>CM053792.1:893854952-894349952 GCA_028749045.1 Cupressus sempervirens
CAAAACCCCAATTTTGTGGAGCTTCAGAGATTGCTACAATGGTCTATTGTTGAAGATGGGGAGAGCCCAATTCATGCCAATAAATGATTGGAATCTGGTTTTTGTGTGTGGTTTCAAGGGGAACTATTTCAATACCACTCTATGATAATGTCTAAGCTCTTGGTAGACTACCTAGTTCATCCATTATCGATGCATCCAATCTTCACAAATTGAGAGAGTTTGTGTGTATAATCAGAAACTTATATCTTATCAATGAGAAAAAAAAATTTCTTCTAATTCTTTCTGAGATTTAGAGGACATCTAGACATTTAAATTCTATTATATTAATGAGGGAGTAACCTTTTTCTTCAAATCTTTTTGAATAGATTTAGAGGACTTCTAGAAATTTAAATCTTATCTAGGGGAGTTTTTTTTAAATCCAAACTTTCCTTTAACATATTTAGAGGATGTATAGAAACTTAATTCCTAATATATTACAAAGGAGTGATTATTTCTTCAAACTCCCTTTGAGAATATTTAGAGGATGTCTAGAAACTTAAATCTCTAAACTCTTCTTGAGAAAATCTATGTAAAGAACATTTATCTTATCAAAAGGGGAGTTTATTTTGTTTTTCAAATTCATCTTGGTAAGATTTAGGATTTGTGATGGCTGGATAAACAATGGCTTTAATTGATATTAGTAAGGAAATATTATGTTAATAATAATAATAATAATTTTTGTTGCTTATTATTTATATACAAGATAGTAGAAGGAGAGATCTTCAAAGTCTAAGAAGAATAAAAATAAAGGATAAAGTCTACAAAATGTTAGACATTTTATCTATTACCAGTAGAAGGTGGATTTTAACCATTGTATTTTTTAGAGCTCCAACTAAGGGTAACACCACATTATTATTTATAATTATCCTTAGTAGGTGGCTAAGCATGAAAGAAAAAATGATAAGTTCTATTCAACAAAACTTTCTAGCAACTATCAAGACTCTCACTCGAGTGCTCCTTATCAAAGTTTCACGAAATCTTCAAAACAAATAGATCTTAATAGAAATTATGTTTCAATAATTTTTTATCTAGCAACTATCTTAACTCAATAATATTAAAAAAATGGTATAATAAAAATAAAGATAAAAATCTTAGTACATATAGAATCTCTATAAGAGAATTGGAATGTATATAATCATTCACATGAGACAAGAAAAATCAACATAGATTAACTATGGAAGATTAGAATTGTGATACCTAAATTTATAATTAAAAAGTGATACCTAACTATGGAAGATGAGAACCATGATACCTACCTGTGATACCTAAGTCTATAATTAATAAGATTCTAGATTTTTTTTAGACCTTGAAAATCATGCATTCCATGAGTGTATTCACTCGAGATTTTATATTGGGAATTTGTCTAGTTAAGGGGAATGTTTATGGAAATTTTGCCTTCTCAAAGGGAAGGTTTGTTAGTCTAAAATAGACCCATGATTGTAGATCACATGTAAGACTTTGTTTTTCATTTATCATCACACTAGAGAATCTCAAACAATTTGAGAAACTAAAACAACTTCACTCTAGAAAAATAAAATAAAATTCCAATACCATGATTCAAATACTATTTGGTAAAGAGTCACCATCAGATGTTAATATGGGACAACAATCATATGTTAATATGGGATAGGCATCTTGAAATCAAGAGTTCACCACTAGCTTTTTAGACAATTTTTTAATCTATTGTGAAGGGTTGTTTATAGTTTTGTCAATCAAGGAATTGATTTTCTGTGGGTGTTTTCCATTCTTTTAGCAATCATGATAGTGTAAAGTGGCCTATCATAATGTAATGAATGACCTTTCTAGGAAAGCTTTTGAAATATCAAGTGCAACAAAAATGTGGGCAAATAAAGTATTTCTAAGATATTTCTAGTCATAGAGTCCAACTTATACCTCATAGGCTTTATCGCACTAGAAATGATACGGGAAGATAAGATATGTTAAGCATATAAGAAAATATTAGCAAAATATTTGAAAGGATCAAAAGAAGGAATTAAGATGAAAGTTTCATTCAAAGGGAATGGGATCCCACCTCCAAGTACCACCATCAATAAAAATATATTACTAATTTTTAGAATCAAAGTAAATAGTGAAGAAACCTCTAGCAAAAGAGTAAATTTTCATTTAACCCTCAACTATAAAAGATGAACCTCATTAATCTAGTCTCTTTCACTCTCTTCTTATGTCCAATAGTACACTCATTGGTAATATATACATCTGTACATCTGGACATTTTGGATTAAGTGTTTGAGCTTGGATTACTCTTGGATTGACATATGAACATTTTATTTCCTTAGGGGTTCATATTTTCAATCTTATTCATATATTGATAGTTAAAGATGCCAAATATGGTAGACAATAACATGCACTAACAACATCCAACCAATTTAGCTCCAAATTCTAATCTTGAAAAATTGCATTTGTGCTCTATGTTGACATGACTGTGTACATGTTTTTCTATTGAATTGTTGCTTAAATAAAGCTCTAATTTGCATATGAATACATTTCTTCTTTATTTCAATATCTTGATCAGACAACTTATTTAATCTTCAAATGAATCAATCTAGGAATGCATAAAATTTCATTGTGATTAGAAGGGAGAGGATTTATAATCTAGTAATATTATTTGTATTTTTATCATGTTTTGTACTAACATTTTTGTGGACTTCACAAAGCTCTATATAGAGCCCAAACATGGGCTTGACATCATAGGTAATCATCATCATCTACATTATTCATTTTTTCCTCTACTTGTTAATAAAAGACATTTATTATATATTCACCATACTTTTTCTTGTTTAAATGTCCACAAGGGGCTTGACCAAAGAAATCCCATTTACAATATAGTGGTTGAGATATTGAAGGTTAGGAGGCAACTGCCATATTCAACAAGGAAACCCACATTATCACAAGGGTAACTTTAGTAATATATCATGGAATTCAAGTTATTTTAGCTTGAAGAGAAGATTATTAATAGTATTTATTATTATTATTAGGATGTCAATGTAATAATGTAAATAACCTATTAACTATTCATATTGAGGTTCACTTATTGTCTAAATTATTTTATCCAACTATATTACTACCGATGAAAGAACATCCAACAATACATAACTTGAATATCTTTGAAGTGAGTGGATAGTGATATGATAGAGGCTTCATACATTACACTTAGTTGGATTTTGTAGGCATATTTCTAGAAATGAGAGAACAATAAACTAGAAATATTATTGTGCAATTATTAACATGACAACCAATTATAAATAGCATAATCTCATTTTGATGAAACCATTACCAAATGCACACTTTGCAAAAAAAATTAATTATCAATTTGATGAAACCCTTTCCAAATACATTATGTGATAAGAAAAGTTCTAGATTTCTACCACTTAGCAATGGCAACTCGAAACATATCAATCATATGCAATGGAAACTAAAACTTGTCAAACATTTGCAATGGCAACTTGATCAACCTACAAACCATAGAGAAATGCAAACATAAACAGAAAAGGCATCTAAGGCAACTCAAAATATAATAAATAGTAAAGGCATGAAAGGTAACTCAATGAAAAATGGTTGCTTCTTACATAAAATGGCATTTGTGCTTGATGCAATCATTCCTTGTCACACATTAATTCAATGATCGATCCCTCCCAATGATAAACTATTTATTGCATTAATAAGTAATCCATGCCATAAAAATTATAGGGATTAGTAGGAAAAATTGTACAATAAAAAGAAAAACTATGGAATGAGTTGGATATGGGCCCAAAAATGAATCAAATCAATCAGCCCAAAGAAATTTATAATGATGTAGGGTGGTCCTATATGTTGTGGAGAGATTTCTCAATGATATTGAACTCCTTTAAAAAAAGAAAAGGTTTCAATAAGAACAAATCCACAACCTAAAAATAGAAATTAAAACTTTAATGGAAGTTTAAAAGGCAACACTCATTACTACTCAACTTGCAACAATAGTTCACAAAACACTCAAAAGCTCATCTTTGACCTTTCACACTAGGTAAAAACTATTTTTTGGCATGAACATCTAGATCAATAGAACATAGAGCACACCAAAATAGAAACTCCTCCTGCACGTAAAAAAGAAATGTTATTCTGTGTTATTTTTAGCTAATGTTATTAAACCCAATTTGGTCAAAATTTTGACCAAATTAGGAAAAATAACAAAAAAAAAGATTTCTTAGGCCAATTTGGACTTTGGTTGAAAAACTAGGTCAAAAAATTAGTTAAAATGTACTCGTGTTAAATGGGGTCATAGGGTACCATACAACCCCTTTTGACCTATTCAATCACATAATATGTGTCTTAAGGGGTTTGATAACCCTTTAGCACACATGTAATGGTTTGAATTGGTTAAAGGATTGCTGATCTCATTTTGGTTTTGACAAGGTAGTGACAAAACACTTAAGTCATTACTTAATAGAACTTAGTGCATGCCAAGTAAGTAGTGTATGTCGAGTAAATGTGTATGCCAAAAATTATACATAGCTAGTGTCAAGCACCAAAACATGCCGAGAAGATGGTACGTGCAGAGTCACTCAAGTTTTGAGAAAATCATACATGCCAAGTGATTCAGCTGCTGAGTAAAATAGTGGATGTGAGTCATTCAAGAGCCAAGTGAAAACATTAAGAATATAGTGAGTGTCAAGTAAATAATGTTTGGAATAGTTATTTGTAATGGCACAAACTCCTATATAAACCATTTTTGAGCTTACTTAAGGATTTTTTAATGATTCTAGAAGATATATACGAAGGTATCCTAAGAATCACTATGTAGTACATGCAACCAACTAGACTAAGGGATGTATTAAGTGGAAAAATGGATGAATCATAATCGTTGATTCCTACCTAACCCTAGCTCACTTAAGTCTTCTTAAGGAGGGAAAACCCTAACAAGTTTCTATGTGTGGATGAGAGAAGATGGATGAATGATAAGTGTAGAGGGTGAGCATTCATGGTGACTATGGAGTTTATGGTAGAGATATGAATTATAGAATCAATTAGAGAGAATAGAGCAGATCAATTAAAGGACAAAGAAGACATATCTAATTAGGAGAATCAAGGATATACTTGGAAAGAGGAGATATGATATCTAGCAGCAAAGTGTTAACCAAATGATCAAGTTGTTGAATCATTTTAATAGCTAATACATAGCAAATATCTTAATATAGTGGTCTTAATAGGCTTTTGTGAATCCTTTAATAGGGTGCTTACTTTATTGTGAGTTAAAGTCCTCTAACAAGGAATACTTTTAGTAGGGTGTTGAAATCCTTTAACAAGGTAATATTTAACAATATTTATAGGCCTTTAATATGGTAGACCTTTCATATGGTAGATCATAGTTTAAGTTCAAAAAATTGTAAACTTAATTGGGTATACTTTACAACTGTAGTAGTGAAGATTTGTGGCTGTCATCCTCAACTTTGTTTTACCTTCTCATTGGAGGCTTTCTGGGTAAAAAATTTTTTGTTTTATGTGCTATTTGTTTCATGCTATGAATATAAACATGTGTAGTTAGCTATTTCTATTTACATACTAAATTTTAAGATGGATGTGTGGTGAATATTTTATGGTTAAAGTTTTGAAGTACTGATTCACCCCTGCCTGCTTAGATTTTACCTTCTCATTGTTATTTTTGTTGGTGTAAATAAGTATTTACTATTTACACTTTACTTAAGTTTACCTAGGATAATGCATATCCATATTAGTTGTCATGTAGACACCTAGGATTTTTCATATTCATATGAGTTGTCATGTTGACAACATAGTAGTTTTCACTCCAATTGAGCACATGTTGTCTACTACATTTCTTTATGAGATATACCTTTACATTCTTATCCTCACATTTTTGCATGTATATTCAAGCACAATGCAGCATAATCCACTCTTGGTGGACATGTACTTAGTTAGTATGCTTATATATTTATCTAATAATTCTATTCTCATTTGATCATATCTTGTCTCTCTTGTGTTATCTCTTGACCTTCTAGATCTTGGCATTCCATTCTTTCCTAAGGAAAATTCTTGCATGGTATCAGAGCTATACCAAATTCTTACATGGTATTAGAGCCATAGGAGTTTAATTACATAGCCAATGGAGAGTTTTATTTTGTAGGTCAATATTGAAGCTTGCTAGAGCAAATTAGATGTTGGCATCACATTCAGAAGGTCAAAAAACCCCTAAATCGACTCTTGTTTTTATCAAAATTAGACATCTGGTGAAGTCTAGAGTCATTTTTTTGGAGGCACGATGTTGGAAATTTAGGAAAAATAATTATAGAGGTTGTTTGCACTCCCTACTCCTAATTTTTTTTAAAAATCATAAATCCTAATTTTTGCAATTTCAAAGGCTTAGCTCGGACTCATCTAGACACATATTTAGGTGCTATTTTTTTTGAAAGTGCATGATTTTTTTCTACTTTCTAGATTTCATATTAGTTTGGAGTAATTTTGAGTAGACATAGTACTTTCATCATTTGGTTATTTTTGGCCTATTTTATCACTTGTAATTAATTAGATCCTTGAGAATTCTTGTGTACTATCTTGTTGAGTACAATATAGATTCATATTTTTTGTTGTAACCATCAAAATTAGAAGTCCACTGTGGTTCATTTTGACAAGTGGCAGTTGTATATGCACTAAGTACAAAGTTCCAAAATCATCTATTTTTTGGGAGTTCTTTGACTGAGTGATTTGGGGGGTGTGTCTTGAGTGTTTTCACTTCTCTTTCTCTAGTGTTCTTTTATTTTGCATCATGGGTTCTCCTAGGTTTCCAATTTTAACTCCACATTATTATGCTACATGGAAAATTAGAGCATGGAGTAAAATAATGGAAAAATGTTTAATTGATTATAATGATGGACCCATGGTTGCACAATTTGTTCCTGATAAACTAAATGAATGGAATCATAACAATAAGGTTGCTATTGGTACTTTGAGGAAGCATGTACATGAAGATCTTATCTTCCATATTGATAATTGTAAAATAGTAAAGGAAGCATGGGATAAGTTTGCTAGCTTGTATGCAAAAGTAGAAAAAGATAGGGGTTTTGAATTTGATGAAAATCTCATGTCATTAGATCCAAAGGAGTTTGACACAACTAAAGACTATATATCCAAGGTATGTGCACTAAGGTCAATGGTTAAGGATTGTGGAATTACCATAGAGGATGAAAAATTGACCTATAATTTGATAAAAAAAACTTCCTCCTATGTATGCATCATTTTTTTCAAGCTTCAACACTCATAAGTTGACCTTAGGTTCTTCCTACACCATGCCTTCATTTGATTCCTTCATAGAGGTGTTGATGGTAGAATAAAAAAAATTGATGAGCATGGGGATTCTCAAGTCTTCAAAGTCCAAAGCATTGGTGGCTAGTAAAGGGAATCAAGGAAAAGGGTCTAACAAGAAGCATAAATCATGGCAACAAAATTCACAACAAGAGAAAGAATGCTCAACCTCTTCACCATAAAGCAATTCCAATAATAATGGAAAATCATCCAAGAATGAGTTTCTTACTTGTATATATTGCTATAAGAATGGACATGAAGAACATCATTGTTATAAGAAGGAGATAGATGAACTCAAGAATCTTCTCAAGAAGAATCAAATTAGTCTACCTTCAAGAATGGGAAAAGGTCAAGCCTTAGTAGCTACTTCAAGTCAAGATTCAGGGAGATGGCTTCTAGATTTAGGGGCTTCTCATCATATGGCATCTTCACAGTCTATCTTTTCATCATTTGATCCTTGTCATACTCCACCTATTTTGATGGGAAATCATACTTACATGAATGTGATTGGGAAAGGAACTATTGATAAGAGGGAGGGATACTTCAAAGATGTGTTGTGTGTACCTCACCTAAGTCATAATCTTCTTTCCATCCATCAGATCACTCATGGAGATAGAGGAAGGACTATGGAATTCATACTTGATTTAGTTTTTATTAGAGACTTGGAGACTAGATAGATCATTGATACAAGGGTGGTTGATCACACATCTAAGCTATACTACTTCTCAGATTTTTGTCATGATGATGATATTGATTTCTCAGCAAATTCTTTAGTAGATTTTGATTACACTTCTAGTGTTGATTTAGAATTTGAGGAGAACTTTGGCTACTTGAACTTGGGTGTTCTTACATGTGATCAAGTTCTTGAGCCCTCCATTTCTTCTCCTCCTACTAATATTCCATCTACTATTTCTCCTGATGATAGTTGTATTCACATAGCCATGGATTCAAGTGATTCAGTACAACAAGATATTCATTGTCTTCTTGACTCAGTTCTATGGCATGACTACTTGATAGACATTTCTAGTTTTTTATTGGAGTCCTACATTATAGATTTGGGAGACACTATTGATGACATTCATCTTCTCTTTGGTGAAGATGATCCTTCTTTAGTTGTTGTGAGGGATCATGTTTGACCTCATCTTCATTCTCTACTTGATCAGTCTTTTGAGGTTGACATGATAGTAGATCCTTTGATACAACAGTTGGAGGAGGTCACTTTATTTTAAGAAGAGATATTTGAGTCTTTGATACATGTTCTACATTCATCCTCAATTGAGCCTGATTTGTCTTTTTTAGTAGAGCAGCATAGTACAGATGATTTGGAGGAGGCACATTTCAGTATTAAAATGGGGACACTTGAGCAAGTTTTAGAGATTTCATCCATTTTGAGGTTTCTTCCCACAAATGGGAGAGGATTCATTGATACACCTTTGGTTCTATTTCTACCTAAGGGGAGGAATATTTTTCTACACTCATGTAGTAGTTTCTATATTGAGCTTGAAGCATCTACAATAAGTGTACATTCTACATTGAGGGGAGGCTACTTGGTCTTTCTTCCAGTTCTTCTCTCTTATGGGTGGATCTTTTCCTCACATGAGGTCTTCTTCTCTCTCATTTTATTTTATTGTACTTATCTCTCTTTTTGGAGGGGGTTTTTTCCCATGTAGTTTTCACTCTTTATCCACTTTATAAGAGATTGCATTGCATCCATCTTTTGCAATTGCATATTGTACATGGGTACCTAACATGGCCTAGTAGCTGGGACCCATCTTTCATTATGATCTAGCTTTTGTGATCTTAAGTAGATTTCCCTAAGTTGCACTTAAGGGTGGTGTTGGTGTAAATAAGTATTTACTATTTACATTTTACTTAAGTTTAGTTAGGATAATGCATATCCATATTAGTTGTGATGTAGACACCTAGGATTTTGCATATTCATATGAGTTGTCATGTTGACAACATAGTAGTTTGCACTCCAATTGAGCACATGTTGTCTACTACATCTCTTTATGAGATACACCTTTACATTCTTATCCTCGCATTGTTGCATGTACATTCATGCACTATGGAGGATAATCCACTCTTGGTGGACATGTTCTTAGTTGGTATGCTTATCTCTTTGCATGACTCCTATTCATCTTGATTTCCTTTATATACAAGGCTCTTCTATGATGTATTCATCCAATTATCTAATCAATCCATTATCATTTGATCATATCTAGTCTCTCTTGTGCTATCTCATGAGCTTCAAGATCTTGTCATTTCATTCTTGCCTTAGAAAAATTCTTACATGGTATTAGAGCTATATCAAATTCTTTCATGGTATCAGAGCTATACCAAATTCTTACAATTTTAAACAATTGGTATCAGAGCTTTCTTCTTTAGAAAGGAAAGCTTTACAACTTTGAGGTAAGATCTTGAAGATGGAAGTTTACAAGTTGTGAAAGGCTATTAAGAACTAGAAGATTAAAATGACACTTGTTGCCAAGAGGAAGACACTATTGAAATTTTTGAAAATGGAAAATCGAGTGAGTTTGGTGCAAAAATTGCAGATATGATGGAAAAGAATGGTGCCCTAACTGAAGAAGTCAGATATATTAAGATATAACAAGAAGTCCAATCAATATTGTTGTGTGAGGTGACTAGGCAGAAAAAGAAAGCTGAGGAAGACAAGGTCATGATTGAAGATGAAAAGAAAACACAAACCAATAGATTGGAAGAGAAGACATCAGAGGTACAAAGGATTGCTAACATGCAACTAGATACAATCAATTAATTAATGATTGAAAATCGTAAATTGAATCAAAAGGACATTGAGATCACAACCTTGAAGTTACAAAATGAACAACTAAGGAATGAACTGAGAATAGAAAAGGAATTTGTTGAAAGTTTCAACAAACCCAGTGAAGCCATCAAATACTTTAAGAAATGGATGAGATCTCCTAGATCCAACAATGATATTGTTGGTTTAGGATACACTAGTATTGAGGAAGGAGAATCATCTAAAAGTGCTGGACAAAAAAAAAAAAAAGGTAAGAACTAAAAACCCACTTGTTATAATTGTTGAAAGTTAGGTTATACAAAAAATTTTCGTAGGAGAAACAATGCAAATTAGAACCCTAAGAAAAAATTCAAGGGTTACTATCATAAGTGCAACAAGCAAAGAAATTGAAGTCACATGAATGTAGGACCAAGACCTTAAGCACACAAAGATTTGAAGGATATTGCCATAATTGTCAAAAGTATGGACATAAAGCATATGAGTGCAGATCTAATGCCAAGTGGATATCAAACAAGTAGAAAAAGGTACAACACAATGGAAAATCCAAAAATTGGGATTACAAAACAAGGTATAGTTGTCACTATTGTCAAGAATATGGACATGTTCCTAAGAATTGCATTAGAACACATTTCAAAGGAAATTACAATAGATGGTTGAGTGAGACTACATGCTTTATCTATTTCAAGATTGGTCATATCAACAAAAACTCTCCAACTAGATCACCAGCGCCAAGCAATGGTAACAATAAAGGCAAAGAAAAGACCAATATGGAGAAGGT
The DNA here is from genome assembly GCA_028749045.1 of Cupressus sempervirens. Classification (NCBI taxonomy): domain Eukaryota; kingdom Viridiplantae; phylum Streptophyta; class Pinopsida; order Cupressales; family Cupressaceae; genus Cupressus; species Cupressus sempervirens. The sequence goes on from CM053792.1 coordinate 893,865,866, forward strand.
CAAAGTGTAAGTGAACAAAACATGGAAGAAGAAGGAAGATCGCAACACATCAAATTCAAATGAGGTAACTTCATCCAATGGATCAGGGGATCACATCACCTCGACTAAGCAATCAAAAGTTTTCAAAGTTTTATTATACATCAGTTCCAAGAATCTAAGATCTCAAAAGAGAATATATGTATGAATTAAGATCCAATGTATTGGTTAGAACCTAGAAGAGATCTATAATTTTGTTTTTTTTATGTTGTTGAGTGTGAATAGTTTCATAGTTGTTATTGAGTGATGGAATTATATTAGTAGTGGTCACACTCACTATGGTGTCCAAGCATAGTGGAAATCATGTATAAGCTAAGTGAGCGGGAAATCCTATGATAGATGAGCTTATAATTGTATAAGTATTAACCATTCATTGCTAAATATCAAGGGTTATATAGTCAATATTCTACTCATTTGAACTCATCAAAGATCAAGGAGGGAACAAAGAGTACAAGGTGAACCAAGGAGAAAGATTCAAGTGTTTGTGAGCTAGATTTAGTTGCTACTCATTATCATTCATTAGATTTGAAAGGTATTTCACTAGTGACAAGTTATTTTGTTTGAATTTTTCCAAACCCTAGTTATATAAATTGGTGTCTAGCTATTTTACAAATGTTAGGAAGGAAGGAAAATAAATTTTTAATGTATAATTAATTAGTAATGAAGTTATACAATCACCCTTATGAGCTATTTGTGAGATAGCATATAAGGAAGATCTGTCTGGTGCACTATCAATGATACCACCAAAAGTTTTAGTGATACAAGATGTCAGATGTTGCTACATTGGAAAGATAGGAGAAGTAGGAGACATGGAAATAAGAGATGCATACAACAAACTATGTGATAATGGAGTTTTGGGGGAAGAATAAAAGATTATTAAATAGTAAGGGTTAAACCATGACCTAAACTTTCCTCAAGTTTTTAAGAATGATTGGATACACATTGTTCTAAGTTGAATTCATAACAATTTAATTTGGTTGGAAAATAGACCCATTAAGATCTCCAAAAGGATCATCCACCGAGTATCAAGGTATTCAACCCTAGACAAACCTAAAACTATGTGGAGTGATGCAAAGGAGGTAATTCAAAAAAAATAGGGACACTACAGAATAAGAGAGGGATGTCCATAGACACAATTTGAGATCCCCTAATTGACTTTGTAGTGAGAGTGATTGCTAACAAGTTCTTTCAATCGACCATATTGAACAATGTATCTTGCATGGTTATGGATTTGAGATACAAGATAGTGAAGAAAGATCACACTTATGACCTTGATGAGTTACAACTTCAGTAGCTATTAGAAAACTTGGAGGCCATAAGAAAGAAAAGAGTGCACAATGAAAGTTTGGTTCACTACTTGTCTGCATATTCTTCTATGTGCAGAACACTTTTCCAACTCTAGGACAAATAGTGTGGAAAACCAATAGGCTAGTGACATTATAGATTGAAGATCTAATTGAGTAGCTTTGAGATAATTTTGAAACAAAAATGACAAGATATTTTTAAGACTTCAAGAAGTCTATGAAATAGAGGCTAAGGATTCTTGTATCACTAGTTGAAAAATACTACAATGGTGTTTACTTTCTAGTTGATGCAAATTACACATATGTGAAGACAACCATACCTAGGGTCAAATGGATGAAGCCCTTTCCTTTATATGAAGTCAATATAGATAAGGCATTTGTAGCTATTACAAATTTACTAGTAGAGGAAGTTGATAAGAGTCACTAGAACTCGATACAAATAAAGGATGTTCCTGACAACTCTTCTCAGCACATCAATCCCTTGACATAGGACAACATGAAGAAACTTTTGATTGACTCCACCATATCAGCTAAATTATGTTGCCATCCTATTTTGGTGAGAGTACATGAGATTGAGAAGGTAGAACTTGCATCTGTAGGGGAGAAATCAAAAGAAACATTCAATGTACCCCCTCAATCTACAAAAGACAAAGAATAGGAAAATGTCACAACTGACACACAAATCGCAATGCCCATTATGGTATAATAAGTAAAGGATGCAGTGATATCAGATTTCACTACATTAGTGCCAAATCCTTCAATACAAGTAATATTAACTATTGAGAAGGATGGGACTAAGTGCACATAGGTCAGGAAGCTAGCCCTACACCTATCTCCCAAATGCAAGATAAAGATAAAAGAAAAGAGAAGGAGAAGGATAGGACTAAAGAGTCAACTTTGAATACTAGGCTAGAAGAGAAAATTGCTATATAGACCTTGGTTACCCTACCATTTTTTGTATCCACTCCTCTTACTAGTCAAACTCTTCAACAATTGAATACAACTGCTATACCATTACAAATATCAAGGCTTGGTCTTAGTATATCTAAGTATGTTGAAGATAAATCTTATGGAGATGTAAGATTAGATGAGGTGATTGAATTACCAAAGTTTGATCTTGAAAAAATCACCATAGAATAGATAAGCATTGTATAGGACTCTCTTCAAAGGAAGAAACAACAAGAGTTTCCTAGACGAGAGCATAAGGAGACGTAAGTGCTTCATGACATCAAAGATATATTTCTTGATGCTTTTAGTTTTCTAGAGCTAAGTGAGGAAAAATGAATCATTGAGCAACTAGTCAACATAGTTGATAAGATCAATGATGAAGACCTAGATTACAATGTTAAACTTCTAAAATGGTCCAAAAAGAAGTTTCAATCTAAAGTTATTGAAAAGATTTCTAGTGTTATTGCACTATGATAGGTTGAATTAGTAACCAAGATGGAGGATGTGAAAAAGGAGTTGGAGAATATCTTTTCTCTTTACACAAAGCTTTGTGATGTGAATTTATTAATACAAGAAGTATAAAGGGCTATTGACTAGATGGAAGGAGATCTAAATTTCATAGGTTCAACATTGCAACTATCTCTTGGTCAAAGCTAGTCTCATTTTTAGAGACTACTATCTACTAAAGGTAAGCTAGCCAAGCTACAAACATAAGGGCTACCTTGATTAGTATCCACTCCATGTTGACCCCACACATGGAAGTATTGCATTAGGAACTAGCCTTCACTGAAACATTGATGAAGAAAGATAGTCAACTTTCAACACATGATGGCCTAGTTGACCTTGCTACCCAACTAGATGTTTGATACTAATCTCTAGAGGTAGGATGCAATGAGTGGGATGAAACATTGAAAATAATCATGGAGGTCCACAAAACATTTTTGGATAAACACACTATTAGTGTACCACTCAAATGATATTAGTGTCAAGAAAGGGGGATTATAAAGTTTTTGCAATAAAGTGGGAATGAGAAAAGAATGAGAAAGCAGATTGACAAATGCATATTATAGTTTTGAGATAAGGGGAGTACTCATGTATAAATAGGGAAAAAAAAAGATCACACATTTACTCAACATGAGTAAAAAATTCAATTATAGAAAGGAAATATCAACTCAAGGGGAGTTATGAAATTTTGGTGCTTTAGCCAATTTTGTAATTTTGTTGAGAGTCAAATAATGTATACAAATTATCTAAGTTATGCTCATAAGTTAGGTTGTATATGCATGAAAAAGTTTTTTTTCCATTCATGTCAAAGGGGGATGTTGTTGATCTCATTTTGGTGTTGAAAAGGAAGTGACAAAACACATAACTCACTACTTAATAGAACTTAGTGCATGTTGAGTAAGTAATGTATGCCGAGCATTATACATAGTTAGGGTCAAGCACCATTATGTACCAAGTCACTCAAGTGTTGAGCAAGTCATACATGATGAGTGATTTAGGTGCTAAGTAAAATAGTGGACGTCGAGTCATTCAAGAGTTGAGTGGCATTATTAAGGATATAGTGAATGCCAAGCATTAGAGCTTTAAAGTGCTAAGTAAATAGTTTTTGGCATAGTTGTATGTAATATAAAAAAGTCCTATATTAACCATTTTTGGGCCAACTTAAGGATTTTTTTATGATTCTAGAAGACATACACAAAGGTATATTGAGAATCCCTATGCAATACATGCAACAACATAGAATAAGAGATGTATTAAGTAGAAAAATAGATGAATCATAGTCGTTGATTCCTACCTAACCGTAGCTCACCTAAGTCTTCTTAAGGAGGTAAAACCCTAATGGGTTTGTGTCTATGGATGAGAGAAGAAGGACAAATGTTAAGAATAGAGGGAGACCATTCATTGTGACTATGGAGTTTATGGTAGAGATATGAATTGTAGAATCGATTAGAGAGAACAAAAAAGAGCAGTCAAAGGACAAAGAAGACATATCTAATCAAGAGGATCAAGGATATACTTGGAAAGAAAATATTTGATATCGAGCAGTAGATTACTAACCAAAGGATCAAGGTGTTGAATCATTTTAATAGGTGATATAGAGAAAAAAATCTTAACAAATTAGTCTTGATAGGCTTTTACAAATCCTTTGACAGGGTACTTACTTTATTGTGAGTTAAAGTCCTCTAACAAGGCACACTTTTAGCAGGGCATTGAAATCCTTTAATAGGGTAAGACATAACAATATTTGTAAGCCTTTAACAAGGTAGACCTTTCATAGGGTAGATCATAGCTTATGATCAAACTATTGTAACCTTAATTGGATACACTTTACAACTGTAGTAGTGAACATATTTGCGTGTCATCCCCACCCCAATTTTACCTTCTCATTTAAGGGTTTTTGGGTAACAAATTTATTATGTTATGTGCTATTTGTTTCATGCTATGGATTAACATGTGTAGTTAGCTATTTCAGTTTATATACTAAATTATGAGATGCATGTGTGGTGAATATTTTATGGTTAAAGTTTTGAAGTAGTGATCCACCTCCCTAGAGTTTACTTCCCATTGTTATTTCCAACAAAGACAACATAGGGAGCCCTAGAATCCCTTTCAACCCATTGGATCAAATAATGTGTGTCTTAAGGGGTCTGAGAACCACTTAATACACATAATATGATTAAATAGGTCAAAAGGTGTTGTAGGGTACCCTATCACCTCTTTTGGCTCATTTGATTATATAATTTGTGTTGTAAGCATTCTTTACACCCCTTAACACACATATAATGGATCCAATAGGTCAAAAGAGGTCATAGGGTATGTTATGACCTATTTTGACCCACTTGATAACATAACATGTGTCTTACTGTGCCTAAGAACCCATTAGCATACACGTAATGGTTCAAATGGGTCAAAAGGGATCATAGGGTGCCCTATGACTCTTTTTTACTTATTCAAAAGCATAATGTCCCTTAACACATATAATGGTTTAAATGGGTCAAAAGAGGTCATAAGATACAATATGACCCATTTTGACCCATAAGATCACATAATGTATCTCTTAAGTCGTCCAACGATCCCTTAGCACATATAATATGATCAAATGGGTCAAAAGAGGTTATTGTATTTCCTATTACCCATTTTGACCCATTAAATGACCCCTTATGGGTTCTAATGACCCCTTAACACACATAATATGATGAAAAGGCTCAAAAGGGGTCATAAGGTACCCTATGATCCATTCAATTGCATAATGTGTGTTTTAAGGGGTCCAAGATTCCATTAGGACACATACAATAGTTTGAATGGGTCAAAAGGTGTCTTATGGTACCCTATTACCCTCTTGTGACCCATTCGATCATATAATATATGTCTTAAGGGGTTTGAGGACCCATTACCACACATATAATAGTTTGAATGGGTCAAAAGGTTTTATAGGCTACCCTTTGACCCCTTTTGGCCTATTTGATCACATGGTGTTTAAGGGATTTAAGGACCCCTTAACACACATTAAATTTTTAAAATGCATCAAAAGGTGTCATAGGGTACTCTATGACCCCTTTTGACCCATTTGATTGTATAATGTGTCTCTTAAGGGCTCAAGGACCTCCAAGAACATATATAATGGTTCAAATGAGTCAAAAGGGGTTGCATGTTACCCTATGATTCCTTTTGACCCATTTGATTGTATAGTGTGTACCTTAAGGGGTCTAAGGGACCCTTATAACACATATAATTGTTCAAATAAATCAAAAAGGGTTATAGGGTACCCTATGACCCATTTTGACCCATTTCATCACATAATGTGTGTCATAAAGGGTCATCAAACCTATTGATTTTCTTCTAATATGTCAAATGGGTAAAAAAGGGTCATTGAGTACCCTATGACCCATTTTGACCCATTGGGTCACATAATGTGTGTCTAAAAGGGTTTAAGGACCCATTAGCACATACATTATGATTTAATGGGTCATGGTTTCTTATGAGCTATTTTGACTCATTCAATCACATAATGCATGTCTTATGGGGTCTAAGGACCCCTTAACATACACAATATGGTCAAAAGACCTTTTTGATCATATAATATGTGCCTTAAGGGATCTAAGGACAACGAGAGAGAGAGAGAGAGAGAGAGAGAGAGAGAGAGAGAGAGAGAGAGAGAGAGCTCAAATTATCTTGAGTGTTTCCTCTAATTTATATTTTAGTGTATATTGTATATATTTTATATTTTATGTATACTTAAATATTATATTTTATGTACATATGATCTCAATTCTCAAATTGGCATGAGTGTACCCTATTTGAAAGCATTTTCTAGTCTTTATTTATTGACACATAGGATGTATGCACTTTAGCATTTGTGTGTTATTCAAACATCTATATACTTTTTTAATGATTCACCGAATCCAAGGCTTGGATTTTCCTTAGAGATCCAAACCAAAGGCTTAGTGGCCTCCAACAAGTCTGAGATGTGTTTTCTTGCAATCATACCAAAAATGGATAACATTTGTTGTATGCTCTTCATCATGTTTCTTCATGCTTGAATATTGATAAAATTAGGTTACATAATATTATAGATCCATCTGTTATCTATATAACTATATAATTTATTTTTAATTCAAACTAATTTAAGTCTTTCAACTATAATTTCTTTTAGATGTATCCCATTTTTTCTCAAAAACCAATGTGTAGTATTCGAGGGTTAGATTTTGGCTCATTTGTCAAATTTTGGAACAAGTTAATTTTTTAGATACTAGACTAAATTCTACACACTTTTTTTAAAAAAATAATAATTTTTTATTAGTTTTGATGATTTATTGGGGCTGCTCATGTAGATATTTCACTTTTTTGGGATGTGTCCACTTACAAAATTCTTTTAAAAAAAATACTTTCAAAAATTACCTCAAAAACATGGCATAAACTATATGATGTTAGGTAACTTCTAACCAAAGTGATTAAATAATTTCAAAAAAATGTTAGCATTTTAGGGGCACCAAACTTGACACTATGTTATGTTTTTACTAAAAAAATAGTACCACTTTGTTGGGCCCCCTTTTTTGAGGGCCTTAAACTCCACCATTTAAAAAAAAAGTAGTTTCAAAACTAGATTTAGAGGACTATGGCTTTTGTGTTTTCCATATCTTGAAATTTTGAGTGTAACTATCTTTAAATTCTCATCAAAGTTAAAAAATTGCTAATTTTAGAAAAAATAAATTAGTATCTTATACCCCCCTTTCGGTACCACAACTTTCTGCACTTAGCCATTTAATATTTCCATTATCATTTGTTACTTCAATAATTCCCATTCCTTTAGACCAATTAGAATTACTATCTTCGAACACCACAAAACTATTATATTATCTTATAAATTGATAAAAAAAACTTTCATTGAAAGTCATATGTGAGAAGAAACCAAAACCAATATACCATAAAGTATCTTCATTTGAGCCTTTTTTCAGACAATATGGAAACAAATTTTGTTTATCTTCTTTAATATTATAAGAATATTATTTATGCCAACATTTAGACTCATAATGACCAAACTTGTTATAGCTGGAAACATTAAACATGGTGTATTGTTGGGCATTGGTTGGTTACTTGGTAGGTGTGAATCTTGAGCCGAATATTCTTGAGGAATTGTTGCAGCCACAATCTAATCTGGAGGTGTTAATGGCCTTGCATAAATAAAATTATTGAATGATTTTAATACTTTGGGGATGGTGTCCCCCAAATGTGACCCCAAACAATTACTGACCAAACAAAAATCATAGAATATGAGAATTATTCTAAATTCAATATAAAAATAAATCATTTAAAAAAAAAATTTGGTAATTCTATCATCGATCCCTAAAATCATTTTTTAGCATCCATACAAACTTATAGATCACAATAATTTTCTTTGATTTCCCTATCATATCTCTACAAATCAGAAAAATAGAATAAATAAAGCTTCCACATCGATTACAAAAATAATGGTCACTAGAATGATCCCCTTGGTGGGTATTACAAAATAATTTCTGTTTTCTACAAAAAGAGAAAATAAATAAACTTTTCCCAAAAAGACTATTTGGACCTCCTAAAAATTGTCTCAAGACTTCCTCACAGAGAACAAATAACTCTTATAGATTACTCTACAGACCCAAAAAAAAACAACTTCTCTTAATTGCGGTCAAAAGAGGTGATGTAGTTCTCTTTAATAGAATATGAACATTAATCTAGGTTTAATTAAAAAAATTATTTTAAAATATAAAATTGGTAATTCTATCATGAATGCCTAAAATCACTTTGTAGCATCCATACAAACTCACACATCATAATCATTTTCTCTGATTTGCCCACCACATCTCTAGGTGAGTGCACCAAGTTGTGGTCCCAAAAGGGGGTATAAGTGGCTGCTTTTTTTTCTTCTAAAATCAACAATTTCTGAACTTCAACAAGAATTTGAAGATAGTTACGCTCAAAATTTTAAGACATGACAAAAACAAAACTAGTTGTCCTTTGAATCTAGTTTCTAAAATACTATTTATTTTTTTCAAAATGGTTTAGTTTTAGGTCCTCAAAAAATGAGGCCATATAAAGTGGTACTATTTTTCAAAAAAGACATAATATAGCGCAAAGTGCGGCCCCCCTAAAATTTTAACTTTTTTTTTCAATTCTTTGATTGCTTTGGTCAAAAGTTACCTAACACCATGTAGTTTATCCTAGATTTTTTGGGTAATTTTATAATGTGTATTTTATTTTAATGAATTTTGTAATTGGATAAATCTCAAAAATGTGAAATATCTGTGTGCTCCCCCAATAAATGATTCAAAACTAATCTAAATTAAAGAGTACAAATTTCCACAATCCATTATATTGTATATATGCTTTTGGATTCGATTGTGTTAAGATTTTTCCATCAACATTTCAAATCACACTACGTGATCCATCATCGGGATGAAGAGCAAGAGAAGCAAAAAAAAGTAGGTTGCAAATAATGGCAAACCCAAAAGATAAAGGGAACAGGCAAGAAAGATAACACACAACAAGGTTGAAGAAAGAAAATAAAATAAAATAAAAATAAGAAACAAGAAAAGTCAAGGGGCCAAAAAGGAACAAACCCAAGGACAAAACAGAGAATAATTAGTAACTAAAAAGCAACAGTTGAATAAAGGATGAATAATTGCAAATTAACAAGAGAAAAAATAAAAATAAAAAAATAAAAAAATAAAAATAAAAGAACATTTAAATAAGATAAAACTAAAGAGTGAGCCTCAAAAATTATATATGGAGGAAATATAACAAGAAAATAAAAGAAAAATCAAAAAAGCCTAAGCAAAAGATGAGAAAAGGACCAACATGATAATTACATTTTTGGCTTATATGTGTGTGTGAGTGAAAATGCATATATATATATATATATATATATATATATATATATATATGCGAGTGCATGCATAAGAGTATATAGGCCTATATGAATAATAATATGAGTATGTATATATACATATATGTAGGAGTATGTATATATATAAAGAATAAAATAAAGAAAGAACAAGGTATACAATAGCTCTATATGTAAATAAAAGCACAAGTGTATATATATACTATATACATATGAATATATATATACATTTATATATATAACTATACATATATATAATTGTATATTTACACACATATATATATACTGTATATGTATACATATTTACATGTGTGTGTGTGTACACACACACACACACACACACACACACACACACACACACACACACACACACACACACACACACACACACACATATATATATATATATATATATATATATATATATATATATATATATATATACTGTTACATATACACTTGTTCTTTTATTTACATATAGAGCTATTGTATACCTTGTTCTTTCTTTATTTTATTATTTATATATATACATACTCCTACATCTATATGTATATATACGTACTTATATTAATATTCATATAGGCCTATATATTCTTATGCATGTGCTCACATATATCTACATATAATGCATTTATATTTCCTTTTTCATATATTTTTAGGCACTTATATTGCACACACATTTATTTTATTCTATGTTTAGATTATATGTGTGTGTGTGTGTGTGTGTGTGTGTGTGTAGACACACGCCATACCAACACACACACTCACACTTAGTATTAAACTCACACATTTTTATTTTTATTTGTTTAGTTTATATATATATATATTTGATATATATATATATATATATATAAGAAAACATTTAATTATCATGTTGGTCCTTTTCTCATCTTTTGCTTATGTGTATATGATTGTTTCTTTTATATTCCCATTTTTTCTCATCAATATATAATTTCTAGGCATGCTCTTAGTTTATATATATATATATATATATATCATCTTTTTTTACCTTTACGCATCTTTTGCTTAGGCTTTTCTAATTTTTCTTTTATTTTCTTGTTATATTTTCAAAATATATAATTTTTAAGGCGCACTCTTTAATTTTATCTTATTTAAATGTTCTTTTAATTTTAATTTTTTAATTTTTTATTTATTTTTATTTTTATTTTTAAAAATTCTCTTGTTAATTTGCAATTATTCACCCTTTATTCAACTATTTCTTTTTGGTTACTAATTATTCTCTAGTTTGTCCTTAGGTTTGTTGCTTTTTGGCCCCTTGCCTTTTCTTGTTTCTTATTTTTATTTTCTTTTCTTTTCTTTCTTCAACCTCAGGGTGTGTGCTATCTTTCTTGCTTTTTCCCTTTATCTTTTAGGTCTGCCATTATCTGCAACCTACTTTGTTTTGCTTCTCTTGCTCTTCATCCTGATGATGGATCATGTAGTGTGATTCGAAATGTTGATGGAAAAGTCTTAACATAATCAAATCCAAAAGCATATATACAAACTAATCTAAAATCAAAACTTCTTTTTTTCAAAATGTGTATAATGGAGCCTAGTTTTTAAGAAACTAAGTTGTTGTAGAATTTGATGAATGAGCTAGAATCTACACCAGAATTAATACACATTGGTTTTTGATAGAAAATGGACATACATTCAAAAGAAATTATAGTTGAAAGGCTTGAAATAGTTCACATTCAAAATAAATTGTATGGTTCTATAGATAACATAGAGATCTATAATGTCATATAACCTAATTTTATTGATGCTCAACCATGAGGAAACTTGGAGGAGAGCACACAAGAAAAATCAATTATTTTTTGTATGTTTTCCTCAAAACATGTCTTAGACTAGTGTAGAGACTCCAAACCTTTAGGTTGGATCCCCAAGGAAATTCCAAGCCTTAGGCTTGGTTAAATGTAAAGCTTTAAATTGTGTTTGTGAGTGTGTGTGTGTGTGTGTGTGTGTGTGTGTGTGTGATAGCATGCATTCATTATTTAAAGAATTTTTAAATTTAGGCTTAAATGGTGCATATGTGCTATATTACACATGCAATTTGTAAGCCTAAACTTCAATAGAGAGGTTAGGAAAGAAGGAAGGATAGAGGGAGAGAGGATAGAGACTGTGAGAGAGTAGAGGATAGGGAGAGAGTAGGAGATGGGAGAGGGTGGGATAGGGAGAGAGGAAGAGAGTAGGGGATGTGAGAGGGAGAGAGTGAGAGGGAGAGTAGGGGATGGGAGAGAGAGAGGGAGAGAGAGAGAGAGAGAGAGAGAGAGAGAGAGAGAGAGAGGGAGAGGGAGAGGGAGAAGAGGGAGAGGGAGGAAGAGAGAGAGAGACTAGGGGATGAGAGAGAGTAGGGGATGGGAGAGGGTGGGATAGAGAGAGAGTGAAAGAGGGTGGGGTATGGAGAGAGAAATAGAGTAGTGGATAGGAGAGGGTGGGATAGAGAGAGTGAGAGAGAGGGGGAGAAAGGGAAAGAAAGATAGAGAGAGAGAGAGAGAGAGAGAGGGATGTAAGAGGGTGGGATATATATAGAGAGAGGGTGGGAGAGAGAGAGAGAGAGGGAGAGGGAGACTAGGGGATGAGAGAGGGTGGGATAGGGGAGAGAGAGAGTAGGGAGTTGGAGAGGGGGAGGGAGAGAGAGGGAGAGAGAGAGAGAGTATGGGATAGGAGAGAGGAAGAGAGAGTAGGGGATGGGAGAAAGAGAGAGTCAGGGATGTAAGAGAGGGAGAGAGATGGGGAGAGAGAGTAGGGGATGTGAGAGAGGGAGAGAGAGTAGGGGATGAGAGAGAGAGTAGGAGATCTCAGAGAGGGAGGGAGGGAGAGAGAGACTAGGGGATGGGAGATGGTGGGATAGGGGAGGGAGGGGGAGAGAGAGAGAGAGTAGGGGATGTCAGAGGGTAGGATAGGAGAGAGAGAGAGAGAGAGAGAGAGAGAGAGAGAGAGAGAGAGAGAGAGAGAGAGAGAGTACAGGATGGGAGAGGGTGGGATAGGGAGAGAGATTTTTCACATAGTGTGTACACACTATAATGCATGTGCACTTCATAGTGCATACACACTATGTGGAAACACCAAAAAATGGTTACAACAAGAATTTGGGTCCCTACTAACCCATATTTTGTTTTTTCTCTATTGTCTATTCTATTGTTCTAATAGAAAACATGGGTTTCATGTTGTTGGAAGTTAGCAAGCACCAAATTCAATCATTGGATACACTATTTGAAGGCTTTTTGAACAGTCTTTCATGCTATGGGAAGCTAGAAAACACCAAATTCAATCATTAGATACACTATCTGAAGGCTTTTTGAACATTCTTTCTATCGAAAAGGTTAGTGCAGTCCTTTTTAAATATTCTTTGTTACTATAGAAGCAAATTTCATTATAATTTGACAAGTTGTTTAATATATAGTGAATTCATTGAAATTTGTAAGTTTGAATGAATTGTTAGTTGGAAATGGTTAGAAATTTGACAAGTTGTTTAATATATATTGTGTATTCATTGAAATAATTGTAATTTGTATATGTCTTTAAATGACTTATAATTTACAAATTGTAAGTAATTCAAATGTTTGAATAATTTGACATATGAAAATCATCATCATGCCCAGGAAGAAACCAAAAGCTCAAAACAATGGAAGAGAGGGAGAGAGATTTGTAAATTATAAGAGATAAAATGAAACTACTTCATGAACAAAGAAAATTGTAATTCAATAATGAAAAATTATTTTTTGAAGAGGAACACGAACCATCGATACAAAGAAACAAAGGGAAAGAATTGGAAAGACAAATAGAATGAATGAGACTCTTACGCTCAAGAAGAAAATTGAGTTATGAAGCTACACCATCTTCCAATGTTGGAGTCATATCATAATCTCATGTTGAAGAGATGCTGATTTCTACATCTGACAATGTACACACTTCATCATGTCATGTTGAAGGCACAACATCAACATATCAAGTAGGTGATATTCCATCTTTTGCATCTTATTGCTAATGCACATCATCTTTGGTTCAAGGTATGGAAAACACTCAACCTTATGTTGATGTTCAAAATGTTGAGGGAATGGAAGAGATTATAACATGTTCTAGAATTCATTTTAGAAGACCAAAATATTTGATTGATATTGATACTAACATTTTGAAATTAATTCCTGACAAGATTAGCAATCATACTTGTCAAATAAAAGTTAATCATATGTGGAGATTATTCTTTGAAGAATTAAATATTATAAATTAATGCCAATTATTTTTTGAAATGATGAGGAATTTGAAATTTAGGCCCATCATGAAGATTCTTGGGTTAAGAACAGTGGATGGTTCAAATGAAAAAAAGCAATGTAAATAATCTAATGAGTGCTTATGAAAAAGTGGGTTCTAAATCATGTACCAAAGATATTAATATCAAAAGATGTGTACTTACATTGAAAATAGTAAGTACCCAAATGAAGAAAACTCAACTCATGAGAAAAACAAACAAAATATTGAAAATCAGTAGAGGTACTCTAAGGAGAGCCATGGTAAGGTGTGAGAGATTGGAAGATCCAACAAAAAATGAGTTATGGACATTTACTGGTAGACTACTATGAAAGATAAAGAAATTAATGAAGCTTTGAAATCATTGATTGAAGATTTTTGGAAAAATAACATGTGTGTTTCCCCTAATCAAAGAGATGTTGTAAGAAGGAGGATTGGTGGGCCAAATCATGATCTATATGTGAAACATTTTTTGGACTCAACTTAGACACAATTTTTTGCAAAATTTATTGGTATGTATTCTCAAATTAGAATAAGTCAAAGATTTTTTTAGATGGGTAAACTTTTTTATGTGATGATAAATCACACACACATAACTTGTTGTTGTAGGATACATATTGAATTTTCTAACCATTTTGATATTTTTAGGCATATATGTGTGTTTTTGCATTGTAAGTTTGTTTTATAGGATTGTGACAAGAATGAACCACCTAGATCTTCAAGGGAATTCATATCCAAAATTTTATGTGAAATAGGGGATGGTCAACAATTTTACAAGATCTCATGCTTGGATGGTACATACTTTTTTTGTGGTTCTTTGTAGATTTTATCAACTTGTGAACATATGGATAGTACACATACAATTAGAAATGAAATAGTAGATTAAAAAAAATATAAGATAGTGACATATGCTCTAAAAGATGGGAAATGGGGTAAATGATGTGATTTAGTCATTAAAAAGATTCTAGTGTATGAGTTCACAAAGAATTTGTGTGAAAAGATTATTTATGAGTATGCAAGGCATACACATAGAGCTCCATGGTTGGATTTGCAATTTAAGTTGTGCAAGGATACATTTTCACCAGATACCATTATTTTGGTTGTAGAATTCCCAGAGAAATACACACTACAACCACAAAATGAAGTGCAAGAAAAGTATCATACTTCTCAACAGGTTTCCATTTTTGTTTACATAACATTTTTGCATTTACCTACAAGTACAAAGGATGACTAAGAAGATATTGAGGAAGTACCATTTTTAAATTAGCGATGATCAATCACATTCTGCAAAGTTTGTACATGGTTGTTTTCAACTATTTTATTGAGATTTGGCTCATAGGGGCATACCATATCACTAGAACATTATTTAGTCAAACAATTGCATATCTTAATTCAAGAATGCACGAATGTTCTATTGGTTGAGTAGGATGCATAGGTTGTCTAGAATTCAATATATGTGGAATTTCATAGAGGTTGGTCATGGAAAGGGAGAGCATGATGGTGTAGGTGCATGCATCAAAAGATCCTTAGCTCATGAAGAACTAAAGTACAAAGATGGAGCAACATTGATAGATTCAAAATCTATCATCTAGTGGTGTAATGCTACAATGGGTCTAGGTAACAAAGGTGAGTCTACAGTTCATAGATTTTTTGGGTTGATTGATAATACTAACATTGCACCATACGAGGATTGTTGCACACTAATAGGATCAAGTGAGTTACACTCTTTTAGAAGCTCTAATGTAGGTTGACATGCTATTGTCGATCATGTGTAGAGGAAAATTGTAATGAGAGTGAGTCGACTAAATGGGCAGACAAATGGGATATATGGGTTTTGGACCTAATTGACACTATTGTCCCCCACAAGCACTGGAAATAATAGAGATGGATTCATTCATTGACTTTGATCGCTTGTTTGATCTAGCGCAAACTAGTAATACATACATACATACATACATACATACATACATACATACATACATACATACATACATTCATACATACATACATACATACATACATACATACATACATACATACATACATACATACATATATATATATATATATATATATCTGTATAAATTCAATATGTAACTTTATAACTTTTACCCAGTATTTGTTGAATTAATGACTACATTTTGTACATTTATCACTGCAAACCATGTTTTTGTTGCTATTGCACCTAAATAAAATGAAGAGACAAATTATTACTTGTGTCATTGTGTTTAGGAAAAAAAAATTGGATTACTCGGTTATAGATGGTGAAGGTTTAGAGTACCATATAGGTGTGGTGGTTGTAACTGACACATGGCTTAGATGATATTCTATGAAGAACCCTAACTTGTGGTTATTCAAGGATTAACAAATAGATAGGAAGATTATTCATTACTCGAACTTTTTATTGTGTCAAATGTCTACTTGATAAAATATGGTGGAAAAAAACATAATAAGACTATTTGGAAGGTTTGTGAGTTAGATCACAAGACAATACATGAGACATTAAAATGTAGAGCAGATCAAGTTGGTTCATTAGATTGAATATAATTACAAAACCATGAAATCCTAAGTAAAATTTTGTTAGGTTTTGGAAAATAAGGTATTTGGTTACTTAATAGGTCCTAGGAATCCTAACTAGCATCCTAGAATGATCCTAGATGGACCCATTTGATCAAAAGATGTAAAGAGCAAAAATTGCTCAAAAGTTGCAAAGTTACTCAAAAAGTTGCTTAAGTATTTTTTGTAAAATGTTGAAAATGATAGTTTGGAAAGTTGTAAATGTTAGAATTGCTTTAGAATAAATGAGCTAGGGGCAGGGGTGAATCAGTTATTCAAGGTCCAAATGTCCCTTGTAAACTTTTCACTGAGTGTGATAAATCCATTCAATCATTCATTCATACAAACTTTAACTTTTCTAATTAGCAAGTTACTTTAAATCAACATGCAAATACAACACATAAGAAATCAACACATGACACAGTGATTTACGTGGAAACCCAATTTGGAAAAAACCACCAGTAACATGCTACTCAATTCTCACTCTTCTAAAGTGATGCCCTGTGAAAGGCTTTCTCTATTAAAGGGTTACAATACACACTGTTAAATGTGACCTCATTGGAGGATTTGACCACCTTATTAGAAGTGGGCCTGGTAAAAGGACTTTAGAACATTCACTTGAAATGCCATCCTATTAAAGGATTTACAAATAGCTATTAGGCCAACCTAAGTCCATAGGATTTTTAGATCTAATACAATTGCTAGAGAGTATTAGAAAATCTTGACCTGACTACAACATACAACTTATCTTGTAGATTTCAAATCACTTGTTAGCTCATATCCTTGCCTGGCCTTCTATCTCTACAACTCTTAACTACTTTCCTTTTCTTTCAAGCTTTGTCTTTTTAAGTCTCCATACTCAATGTACTAGTGCAATCATCTCTTCATGACCACTTGTAAAAGAAAAGACTATGTGCTCTTCCTTCTCCTAGATGTCTCCTCCTTGACACCCTTTCAATCACTTTGCAGATTTTGGCACTTTTGTAGCAATAGGATCAGCAACTTTTTGCTTCTTTGTGTATGACTTCTTAAATAGAAGTCTTGGAGTTCCTTTTTCCTGCTTAATTCTTCCATTTTTCAATTTCAATTCACATGGATTGGGTAGGATACATTGTATCTATTCCATATTCTATTTCCTCTAAAAACTTCTTGAATAATTCTTTAGAATTTGTCCAAAAATGGTTTACATAAGATTCTGTGCCAACAACTCATCATCCTTATCTTGCAACTTGTTCACAAAATTCAATGCAACCACTATGTTGGCTTCAGATTTGGAAAATCTTCATCATATGAAATAATGTAGCAGCTTAGCACTATTGAAATACTAGTGCTCGACACATACTGTGTTACTCGACATCAACTATGTTTTTCTAGATGTTCAGCACCTGAAGATCACTTGGCACTAACTAAATTTTTTTTTGATGCTCAGCACCTGATCTTTTACTCAGCACTTGAAGATCACTCGACACTAACTAAAAATTTTGTTACTCAACTTCTATTAAGAATTTTCTCAGCTTGAATTGACTTGCTTGGCATCTTCTAATGATCAAAGTTAAAGCTTTGCAGTCAACCTTGTTACAACTTCTTCTTCAAATGTATCTAAGTGTGACCAACCTCTATATCTTTGAGTTTGTCATTAATACATTACTTGACCAATGTCTTAACTGATTCTTGCACTTCATTACAATATCATAACTCAACCCTTCCTTTAGGTGCCCTTGTTACATCTTGTTGATCAAATCCTCTTCATCAATCAACTAAGTGATAGTGCATGAATCGTGTAAGCGAATATCATCCCTACATATAGCAAGTTTGACATCAATGGAAAAATAATGATTGAAAACAATCTTTTACAATAATCTCCCTCTTTGGCATTGATGGCAAACCAAACTGATTAGCCATCAAACTAAACTATTTCACCGAAAGCTTACTAGGTTAGAATAGAAAATCAAATGCCAAAAAGTGAGTTGTAGCATCACATCTTCATTTCACTTCTCCCTCTTTGTTGTTGTATCCTTTATCTTCATCATGCCAAAAATTAAGTTGTAATACCACATCTTCATTTCACTTATCCCTCTTTGTTGTTGTATCCTTTATCTTTATCTTTCTTCCTCTATATTATTCCTCTTTTGTTGTTCTGATCAACCTCTAAAATCTCCCTCTACTTCTATAATCCTTTATTTTTAGCAATCTTATTGATCAGTTGTTCACTTCTCCCTTTTTGACAACAATGCCAAAGACATATTAGCATCTTTAATATGCAGATGTAGCTTTTTTTAGATTTTTTCAGTCTCTCCCTCTATTACTTCTATTACTTTAGGCATGGATCTCAAAGTAAACATCCTCTGCATCAATGTGTAAAATCTTCAACATTCTGCTTATTTGATGCAGGGCATACTTGCTTTTTGGTTCAAGTAGCTTTAGCTAGGGGTATCACCTCTAACTTACCTCTAAGATACTCAAAAACATCTTTAGGTAGTGCTTTTGTGAAGATATCAGCAATCTATTCCTTTGAGCTAACATATTCCATTTTCACTTGTTTATCTTCCACTAGCTCTGTTACATAGTGATACTTAATTGCAATGTGTTTAGTTTTAGCATGCATAACTGGGTTTGATATATTGATAGAACTTGTATTATCACAATAAAGTGTCATTGGCTCAATTACCTCTTCCTTCATACCTTGCAGTAAGTGTTTGATCCACACAATATTAGTGTAGTTTATAGCAGCTACCACATATTCAACTTTAGTAGTAGATCGTGAGGTGCAACTTTTCTTTTTGCTTGTCCATGTGATCAACCTCTTTCCTAAGAAAAGTGCTCCTCCGCTAGTGCTTTTTCTATCATCAATGTTACCTCCCCAACTTGCATCAATGTAAACTTTTAGTTCAAACTTCTCATTTCTCTTGTAGTATAAACCAAAGTCATCAGTTCCTTTCAAGTATCTTAGTATTCTTTTTACTACCATTAAATGATTTTCTCTTGGATTGGCAAAAAATCTTTCTATTATTCCAATAGCTAATGCAATATTTGGTCTACTATGTACAACATATTGCAATTTTCCAATCATTTACCTATACAATGTCTAATTTACTTCAACAGAGTCATCATTCTTTGATAGTTTATGACCTATTTCCATTGGTGTGCTAACTAGTTTTGAGTCTTCTAGCCTAAATTTTTTGAGTACTTCCTTGATGTATTTAGATTGGGTCACATATATGCCATACTTCAACCAATGTACTTGCAATTGAACAAAGAATTTGATTTCCCCAAACATTGACATCTCAAACTCATGCTTCATTTGATCAGCAAAATCTTTGCATAAAACATATTTTCCTCCAAATATTATGTCATCAACAAAGATTTCTGAAATCAAAATGTCTTTACCTTCCTCAGCTTTGATGCACAAATTATTTTTGTCATTTGGTCTTTCAAATCCTATTTTTATAAAGTATTTGTGCAACCTTTCATACCATGCTCTAGGTGCCTACTTCAATCCATAAAGTGCTTTATGTAGCTTGTAGACTATGTCCTTGTTCTTTTCATCAACAAATTCCTCTGGTTGTTCTATATAGACTTTCTCCTCCAGTATACCATTTAGAAAAGTTGACTTCACATACATCTAGTAGACTTTGAATCCTTTATATGTAGCATATGCAAGTAATATTCTTACTCCTTCCATTCTTGCAACAAGAGGAAATGTTTCT
Organism: Cupressus sempervirens; assembly: GCA_028749045.1. Taxonomy (NCBI): domain Eukaryota; kingdom Viridiplantae; phylum Streptophyta; class Pinopsida; order Cupressales; family Cupressaceae; genus Cupressus; species Cupressus sempervirens. Next base: position 893,886,052 of record CM053792.1, read on the forward strand.
CCATAATCCAATCCTTCTTCTTGTGCATAGCCTTTGCAAACTAATTTGGCTTTGTTTCTTGTTATTTCACCATTCTCATCAAATTTTTTTTGAACATCCATTTGGTACCAATTACATTCTTATCATCTGGTCTAGGAACTAAAGACCAAGTTTTGTTCTTCTCAATCTGATCTATCTCTTCTTTCATGGCCTTATACCAATCATCATCTTGTAGTGCATCTTTGACTATTTTGGGTTCAACCTTGCTTAGTAGACATGATTCATTCCTAATTCTATTCCTTGTCATTGGTCCAACATCCTTATCACCAATGATTTGATCTATAGAGTGATGTTTTCTTACATACTTAGCTAATCTGGATTCAGTCCTTTTTTTCTACATTTGATCCTTCAGCTTTAGAGTCATTTCATTCTTCTTCATTAGTTAATTCATCATTCCTTTCATGTATACTATTTTTAGAATAAAAGTGTGCATGTCCCATATTCTATAGCTTGGTTTCCAAATGCAAATCGGCATTCACTGGTTGAGACTCGACAGATACTGAAGTTTGTTGTTGATTCCCAACTTGGTTTGTAGTATTATCTTCAAATGTCATCCCTTCATAGCAGTACACAAAGGATCTATAATCCTCTATTTTCTTTGACTCATCAATTTGAATTTTTTCATGTTCATCAAAATTTGCATTTGCACTCTCCACAACTTTGTTAGTGTTAGTATTCAAACACTTATATGCTTTACTTCTAGTGGAGAATCCAAGAAATATACCTTCCTTACTTTTTGCATCAAACTTTCCATTTCTAGTGTCTTTTAAAATATAGCATTTAAAACCAAACACTTTGAAATGTTTAACATTAGGTGAATGACAATGCCATAATTCAAAGGGTGTTGCATTTGTACATTTCTTTACTTGAACTCTATTTAGTGTGTAGACTGTAGTACATACAACTTTCCTCTAGTACTTAAGTGCAACATTTTTCTCCATCATTAAGGTTCTAGCACAATCAATCATTGACCTATTTCTCCTTTTAGCAATACCATTTTGTAGTGGAGTTCTTGGTGTTGACATTTTCCTTTTTATACCTCTATCATTGCAAAATACTTCAAATTCTCTTGATGTGAACCCACCTCCTCTATCTGACCTTAGGCATTTCAGGTTCTTTCCTGTTTCCTTCTCAACTCTAGCCAAATACCACTTGAACATTTGAAATGCATCATATTTTTTTTTTAAGAACATAGTAGTCATCATTCTAGAATAATCATCTACAAATAGCATTATGTATCTATCTCCTAGGTAGCTTTGTACTTGTATTGGACCACATAAATCTATATGAACTAACTCTAGAATTTCATTGGAAGTGTATGCTTTTCTTTTGAAACTAGATTTAGTCATCTTCCCTAGTTGACATTGTTTACACATTGTGTTTTTAGGTTTCTTAAACTTGGGCAATCCTCTAACTTTGTTCTTTTTGATAATGCTGATCAAATTATCAAAATTAACATGACACAACCTTTTATGCCACAACCACACATCATCAAGTCTAACAATAAGACATGTTACTTCTTCCATATCTAGGTAAAATAGATTACTCTTGGTTTGTTCACCTTTTCCTATTATATTTCCATCAATATCATAGATCTTGGTCATTTTTTTTTCCAAATTCCACTTTGCAACCTACATTGCCTAATTGAGATACACTCAACAAGTTGTAGTTCAATCCTTCAACATAGTATCCATTGTCACATAAAATTTTCTCTATAAGTTTGGTAGAGCCTTTTCCATTGATTTGACATGGGGCATCATTATCGAATCTAAAGCTATTTCCATCATATTGAGTAAAGGTAATGAACTTACTTTTATCTCTTGTCATGTGATGTGAGCACCCACTGTCTATGATCCACTTGTCATTCTTCTTCACACAAGTAAACAATGTTGTTGCTTCATCTTAATCTTTGTCTAATTCATCCTTCATGGCTACATAGACTACTTCATCATCATTTTCATCAAACTCTTCTTCAACAATGTAGCATCTCTTGCCTTTCTCCTTATAATCTTTGCTATCATCTTCTCTTTTATTCATGAACTTGCTTCCTTCTTTAAAGTTTTTCTTCTGTGGGCATCTTGTAGCTATATGACCTACTTCATTGCAATTGAAACATATGATAGGAAGCTTACCTTTGAATTTTCCTTTACCTTTATGAAATCTCCTAGCCAGTAGTGCTTCTAACTGTTCCACATCTTCCTCATCCGTGCTGCTATCACTAGATGCATGTTTTCCTTTTCTTCTTCTTTTGCTTGATGTTTCCTCCTCTATATCTTTTATTGTCATTTTGGCCTTGAAAGAAGATTCAAGGTTCTCAAGTCTATATTTGTCAAAATTGGATAGCTCAAATGCGGTCAGTCTTCCAACTATTCTTTCAAAAGTTAGTGTGTTCCCTTGTACACACCTTAGCTCTTGAATAGCTGAAACTCTAATAGCATAGATAGGGAGAAAAGTTCTCAAGTATTTGCTAATGGATGTTTCTTCTTCCAGTTAACCACCTTGACTCCTATTGCACTCACCACTTCTTTTATCCTTGCAGCATACTAAGCAACATTCTCACCTTGCTCCATTTTCATATCATCAAACTTCCCTCTTAGGCTTTCTCTCTTTGCTCTCTAGATATTCTAATCTCATCCATAGGTTTCTGACAGGGTTTTCCACATCTTGAATGTAGTGTCATAGTCTTTGACATCATCATATTTAGCATAGCTAAGTGCAGAGGCAATATCCAACATTGCTTGATTGTGCTTCTTCTTTTTGTTCAAATCATTTGTAGTAAGAGGTCCTACTGGAGTTACACATTTTGTTTCAATTGAAGTTTATGCATAGTCACCTATTGATCCAAGATGTAATTTCATCAAACTCTACCATGTAGCAAAGTTGTCTTTGTTAAGCTTGGGAACTTCTCTCTTGGACATCTTGATCTTCCTACTTCTAGTACCTTGAAACTAAATCAGTAGACTACTTTTATACTAATTGTTAGAATTGCTTTAGAATAATTGGGGGGGTGATAAAATATTCAAGGTCCAGATGTCCCTTTTAAACTTTTCACTGAGTGTGATAAATCCATTCAATCATTCATTCATACAAACTTTAACTTTTCTAATTAGCAAGTTACTATAAATCAACATGCAAGTACAACACACAGGAAACCAACACATGACACAGTGATTTATGTGGAAACCTAATTTGGAAAAAACCACCAGTAACATGCTACTCAATTCTCACCCTTCTGAATTGATGCCTTGTGAAAGGCCTACTTTGTTAAAGGCTTACAATACACACTGTTAAATGTGACCTCATTGGAAGATTTAACCACCCTGTTAGAAGTGGGCTTGGTAAAAGGACTTTAGAAAATTCACTTGGAATGCCACCCTATTAAAGGATTTACAAATGGTTGTTAGGCCAACCTAATTCCATAGGATTTTTAGATCTAATACAATTGCTAGAGAGTATTAGAAAATCTTGACCTAACTACAACATACAACTTATCTTGCAGATTTCAAATCACTTCTTAGCTCATATCCTTTCCTGGCCTTCTATCTCTGCAACTCTTAATTGCTTGCCTTTTCTTTCAAGCTTTGTCTTTTTGAGTCTCCATACTCAATGTACCAGTGCAATCATCTCTTCATGACCACTTGTAGAAGAAGAACCTTTGTGCTCTTCCTTCTCCTAGATGTCTCCTCCTTGACACCCTTTCAATCACTTCACATATTTTGGCACTTTTGTAGCAATAGGATCAGCAACTTTTTGCTTCTTGGTCTATGACTTCTTAAATAAAAGTCTTGGAGTTCTTTATTCCTACTCGATTCTTCCATTTTTCAATTTCAATTTGCATGGATTAGGTAGGATACATTTTATCTATTCCATATTCTATTTTCTCTAGAAACTTCTTGAATAATCCTTTAGAATTTGCCCAAAAATAGTTTACATAAGATTCTGTGCCAACAATACATCATCCTTATCTTCCAACTTGTTCACAAAATTCAATACAACCACTATGTCAGCTTTAGATTTGGAAAATATTCATCATTTGAAATAATGCAGTATCTCAGCACTATTGAAATACTGGTGCTTGACACATACTGTGTTAATCAACATCAACTATGTCTTTCCTGATGTTCAGCACCTGAAGATCATTCAGCAGTAACTGAATTTTTTTTCTAATGCTTGACACCTAATCTTTTACTTGACACTAACTAAAAATTTTGTTACTTGGCTTCTATTAAGAATTTTCTCAGCTTTAACTGACTTTCTCAACACCTTTTGATGATCAATGTTAAAGCTTTGCAGTCAACCTTGTTACAACTTCTTCTTCCAATGTATCTAAGTGTGACCAACCTCTATATCTTTGAGTTTTTCATCAATACATTACTTGACCATTGTCTTAACTAATTCTTGCACTTTATTAAAATATCATAACTCAACCCTTCCTTTAGGTGCTCTTGTTACATCTTGTTGATCAAATCCTCTTCATCAATCAACTAAGTGATAGTGCATGAATCTTGTAAGAAAATATCATCCCTACATATAGTAGGTTTGACATCAATGGCAAAAAAATGATTGAAAAAAATATTTTACAACAATATTCCTCTTTGATCTTCAACAACAATGAGCTTTTCAATCAGATTTCTAATAGAAAATACCTATGGTTAGGTATTTGAGTATGGGGAAACATATTTTGGAAGGTTAGAAGGTTTTCAGCATGGGGAAGCACTCAAATTCTTATGTTGCTCAAAAGTTGCTCAATGAGCCAAAAGTTGTTCAATAGGTTAAAAGTTGGTAGGAATGGGAAACTAAGGTATTTGGTTACCTAATAGATCCTAAGAATTGTAACCATAGTCTAGAATAGTCTTAGATGGACCTATTTGACCAAAATATGTAAAGAGCAAAAAATTGCTCAAAAGTTGCAAAGTTGCTTGAGCAACTTTTGGAACTTTTGAAAAAAGTTGCAAATGGAGGTTTGGGAAGTTGTAATTACCCATGCTTAGATATATGAGCATGGAAAACATATTTTGGAAGGTTAGAAGGTTTCTAGTTAGATTTCACATTCCTTTCCAATCAAGTTGCATTTTTTTTAGCAACTTTTACAATTTTGTACAAAAAGTGCAACTTTTACAAAGTTCACTAGATTTCACTTCTAGGACTTGGAAAAAGGTTCCAAATTATTAAAAAACAATTAAAAAATCCTAATTCTAGGTTATCTTGACCAAAAACTCTAAAAGACCCAATTTTGTCTAATTAGCAACTTTTGGTCATATCTTGCACAAAGTGGCCTAGGCATACATATTTTTCTCATATCTCTTTCACTATTCGTCATGGGATTAAACTATCTACTCTATTAGCTTTAGGTGGTTGGGTAAAACCTAGTCTCAATATCATCCTTTCTCATCCCATTGATCGCTTGAACATTCTTGGGCATGTCAAACTGAATTGACCCTAAAAGTCATTAAATGTTGTAGGACAACAATCTTTGACAGGGCATATCTTGGATCTCATGTGAGGTATGGATACAACTCTAGCTATTACAAGATCATGTTGTCAAAACCTATAATAATCTCTCTCTCTCTTTGGAGATTGGATTTCATTGTGATTTTGTGGCCCCATCTTAGGTGATGCTGAAACTTGTAGTGTTGGCCGTTACAAAGTTGCTAACTAATGAATCTCTGTAATCATTAGTCATGGGATCAAACTATTTATTCTATTAGCTTTGGGTGGTCAATTAAATACTAGTCCCAAGCTCATAATGTCCCATTGAAAAATTGAATGTTCCTGGGCATGTTGAACCAAATTGACCCTAGGAGTCATTAAATACCATAGGGTAGCAATCTTTGATGGGGCATATCTCAGAGCTCATGTGAGGTATGGATACAATTATGGGTGTTGTAGGATTGTGTTGTCAACACCTAAAATAAAATCTCTCTCTCTCTTTATAGATATTAGATTCTATTTTAATTTTTTGGCCCCATCTAGAATGATGTTGAAACTTGTAGTGTTGGCTAGTACAAAGTTTCCTACTAGTGAATCTTTCTAACCATTCATTGTGGGATCAAAATGTCTATTCTATTAGCTCTAGGTGTCTAGGTAAACCCTAGTCCCAAGCTTGTCCTATCCCATTGACCACTTGAACATTCTCGAGCACACCAAACCAAATTAACCCTAAGAGTCATTAAATGCCATAAGATAATGATCTTTGATGAGGTATATCGCATAGCTCGTGTGAGGTGTGGATGTAATTCTAGGTGATATAAGATTATGTTGTGGACAACTACAATAATCTCTCTCTCATTTTGGAGATTGGATTCCATTTTGGTTTTGTGGCCCTATCTCAAGTGATGTTGAAACTTGTAGTGTTGACCAGTACAAAGTTGCCAACTAGTGAATTTTTCTAACCATTCATTGTGGGATCAAATTGTCTCTTCTGTTAGCTCTAGGTGGCCAGATAAACCCTAGTTTCAAGCTCATCCTTTCCTATTGATTGCTCAAACATTCTTGGGCATGTGGAACTGAATTGACCCTAAGAGTCACTAAATTCCATAGGGCAGCAATATTTGACAAGGCATATCTCAAAGCTCATGCAAGGTATGGATGCAATTCTGGGTGCAACAAGATCATGTTGTTGACACCTTCAATAAAATCTCTCTCTTTTTGGATATTGGACTCTATTTTGATTTTGTGGCCCAATCTTGGGTGATGTTGAAACTTATAGTGTTGGCTAGTACAAAGTCACCAACTGGTGAATCTCTCTAACCATTCGTCATGGGATCAAACTATCTATTTTGCTAGCTCTAGGTGGCTGGGTAAACCCTAGTTCCAATCTCATCCCATCCTATTGATCACTTGAACTTTCTTGGGAATGCCAAACTGAATTGACCCTAAGAGTCACTAAATGCCATAGGGAAGCGATATTTGATAGGGTATATCTTAGAGCTTATGCAAGCTATGGATGAAATTATGGGTGCTAAAAGATCATGTTGCCAACACTTACAATAACCTCTCTCTTTTTTTGTAGATTGGATTCCATTTTGATTTTGCAGCCCCATCTTGGGTGATGTTGAAACTTGTAGTGTTGGCTAGTACAAAGTTTCCAACATGAAATAACTTAATCCAAGGTAAAAATTAAATGTTTAATGTAGTTTCCTCTTTTTCTCCTCTCGTAGAGATTGTGTTTGTTGAAAATCTGATTGAAAAGATCATTATTGTAAAAGAGTACCATCAAAGAAGAAGATTGATTGCAAAGAGGGAGATTGTTGATAGAGAATGTTTTCAATTAGTATTTTGTCACTGATGTCAAACTTGCTATTTGTAGAATGACAATTGCTTACAGATCCAAGTACTATCACTTAGTTGATTGATGAAGAGGATTTAATCAACAAGATATAACAAAAGCACCTAAGGGAAAGGTTGAGTTATGGTTTGTAATGAAGTGCAAGGATCAATTAAGACAATGATAAAATGATGTATTGATAATATACTTGAAGATATAGAAGCTGGCCACACTTAGAAATACTAGAAGTATAAGTTGTAACAAGGTTGACTACAAAGCTCAACTCTATTCATCAGTGAAGTGTTGAGTGAACTTCAGGTGCCGAGTGAAGTTCAAGTGCCGAGTGATATAGAAGGAGCTGAGTAAGCAAAAAACTTATTGGATGTTGAGTGAATCCATAGTAGGTGTTAAGCATCAGTAAAATGTAGTTGATGCCGAGTAACATAGTATGTGCCAAGCACTAGAATTTCAATAGTGTCAAGTCGTTGTATTACATGAAAAGTCAAAGATTCGCCGAATCTAAGCTAACAAGGTTGTTACCTTGAATTTTGTGAACCAAATGGAGGATAATGATGATGAGCTAGAGGCATAGAATTTTATGTAAACCATTTTTGAGTGAATTCTGGAGGATTCTTCATGATGTTTCTAGAAGGAACAAGATATGAGTTAGATTCAATGAATCCTACCTAATCCATTCAAACCAAAATTAAAAGAGGGAAGAATCGAGTAGGAAAGAGGATTCCAAACTTCTATTTAAGGAGTAATAGGCCAAGAAGCAAGAGTTGTTGTTGTGCCAAATTGTAAAGTGGTTGAAAGACATCTAGGAGAAGGAAGAATAGAGCACAGAGACTCTACTTCAATAAGTGGTCAAAAAGAGATGTTTGCACTGGTATATTGAGAATGAAGACTCAAGGAGATGAAGCTTAAAATGTGAACAAGCTATTAGAGCTATAGAGATTGAAAGCCAAGAAAATTTTGTGAGCTAAACAGAGATCTAAAATCTATAAGATAAGTTGTGAATTGTAATTAGGTCAAAACCCCTTATTGTTACTCTCTAGCAATTGTATCAGTTAGGGTAAAAATCCTATGGACTTAGGTTGGTTTAATAGCCATTTGTAAATCCTTTAATTGGGTGAAATTCCAAGTGAATGTTCTAAAGTCCTCTAACCAGGCCCACTTCTAATAGGGTAGTTAAATTCTTTAACCAGGTCACATTTAATAGTGTGTTGTAGCCTTTAACAGGGTAGGCCTTTCAAAGGGCATCATTTTAGAAGAGTGAGAATTGAGCAGCATGTTACTGGTGGTTTTTCCCAAATTGGGTTTTCACATAAATCACTATGTTATGTGTTGATATTTCATATGTTATGCTTGCATGTTGATTTATAGTAACTTGCTAAGCAAGAAAAGTTCAAGCTTGGATGAATGAACAGTTTGATGGGCACACTTTACTTGATGAAAAAGTTTTATTCAAACATTTGTACCTTGAATATCTGATTCACCGCCCACCCTCCCCCCCCCCCCCCCCCCCCTCAATTATTCTAAAGCATTTCTAACAATTGATATTAGAGCCATCTACTAATTTAGTTTAAAGGTACTAGAAGCAAGAAGATCAAGATGTCCAAGAGAGAAGTTCCCAAGCTCAATAGAGATAACTTTGTTGCATAACAAAGTCTAAAGAAACTACATCTTGGATCAATAGGTGATTATACAAAAAGCTCAATTGGAGTGGAACATGTAGGTCCAGCTGGACCCCTTGCTGCAGATGATTTGAACAAAAAGAAGGAGCACAATCAGGCAATGTTGAAGATTGCCTCTACACTCAACTATGTTGAATTTGATGACATCAAGTGATGTGACTCTACATTCAAGATGTGGAAAGCCCTATCAAACATCTATGGAAGAGATCAAAATGTTCAAAGAGAAAAAAGAGAAAGCCTCAAGGGAAAGTTTGATGACATAAAAATGGAGGAAGGTGAGAATGTTGCTCAGTATGCCTCTAGAATAAAAGAAGTGGTAAGTTTAATAAGAGTTTGGGTGGCCATTTGGAAGATGATACTGTCAACAATAAATACTTAAGAACCCTACTACCTATCTATGCTATTAGAGTTTCAGCCATTCAGGAGTTAAGATGTGTACTAGGAAACACACTGACCTTTGAAGGGATAGTAGGAAGACTTACTATATTTGAGTTGTCTAATTTTGATAATTATAGACTTGAGAGTCTTGAATTTTCTTTCAAAGTCAAGCTAACATTGAAAGACACTAAGGAGGTGAAATCAAAGAAGAAAAGTAGAAAAGGAAAACATGCATCTAGTGACAGTAGCATAGATGAGGAAGATGTGGAAAAATTGGAAGCATTATTGGCTAGAAGATTTTATAGAGGCAAAGGTAAATTCAAAGGTAAGCTAGCTATCATTTTTTTTAATTTCAATGAAGTAGGACATATTGTTGCAAGGTGTATATAGAAGAAGAACTACAAAGAAGGAAATAAGTACAAAAACAAAAGAGAAGATGATAGTAGAGATTACAAGGACAAAGGTAAAAGATGTTACATTGTTGTAGAGGATTCTGATGAGAATGATGATGAAGTAGTCTATGTATCCATGAAGGATGAATTAGATAAAGATGAGGCAATAGCATTGGTAACTTATGTGAAAAAAAATGACAAGTGGATCATAGACAGTGGATGCTCACATCACATGACAAGAGATAAAAGTAAGTTTATTACCTTGACTCAGTATGATGGAAATAGTGTTAGATTTGGAAATGATGCTCCATGTCAAATCAAAAGAAAAGGTTTTATTAAACTTACAGAGAAAATCTAATGTGATAATGCATACTATGTTGAAGGATTGAACTACAATTTGTTGAGTATATCACATTTAGGCAATGTAGGTTGCAAAGTAGAATTTAGAAACAAAAATGCCAAAATCTATGATACTGATGGAAATCTGATAGGAAAAGGTGAACAAACTAGGAGTAATTTGTTTTACATAGATATGGAAGATGCAACTTGTCTCATTATAAAACTTGATAATGTTTGGTTATGGCATAAAAGGCTATGTCACGTTAAATTTGACAATCTAATTAGCATTAGCAAAACGAAGAAAGTCAGAGGTTTTTCAAAACTAAAGAAGCCCAAAAATACAATGTGCAAGTAATGTATACTAGGAAAGATGACTAAATCAAGTTTCAAAAGTAAAACCTAAACTTCCAAAGAAGTATTAGAGTTAGTCCATACAAACTTATGTGGCCCAATAGAAGTTCAAAGCTACCAAGGAGATAGATACATAATGCTATTTATTGATGACTACTATAGGATGATGAATACCATGTTCTTGAAACAAAAAATTGATGCATTTCAAATGTTCAAGTGGTATTTGGCCAGAGTTGAGAAGGAAATAGGAAAGAGTCTGAAGTGCCTAAGATCAGATAGAGGAGGATAGTTCACATCAAAAGAATTTGAGACATTTTGCAATGACAAAGGAATTAAGAGACAAAAATCAACACCAAGAACTCCATCATAGAATGACATTGTAGAAACAAGGAATAGAGTAGTGATAGACTATGCTAGAACTTTAATAATGGAGAAAAATGTTGCTCTAAAGTATTGGAGAAAAGCTGTAAGTACTATTGTTTACACCCTGAATCGAGTTCAAGTCAAGAAAGGCACAAATGCAACACCTTTTGAATCATGGTATGGTCACTCACCTAATGTAAAACATTTTAAAGTATTTGGTTGTAAATGCTATATTCTTAAAGATACTAGAAATGGTAAGTTTGATGAAAAGAGAGATGAAGGCATATTCTTTGGATACTCCAATAGAAGTAAGGCATATAAGTGTTTGAATACTAACACTAACAAGACTATGGAGAGTGAAAATGTAAATTTTGATGAGCGTGCAGAAGTCCAAGTTGATGAATCTAAGAAATCAGAAGAGTACAGATCTTTTGTATACTTCCATGAAGGAATGCCTATTGAAGATGAAGTTGTCAATCAAGTTGGGAATTAGAAACAAGTTTCAGTATCAGTCTAGTCACAACCAATGAATGTCAAATTGCATTTAGAAGCCAAGTTTCAAAATAAAAACAATGCACATTCTGACTCTAAAAATAGTACACATGGAAGAGATGGTGAAATACTTGAAAATGATGTGCATAGTGACTCTGAAGCTAAAGGACCAAACATGGAAAGAAGGACAGAACCAAGACTATCTAGATATGTGCAAAGACATCACCTTGCAAAACAAATAATTGGTGATAAGGATGCTAAACCAATGACAAGGAGTAGACTAAATAATGAATCATGTCTACTAAGCAAGATTGAGCCCAAAACAGTGAAAGATGCACTACAAGATGATAATTGGTGAGATCACAAGAAATAAGGCTAGACTAGTCTACAAAGGTTATGCCCAAGAAGAAGGAATGGACTATGGGGAAACATTTGCCCCTATTGCAAGAATGGAAGGAGTGACAACACTAAGTGCATATGATTCTTACAAAGGTTTCAAAGTCTACTAAAAGGATGTAAAATCTGCTTTTCTAAATGGTGTACTAGAAGAGGAAGTCTACATAGAACAAACAGAGGGATTTGTCGATGATAACAACAAGGATATGGTTTGCAAATTGCATAAAGCACTCTATGGTTTGAAGCAAGCACCTAGAGCATGGTATGAGAGACTACACAAATATCTTGTGAAGATAGGATTTGAGAGAATAGATGATAACAACAATCTATATATCAAGGAAGAAAAAGGTAAAGAAATTCTAATATCTGAGATCTTTGTTGATGATATAATATTAGGAGGAAAAGATGTAATATGCAAAGATTTTGTTGACCAAATGAAACATGAGTTTGACACGTCAATGTTTGGATAAATTAAATTCTTTGTTGGATTGCAAGTACATCAACTAAAGCATGGCATATTTGTTACCCAATCAAAACATATCAAGGATATACTCAAGACATTTGGGTTAGAAGACTCAAAACTAGTTAGTACACCAATGGTGATAACACATAAGCTATCCAAGAATGATGAATCTGCTGAAGTAAATAAGACATTTCATAGATCAATGATTGGAAAGTTGTAGTATTTTGTGCATAGTAGGCCAAACATTGCATTAGTAGTTGGAATAGTGGCAAGATTTTTTGTAAATCCAAGAGAAAATCATCTGATGGCAGTAAAGAGAATTACTAAGGTATCTAAAAGGAACTGATGACATTGGTTTATACTACAAGAGGAGTGAAAATTTTGAGTTGATAGCCTACACTAATGTAGATTGGGGAGGTAATATTGATGATAGAATAATCACCAATGGAGGAGCACTTTTCATAGGTAGAAGATTGGTTACTTGGACTAGCAAAAAGAAAAGTTGCACCTTACAATCCAGAACAAAAGCTAAGTATGTTGCAGCTACTATCAACTACACTAATATTGTATGGATCAAACATCTATTGCAAGGTATGAAGGAAGAGGTATCTAAACTTGTGAGACTCTGTTGTGATAACACAGGTGCCATCAACATATCAAAAAATCATATGATGCATGCTAAAACAAAGCATATTGCAATTAAGTATCACTATGTAAGAGAATTGGTGGAAGACAAACAAGTGAGAATGGAATATGTTAACTCAAAGGAACAGATTACTGACATCTTCACAAAAGCACTACCTAGAAATGCTTTTGAGTATCTTAGAGGTAAGTTAGGGGTGATACCCCTAGCCAAGGCTACTTGAGTAATAGCAAGATTTCCCTACATCAAAAGAGTTGATTGTTGAAATATTGTGAATTGATGCAGAGGATACTTACTTTAGGATTTTATCTAAAGAAATCCAAGTACTAAAGTTCCAAATCAATCACAAGCCAAGGTGACAGAGGGAGAAATTAGAAGTTCTGGAAGATGCTATACTTGCATGATAAGATGTTGAAATAGCGTGTCTTTGGCATTGTTGTCAAAGAGGGAGAAAGAGTAGAAACTGATCAACAAAATTTGAGGAGAAAGAGTAAAGAGAAAAAATTGATCAACAACATTTGAGGAGAAAGAGCAAAGAGCAAAAACTAATCAATAACATTTGAGGACAAAGAGAAAAGAGCAGAAACTGATCAACAACATTCAATTGAATAGAGGGAGAAAGAAATGCATGACTATGAGGAGAAAGGAAAAGAGTAGAAACTAATCAACAACATTTGAGGAGAATGAGCAAAGAGTAGAAACTGATCAACAACATTCAATTGAACAAAGGGAGAAATAAATACATGAACAATTCATACAAAGGGAGAATGAAAAGGACAAAGGGAGAGAGAGAGAATGTAAGAGGAAGTTAGGAGTAGTACAAGATCAAAGTGAACAATGGTAAGCCATAGAAAAAGAGATACAAAGATATAATAGAAAGGAAAAAGAAAGGAAATAGTAGCTTAGAGAGAGAAATAGAAGTAAAGTAATTAGGATAGTAGATCAGAGAGGGAGATGTGAAAACTGATGGTAACATATTTTTCTTTTTGGCATTTGACTTACTATTCTAACCTAGTTAGCATTTTGATAACTTGGTTGAATAGTTTGGTCTGATGGTTGATCAGTTTGGTTTGCCATCAATTCCAAAGAGGGAGATTGTTGGAAATCTAATTGAAAAGATCATTATTGAAAAAGAGTACTATCAAAGAAGAAGATTGATTGCAAAGAGGGATATTTTTGATAGAGAATATTTTCAATCATTGTTTTGTCACTGATGTCAAACCTACTATTTGTTGGAATGACAATTGCTTACATATCCAAGTACTATCTCATAGTTGATTGATGAAGAGGATTTAATTAAAAAGATGCAACAAAAGTACCTAAGGGAAAGGTTGAGTTATGGTTTTGTAATGAAGTGCAAGGATCAATTAAGACAATGATAAAATGATGTATTGATAGTATACTTGAAGATATAGAGGTTGGCCACACTTAGAAATACTAGACATATAAGTTGTAACAAGGTTGATTGCAAAGTTCAACTAAGTTCATTAGTGAAGTGTCGAGTGAACTTCAAGTGCCGAGTAAAGTTCAAGTGCTGAGTGATATAGAAGGAACCAAGAAAACATAAAACTTAGTGGATGTCGAGTGAATCCATAGTAGGTGTCAAGCATCATTAAAATGTACTTGATGCTGAGTAATGTAGTATGTGTTGAGCATAAGAATTTCAATAGTGCCGAGCTACTACATTATGTGAAAAGTCAAAGATTCACCAAATCTGAGCTAACAAGGTTGTTACCTTGAATTTTGTGAACTAGATGGAGGATAAGGATGATGAGCTGGAGGCTCAAAATTTTATGTAAACCATTTTTGAGCAAATTCTAGAGGATTCTTGATGATGTTTCTAGAAGGAACAAGATATGGGTTAGATTTAATGAATCCTACCTAATCCATTTGAAACAAAATTAAAATAGGGAAGAATCAATCAGGAAAGAGGATTATAGACTTCTAATTAAGGAGTCACAGGCCAAGAAGCAAGAGTTTTTGGTGTAGCAAATTTGCAAAGTGGTTGAAAGACATCTAGGAGAAGGAAGAATAGAGCACAGAGACTCTACTTGAATAAGTGGTTAGAGAGAGATAATTGCACTGGTATATTGAGCATGAAGACTCAAGGAGATGAAGCTTGAGAGGTAAACAAGCTATTAGAGCTGCAAAGATTGAAAGCTAGGCAAATGTTGTGAGCTGAACAAAGATCTGAAATCTACAACATAAGTTGTGAATTGTAATAAGGTCAAAATCTCTTATTGTTACTCTCTAGCAATTATATCAGTTAGGGTAAAAATCCTATGGACTTAGGTTGGTTTAATAGCCATTTGTAAATACTTTAATAGGGTGACATTCCAAGTGAATGTTCTAAAGTCCTCTAACTAGGCCCACTTCTAATAGGGTGGTTAAATCCTTTAACCAAGTCACATTTAACAGTGTGTTGTAGCCTTTAACAGGGCATCACTTCAAAAGAGTGAGAATTGAGTAGCATGTTATTGGTGGTTTTTTCCAAATTGGGTTTCTATGTAAATCACTATGTTATGTGTTGATCTTTCATGTGTTATGTTTGCATGTTGATTTATAGTAACTTGCTAAGTAGGAAAAGTTCAAGCTTGGATGAATGAATAGTTTGATGGGCACACTTTACTTGACAAAAAAGTTTTATTAGGATATTTGGACCTTGAACAACTAATTCACCACCACCACCACCCCTCACCTCTCAGTTATTCTAAAGCATTTCTAGTAGTGTTAGACAATCTTCTAAGTTGTATGATTGATATTGCTTCTACTCAAGTGTTTCATAGATAGTGTTGTATTTCCATTTCCTTTTTATATTATTGTAGATAAGAAGCCCAATGTCATGATTATTTCACCATGCAAGAAGTCATGGATTCAACATACATTTTTTGTGCAACATTATTTTATTGAGGACTTGATATGAAAATAGGTGGACCACTGCCAAAAGGCCACTTGGAAACATTTTCCCTGCACAATTTTTTGATTTTCCCTCCTCATGAGCAACAAGGTTTGAAGGGACCTCCTCCATAGCATCATTTTATGAAATTTGACCCACTTTGACCACCTAGTGTCCCCCTAGTGTTTATTAGTTTGTACATACCTAAACAAGACTTAATCAAACAACTTGATCTAAACACACCAACACACCACCTTGACTTGGCTAGAGTCACAACAAGCCTCAAAGGAAAAACACAAAAAAAGCCAAAACAAGGATTTTTAGGTGTCCTACACTAGGATAATGATAGAAAACTATAGCTATAAGAATCATAAGAAGAGCATATATAATGTGTTTCCATGAATGAAGCTCTCAAAGAGATGGATAAGCAAGCAATATTGATATCAAATTCCATGAATAAATTAAAAACTTTATTTCAAGTCTTCTCATGTTCTAAAGATAAAAGAATATATAAACTCTTCAAATATTTATGATAACAATAAGATTTAAGCTTAGATATTTACATAATGCAACCAACCCAAGAGTCAAACTTCAATTTAATTGTATAATAGTAATAAGATTTCAAGTTTCATTGTTCTCATCGCAACAAAAACTCCAAATAAGTTACTCATAATCAAAAGTACTCATAACATGTACAATTTAAATACAAATTAATATCATAGCCTTATTCACATGTTGAAAGATACTATCAAAACTTATTATAATACTTTCTATCCTTATTTTAGATGCTAATTGCATTAAAATGAAATATATAAAATACTTAAAATGTAAACAATAAAAACAAGATATATATTATTATTGAAATTAAGGTCAATGTGTCTATTAGTGACTAACACTTAGTCAATATAAAATTGATACCAAGTTTCTCAAGTGTTATCAAGCTTCAAAACCTATGTACAATTTATGTCAAGTGTAGCAATGATTACCGAGTTGTTTAGTGCAATTTATGGTAGCCCCAGTGTTAACTAATTTCCATAGTGTTAACTAAGATTCATAGTGTTAACCATGTACTCCAGTCTCTACCAAGTCAGTAGTGTTAGTGATGTGAATCTAGTGTTAACCGAGCCATAGAGTGTCAACCACGTGATTATGTATATGTTGAGTTTCACAATGTTCACCAAGTCACACAGTGTTGATCGAGTTCAAGCTACTTGGAAGTGATCACTATGAACTGAGCCTCTTTATCAACCAAGTACCAAATGATGTCAGTGTTGATAGTGGTTTCCAAGTATCATAACATCACCAAGTTTGTCTTCAGAACTTGAGTTACAGTAGTTGGGTTGACTTTGCAGATTTTGGTGAAACTTGTATTGTAGCTAACACCAATAAATTTTGATTTGGATTGGTATATATGTAATGTATTGTATCATATCCAAACACAAGAAGAAGAAGAAGCATATTATGAATAGAAGTGTGAATTGAAGAAGGCTACAAGTAGTATAAGGGACAACAAAGTATTATCTATCACATCAAGGTGATCATTACCATTCAAGAATCTCAACTAGTAAATCAAAGTTGTAGATTAGAGATCAGCCACTAGTTCATTCTAATGGGTGCATCAGTCAAATTCTTTAATAGGGTAGACTTAACAGTCTTTGATAAATCTCTTTATCTAGTGCATATTTCAATGTATGTTTTCTGAATCCTTTAACAAGGTGGACCTCATAGTCCTTATTGCTCCTAATAGGGAAGATCATCAAAAGTTATCAATTGTAAGCCTTACTAGGCCAACCTTATACTACAATACTAAAGCTTATGGGTATCATCCCCACCCCATTTTTAATTTCTATTTGGAAGGTTTCTAGGTCACCATAACTTGTGTCAAATTGCTATGAATGCTTATTTTCTTTCATTCCTTCATGCATGCAATTAGATCAAAATATTGAATGAAGAATTAATTGGTGAAATAAGATTAAGTTTTATAGGTTCTTGATTCACCCCCCCCTCTCAATAACCTTGCCTATGTCATATTTCCAACAATTATGATAACCAATAATGCCATACATGTACAAACATATAATTTATTATGATAACCAATAATGTCATAAGTCTAATAATGTCATGCATCAAATATATTCCATAAATAAAATATAAAATGTCATATATACATCAAATGTATGTCAAATAGGTCCACTAACATAAAATCCAAGATATATGTCCACTAATGCCTATACATTTGTGTCTATCATTATCTCTTCTCCTTCCCATGAGGGGAAGGAAACAAATCTCTTAAGGTCTTTGGTCATTTAATGGAGGGAAATGATGGGGATGATGGGGTCTTCCTCACACACTTGCTCATCCTCTTGTTTAGGCTTCTCTCTAGCTGGAGCTGATACAAACAAAGTATATATGAATCAATAATTATTATACATTCAAATCAAATATATCTATGTAGGACTAGAAAATGAGCTATTGTCTAACATATTATGAGCAAATCAAAAACTCAATAAGCATACATTGGCACCCTCTAGTCTACCATGAAAGCCAAATGAACAAAAAGGAAGCAAATCAAAGTTAGAAACCCCCTCTTTCATTTGTAGCTCCCATGTCCTTCTTTCCTCTCCATATGATGTAGCTCCAAATTTCCTATAGTGTGCACAATTGGGGAACAAAAACCTATCGTAATGATGATGCTATGAGAATACTAGAAGATGTGATTTTAGTGTGAGAACAAGAGTGAAAATCTAAGAAGCTAGGGACTCAAGGACTCAAGGATTAGGAACCAAGGACCAAAAATGGGAGGAAGAATGATCATTTTATAATCAACATGAAAGATGAGAGCATTGGACTTGTCACCTTGGATATGCGATTTGGTAGGAGATTCCTTCAAGAATCCATGACACATATGACACAAGATGCCAAATGTAGGATCGCATGATGCCTTGGAAGTCAAACATGGCTATAAATGGAAGAGGATCTAAGACACATCATATGACACCTCAAACCCACTTAAAGCCAAGAATCTATGACAACAGAAGCCAAATATGGATGTGCATAAGGAATAAGAATATATGGATTATGACACATCTTAGAAAAATGTGAATGGAGAATCCATGATGTGTCATGCACATATGTCACAATGATGTCAATATTATGTGAAATATTTGAATTAAAAATTCATTATTCCACACAAATAGAAATTAGTGAAAATGGAATTAATGGTGGAAAACATCACTTAGGAAATTGAGAATCTCCATGGTTTTTGAATGATGAATCAATTAATTTATAAAAATAATTAATTGAGAAGGTTAGTTAAGAAGAATAATTAGTGAGATGATATAGGATTGAATAATGGCTCATTTTAATCCTATAGAGAAAGTTAGTGGATGATTGGACAATTTAATTAAATAAGTGTGATAGTATCCTTTGACAAAATGTGATGATAATGGACATTGAGTAGGATGATTATAGATAGACCAAAGCCATGGTTAAATTGATCGATTGATTGAAATTGATAACATGCTAAGGACACATTACATGAATTAAGGACATGTAACATTTAACTAACATTGTAAAATGCTATAGGATCAAGATTGGTTGATAGGGTTTTTCATAATAATAATGACAAACACTATCAATATTATTAAATGGTTGATAATGCCATGATCTAACACTGAGAGAGTCAACAATGTCAAAGATCAGATGATGTGAATGATAGTTTGACCTAGCACTAAGAGCCATGATAGTATTAAGGTTAGATTGATAGGATTGGATAAATTGATATGTTTCCAAGGCACTAAAAGCCACAAAAATGCCTAGGATTGGATAGATGATGATTGATTTTGGATTTTTGACATGTTTTGGGTTGATTAAGACTAATTTCAGGTGATTCTAAGTTGATTTGGGGTGATTTCAAGTTGATTTTAAATGGTTTTGAGTTAATTTGATATGATTCCAAAATGATATGAAATTGATGTGAAAGAGGATACAAATGATGAGATATGATAAAGTTGGCCAAAAGATTAGAGTTAGTGAAATGAGAAAATGGGATGAGTTAGTATGAAAATGTGATGAAACTATAAATGCAAACCATTTTTGAGTATCTACATTTTTCTCCTCTTTGATACAATGTGATTTTGACCATTGTGTCAAAGAACATTGATGAGAAAGACACAACAACATACCCCAATAGGGATGATATATATGGGTGATACAATGTGATTTTGAGCATTGTGCCAAAGAACACTGATGAGAAAGCCACAACAACATGCCCCAATGGGGATGATATATGGGTGCCCCCTTGAGAAATTTACTGAGATAAGCATATGATAGTTCAATTTCTTGACAATGTGAAGAAAAAATGATTGCAACTGATGGATCACAAATCAAAGCCAAAATATGGAAGTTATGGTGTCCAAAGTGTAGAACGGGGGTGGATTGGGAGCCTGAGAGTATTTTTAGAGGTTACCACTCAATATAGTGACAAAATAATGGAAATTATAGCTCTCTTTTTTCACAATGAAGATACGAATCCAACACAACTGACATATTACAAATTGGAGTTGAAACACAAAAGTTATGGCCTCTAGAGTGCAACATAGGGGCTCTGGGAGTAGTTCTGGGTATCTTAATACTCTAGGTGTGCCCAAAATGCACCCAAATGCACCCAGTGTGCACTTGGTAAGCCCAAGTGTGCTATGACAGTACCAAGTGCACTATGAAAGTGTAATCTATGCCCTAAAAGGCTCTGAGGGCCAAAAATAACTTAACTAGACTCGAAATGACCTAAAACTTTGTGTGCATGCCCAAAATGGTGGAAAGATGTCATAACATGAGTGAAATTAGTCAAAAATGGTCATATTTGGTCAAAATTGGTCAAAAAATGGTTAGACTAAGGCTGGACTAGGTGGAAAGCCACAAAAGGTTGATGGATAGTGTAGGATGATGTAGGAATGTAGGAATGCAAGATGAAGATGATTTGGTGTATCAGAATATGTGATCATGGTGTTGGATGAAGAGATGAATGATAGAAGACCAAGGAGATGAGATGAGGACCAATTAGAATGAGGTGAAGACTTTTTCTTTTATAAAGTGCACTATATGTCAAATGGAGCTTTATTTTGATTTGGAAAATAGAATGCAAAGCATCATGGCATAAAGGGCCAAAGTGCAAATGTAAACCTCTTGCGTAAACAAGCACAATGCAGACAGAAAATGACCTTATCATTCCTAAGGCATATATAAATGCCCTAGACTTTCAAAGGTACATTTTAATAGATAGAAAATAAAAAAATGACCATGAACCATCCCGACCACTCCCATAAATCACTTTATATCATTGAGTGGCATAGGAATGTGATCGAAGAAAAAACAAAGCAAAAATAAATCACTCACTAAACAATGTGAGCCAAAAGCTATTCTTGTCCATTATTACTTGTTTTTTAGTGTTTTAAGTCTTCAAATAGTGTTTGACAATTTAATCATGTGATAACTCTGATTGTTGATTCAGGTTGATAGGTATATAGTGACATGTTGGAAGGATTGTTGGTTCACATTGCTCAGATAGTGTGATTGTTTTGAAGTGCACTGCTTTGAGTTTTAGTCTATGAAAGTGCAAGTGTTTATGCAAAAGGAGATGATTATGTAGAAGGTTTATTACAAATTTTTTGATGGGTTTTGTAACTTTTAGGTTTTTTTGAGGATACTTGATGTTTTTGTGTTACTGGTTTCATCAAGACATTTTATGGTTTTTAGTGATTTGTTCAAGACATTTTATGATTTTTACTATTTTTTTAGGACATTTTACTATTTTTAGTAATTGTTTGAGGAAATTTTATGATTTTTAGTGCTTTTTTCAAGACATTTTATTATTTTTAGTGATTTTTTTAGCACATTTTATGATTTTATGATTTTTTTAGGATCGTATTTGAATTTTAAGGATTTTTTCAAGATTGTAAAAGCATATACAAGTGTTAGCTCCAATCCATTATGTGATAAGTCCAATGGATAAAAGTGCTGCGAGGTATGCCCCCAATTCAAGTTCAAACTCATGCATTATGTAGGTAATATGTCCCCAGACAAGATGAAAACTATGTATAAAGGCCAATGATAGAGTATATATAGACTGGTGATTCTTTAGGTAAGATAACAATGGATATTAACCAGTTCATGGGCCATGATCAAGGACTAGGGATGTCTCGCAATACGAAGGATGTGATTAGGTAAAACAAATATGGAATCCTAATAGATGGAGGAGCGACAATTGGTTACACATGGCACCTGTTTGCCAAGTTTTCGCCATGGTACTTGCCCAAAGTGCCTATTTGCTAGGTTTTCACTTGTGGACAAAATTTTTGTCTTGACTCAATTTTTTGTGCCAAGATGTCCATTTGCTAGGTTTGCATCAAGGCATCCATTTTTTTGTGACTTTTTTTCTTTTCTTTTCTTTTTTCATGACTTTTTGCTATTTTAAAAATATTTTTTTAGGACTTTTAGATGGAATCATGAATGTTGCTAATGAATGCTAAGAAGATATATGTTGTTGGTGCTTCTAGCTAATAATCTTTGGACCCACAACTCACCATAACTACACAAGAGTCATTTTGAGTTTGCATCTATGATCAAACCACTAGAAAGACCTTGAGATATACCATTGTGTACCATATGTAAGATAGTGTCTACCTCTTGTGAATCAAGGAATCTAAGGATAAATGGGTCAATGGATATGTTGTGTGGGATGTCACTGATGATGACATGCTGAAAGGCTTGTTGGATAGAGGTTGTATTTTGGTTATCAAACAAGTTAGGTAGTAAGATTGGGAGATAAATAGCTAGATATAAGGAAGGATTAGGAGGATTGAGACCAGCAATTTCCCACATAAAGGCTGATCGAGAGCACTCAAAAAGACTTCACGGCATGTTGAACAATGGATTTTGTGTACTTATCTTAGAGTTTTGATCTTGCAATAGTTGTGATTTACCATAAGATTGGGGAGAAAGCACTGACTCCCTAATGTGCGATACTTGAGACATAAAGTATTCTCCACACCCTTTTTCTTCAATCTTTAGCTTTTCCTTGGCCTTATTGAGGAGTATATAAACATCCACATATTTGGAGGAATTTGTGGGTTGTGCTACATTGTTTGCTAGGACTTGGTATACAGTGGCATCCCTCAGATTAGCACAAAATTGGAAAGGATCTGGATCACCAGGGATGGTAACCTCCACATTTTTGTAGGAAAATTTTAGGCATTGGTGATATGTAGATTCCACTACTTTCATCGTGTAGATCCAAGGGCATCCTAGTACCATGTTACAATTAATTTCAATATTTAGGACTTGAAATAATGTGTCTTCAATAGCTGGACCAATTCTTATGGGTAATATGGTAACACCCTTGGAGAAGTGCTCACCATCATCATAGGATTTATTGTGATTCTTCAAGAGGGATCCACATCTTCCTCATAATAACTCAAACCCTTGATAACTTTAAGAGTGTAGATGTTTAGTCCTTCTCCTCCATCTATTAGGACATGTCTAACCTTGGCATTATGGATAAAGACTTCGAGATGAAGGGGATCATTATGGTTGGGTCTGTCTTTAGGAATATCCTAAGGGGAAAAGGTGATATGCTATGATATAGATAGGTTCCCAACCATGGCTTGGAATTGGGCAATAGTGACATTATCTAGGACTATTGACTCGTTAAGGGCTTGATCCAAGATCTTTTGATGTTGGGGAGATGCACACAATAGGTCTAAGATGGATATTTGTGTAGGGGTCTTGCTAAGCTATTCAACAAGGCTATAATCAGATAAAGTAGGAGCAGTAGGTCTACTAGGGGGTATAGGTCTAGTAGAGATATTATGTTGAGAAGGGGCTCTAGGTAGGGTGATCCTGGTGTGGTGTGTATTGACAGTGCAACAAGGGTCTTCAGCTTTTAAGATGAATGTGGATATGCAAGAATTGGACTCATTGAAATAGTTAATGGTGTGCATGCATAATTCACATTAGCTTGTGAGTTTGAGTCTAAACTAGAAGCCTTCTCTTTGTCATGATTACCCAAAGGATCTTTGAAGATATTGTGATCAAAGTTGGATGCTATTAGTGATGGATCAACTATGATTACACCATCATCAATAAGGTTTTGTATAACATGCTTTAGTTGGAAACATGATGAGGTCTTATGTCCTTTGGTGTGGTGGTAATCACAAATTTTTTTGTCATCCCACCAAGAAGCTTTAGTTAGCAGCTTTTCTTTGATCGAGGGTAACTATAGGAAGTTATTACTGAGTAATTATTGAAGTGTAGTCTCAAGAGGTATCCCAAATGGTGTGAATTTTCTATCTTTGGTTCTAGGATATCTTTGAGGTCCATCCTACATGGAAGTCTTAGTTTTTTACTATTGAGGTGGTGTTTGATTAGGAGTTTGCAAATTCATAGGGTTTGCACCTTTCAAAGTCAGTTGAGGTTGTGTTGTGCTAATTGTATGTGCATCCACAATACCATCATTGGTCACATTCTTGTTTTTGGAGAAATTTTTTTCCTTGTCATTAGATGAGTTGGTGTTTTTTTTTTCCTTTTTTTTCTTGAGGATTCCCTTATAGATAAGAGCATCTTCAATACTAGTCCCTTTTTTCATCAATTTGGAGATGGTGGTTGGACTTTTGATCTTAAGTTCGTACATTAAGTCAGGGACTAGGATTTCAATGCACAAGTTAACTTGTTGTTCTTCAGGAATGTCTAATGAGCATTGATTGATTAAGCTTCTCCAACATAGTAAGAATGTGATAAATGGTTCTCCCTTCTTCTATTTAGTTGAGCACAAATCAAAGAGTGTCACCTCATTTGTAATATTGAAGGAAAAGTGGGAGATGATTTATTTTGCCAACTCTGACCAGGATTTGATAGTACTAGGAAGTTTGGAATACCATTCAAGTGTAGGCCCACCTAGAGAATGAGGAAAAAATATCATGAGGTAGGTGGACTCATCATTGAGTTTGGTACAAGAGGCACAAAATTCTCAGATGTGATCAATGAGGTCACTTTTTCCTCAGTATTTTTCAAATCTTGGAGTCTCAAAGTATTTTGGGAAGAGAGGCATGTACAGACTTTTATCAAATGGATTAGGATATAGGTCCTTTTTTGTATGTAAAGCCTATTTCTCCTACACTCCCAATGCCTCAACCTATTTGGAAAGTTGTTTCAATTGGTGTAGTAATT
The DNA here is from genome assembly GCA_028749045.1 of Cupressus sempervirens. Lineage (NCBI taxonomy): Eukaryota > Viridiplantae > Streptophyta > Pinopsida > Cupressales > Cupressaceae > Cupressus > Cupressus sempervirens. The sequence goes on from CM053792.1 coordinate 893,910,990, forward strand.
CTTTGTTAGGGTTTTGCATGATAGTTTTCTCTTCAAGTCTTTTGTGTCTATGAGTAGATTGCTTGCTATGGTGAGAACTATGTCTACTCGGTTCAAACATTTCTATGTCTAAAGAGTCAGGTGATGTATCACTAAGTGGTGGAGGTATGTTGGTACCTCAAAGATAGAAGGGTCTCTATTGTGGTGAATGATGTGGTATTTGTTGTGGTATTTTATATGGTACTTGTTGTGGTATTGACTAAAATTTTTGTACCATATGTTGTTGTTGTGCCATTTTTTGTGGTAGTTGTTGTGTCATTTGTTGCAGTTATTGTTGAGATACCTTTGTTGGTTGCATGTGAGACCATGTATGTGCTTGTTCATGTAGAGGTATCTATGGCACATGTTGTTGTTGCAACAAGTGTTGTTGATATGCAATTTTTTGCTCAAGGCATCTTTGGTATTCCAATTATTGTTTGAGTTGTTCTTCTTGTTTAGAAAACATGGCTTGTTTTTTTTGGAATTGTTGTTGGTACATTACATGTAAGTTAAGTGGGTTTACATTGGATTGTGTGTTAGGGACGTTGGATGCTTGCACAACTTGAGGATGTTGTTGTTTTGGTTGATGTTGTTGTAGTTGATATGTCAAATGTGTGTTGGAAACATTAACTCCTTGCACCACTATAGGTTGATGTTGTTGGGGGAGTTGGTTATGTCCTTGAGAATTGATCATCTTGTTTGGGTTGTACCTTTGTGTGATAAAGGTTTCTCCTTGGGACATCATATTGACTTGACAGTTTGATTTGTTCCTTTGGGAATGGGTGTAATGTCAATAAGACTTTTCCTTTCTACATCAATAAGGATTGTTGCAATTGATGTTTCACATAGAGTACGCATGGGAGGCTCCATAACATTTGATGTCATAACATTTGGTAGGGTTAGGAGAAAAGGTGCATTTTGTTGATTTTCCTCCAAAGGATGCACGTTTGGCATCCCTAGGGTACCAATCCCTTTGGCATGTCTTGTTCTTGCATCATGTGATTGAGATCAAGTCTTAATGTCCTCTTGGGATATTTAGGAAGAGTCTTGTTTCCCTTCATTGGTTGTGGTTCATCAAACAAGGGATTAATGTTGATGTGTTCAAATGTACTTTGGAGGATTTCAATGGTTGATTCTTGATGGGACCTTATAGATGCCATTATTGTGTTCAAAAAATCCAAAGATTGTTTTCCCCTATCTAAGTCCAAATTGATCATAGGTTGTATGGTTTCAATTTTTGCATTGGTTTGATGTTTGGACTTAGGCCCCTCTAAGTTTGGGTTAAATTTGACAATTTCTTGGCTGCCAAAAGTTTGAAGTTCTTGCTAAATTTTTTGTCTTGACATGCCCTAGCCATTTCTTCATCACTGATGCCATAATTAGTGTCAGAGTCATCACTTAGGTGTATAATACCTTTTTGTGTGTTTGATGTAATAGAGTTGAAGGTACTTGTGTTGGGTTTACTAAATTCAAAGGAGTGTGTTTGTTCATCCTCGGGTGTGGTTGGTACACTTCCACCTTCGGGTGGTATCGATACGAATATAGGTTCAAAGTTAGGACTCCACTGAACCATCCCATGTGTATGGGAATTTTTTGAAGGAAACCTCATAGTAGGTGCATTTCTTAGGGTTTTTTGTGTCATCTCTTGATTAAGGTGATCTTGTGGATAAATGTTTAGGGGGTCCATGAGTAGCAGTTGTGATGCCTCAATTTGGTCTTTGTCAAATGTTTGTTGGGTTTTCTTCTCTTCTTTTGTCTTGGATGAGGTTTTGGTTGTGTTGACACCTCATAAAACAAGGGTTGATAAAGTTCTTCAGGTCTCTAAGCTGATTGTGTCCTAGTGAGTGCCAACATGATACCTAAGGATGTCGATGTAGTGGAGGAAAACCTAAATGGACTCTCTACCTCCCAAGTGTACACCTAAACTAACAACTATACTCAGACAATACCAAGTGTGCCCTTGGTGCACTTGGGGCCATGAAGTTAAGCAGTTGGTAAGTAGAAGGTATGTAGTTGGTAAGAAAAGGTGCTAGGTTGCCTAAAATGTAGAATATGAATGATTTGAGTGTTTTTTAGTGTTTTCCAAAGTTTAAGGATGCAATGCAACCTATGAAAGTGAAAATTAGGATTCTAGAATCTAGAATGAAATCCCTAATTACCAAGTGTGCTCTAAAACTACCAACTATGCACTCAAACTACGAATTATGCACCTAAAGTGTGAAATTGGTAAAATAGGGGTGTAGTTGGTAAAATAGGGCAAAACTTGGATATCTGGAAGTGGGTATGCAAGATATGAGTGTTTTTGGAATTTTTAGGTGTTTAGGGATGTGATGCAACCTAAGAAATTTCCAAATGAAGTAGGGTTTTGATGTGGAGGGTGAAATTGTCCTAGGAAAAGTATGCATATGCAAATGCAAAGTGACATTTTTGGAATTTGACTAAAGGAGATGAAAATGACTCTATGGTATGAAAAATGATGATTATGGTTAGACTTTGGATTTGGTAATGACACTATAGATTGGTGCATGCAAGGTGGACTATGAAAGGGATGGTGTGCTAAGGTTGATGATGACATTTGGATTATGAAAAGTGAGGATAAGTGATCAAGGAGACAAGTTGGTTGATAGACAATTTGATAGGGTTTGATAGTGGGAATGATGCTAGGCTTTTGAACAATGATAGATGAGGTGGGATATACCACTAGGGTAAGTAAAAATAACATTTAAGGACACTAAGATTATGATGATGCTAATGATAAGGATATATGCAAGGTTTTGAACTTAGGTGAAATATTTGGAAAGTATTTTGTCTAAGAGTTTAACCTTGTGAAGATGGACTTTCGGTCTTGACCAAAAAGTGATAAAAGACAAAAAAATCAAATTGATAAAGATGACAAGGTCAAATATATCAAGACATAGATAGAGTTTGACCAAAGAAAATGATAAGAAAAGATAAAAGGACTAGTCAAGATCCATCATCCATCAATACTATGAGATACCCTAAGACTCATACTTTGTTTAGATTTTTGACTAAATTCAAAGGTTTTGGGTTCAAAATGATGTTTAGGGGGCTCAAAATGATGGTGATTATGAGTTGGTATGCAATATACAAAGGTCCTAAGATGTAAAATGAGATTTTGGGTGTAGGATGATGTTTTTGGTCAAATGCAGAATGAGGACCTACAGAGGCATCTAAATGTAGTTTTAGGTTCCCAAAATGCAATTTGGAGGCCCAAAATGGTCATATAGGTTCCCAACTATGCTATAAGAGTAAAAAATGTGCTCCAATAGTACCAACTATACCTATGGTGAGTTGGGGCTAGTTTGGGTGCAGTTGGGAAGCTTGGTTGAATGGTTGATGATTCTAAGCTGGGTGATTGCCAAGTTGATATGCCAGAAAGCTAGGATGCTAGGGATGATGTCTTGATTGGATTGGAGATGCAGAATGAAGGTTAAAACCTAAGGAATGATGTCCCAAGTGAAGGAAATGAAGGTTAGGAGGTGTAGAATGTAGATCAGGGCATGCTACTACAGGGGGACATATCCAGGCACTTATGAACACCTCTAAAGCCTCAAAATGTTGTTTGGAAGCCCAAAATGGGTTCTCAAACTACCAAGTGTGTTTAGATAGTACCAAATCCACCTATGGTGTAGTTGGGGATATTTTGGGCATAGTTGGTAGTTTCAGAGCATAGTTGGGAAGGTGGGCTAAAACTAAGGCAATTTTAAGTGTCAAAGTTTCCAGATTGATGTCATAGTGAGCTAGATAGTAGAGGATAGTGTTAAGACCAAGATAAAGGTGTAGACTGAAGGTTAAGACACCTATAATGATGGTTGAAGTGTGCAAGATGAAGGTTGGGTATGCAAAGATGCAAGATGGAAGATGCAAAGTGTTGATTTTGAAGTTGAAATGCAAAGAATTAAGGGATGCAAATTAAACCCTAATGAATGCAATATGAAAGATGAGGGATACTAATTGAGGACTAAAATATGAAAGATGAAGCCTATATGATGCAAGAATGAGCTCAAACTAGGGTGAATGCAAGTATATTCTATGCAGGATGAAAATTATGTTATGCCAAGCACGTTTAGGATCACAAGTTGCCAGGTTTTCTTAGTCTTGAATATATTGTACCAAATTTTGCAAAGTTTTGACCAAGGTTGTAATGTCTAGATAGTGTTTGATGTTTTGACAAGGTTTTAAATATATCCAAGGTTTAAATTTTCAAATTGGCTTTTATCTTGACTAATGTTTTACACACATGCAAGACACATTAAGATAAGAATAACTATTGTTAAAAGTGAACAGTCACACCACAACCTAGGCTTTAGGACTGTATCCACTAAATTCCTACTTGAACTAAAGTTTAGCCACACTTATCTAGAGTAGAAAACTTAGGATCTTGGCACCATAGGCTTTGCCTTATAGTGCACTCCCTTCTCTGGACTACCAAGATCCACTTCCCAAGGGACATGACTTCCTAAAGGACTATTGTCTCTACTAAGGACCATGAGAATGTAGTATGTCTTCATAGACATGGGTGACCCTTTGAGCCAATGGATAGAAAGGATTTTGGCCACTATAACACAATTTATAGTAAGGGATTTCCATTTTTCAAGTGAATGATAAACTTCCTTATGAAGTCTCCCAACCTCGAGAACTAGGGTTTAACACACTATAAGGGTATTGGAGGAGAGCTATCATCTAGCAATATTGCCAACATAGCTTTCACCATAATTGAGTTATATATAATGACTAGAATGTTGACCTAGATTTTGGCCCATTACCACTCTGAAGTCATCTCTTAGCATACCCAATATTGGGTATCTTGGTCCAAGGCAGGCTTACTATAAAAGTCACACGAATTTCTCTTACACCCAAGATCCACGAATGGCAAGGGGAGATGATATGTCCATGTAATCCCTATGGTTTTAAACACTATAGACATGCCAAGTAGAAAATAAATTTTTTATTTTATGCACCAAATGAAGTGTTATTTAACCTAGGAAATCTACACACATGGTTTTGATAGACACATAGCGTCTTTGACAACATCTTGTAAACAAGCATTAATAGTTTTTCAATGATTAGTCTTTATCCAATAGTCACCACTTGCTATAAATAGACCATAAATAACAAAAAAACATCTAATCTAGGTCCTAGAAGCAAACATAAACCTTAGATCAGATTCTAATTGAAACATGTGATTTATGTGAACCAAGTGTGCTTTGATAGAGTAGACTGTGCCCTAGAAGGCCAGAATGGCTTAGGATGCCCCCAAATGCACTCAAATAGTGTTAACTATGCCCATGGTGCACTTGGGGCCCATAAGGGTGTAGTTGGTAGTTTTTGGGTGTAGTTGGGAGGTCAATTGCAGAGTGTGGGGAAATGGTGCCCAAACAAGACCCAAAACATGGAATTTTGAAAACTACTCTACCAAGCATGCCCAGATAGTGTAGAATATGCCCATGGTGTAGTTGGGGCCCACAAGGGTGTAGTTGGTAGTTTCTAAGTGTAGTTGGTAAGCTAGAAACAATAGTTGGAGGTTATGGTGGCTTCTAGGCTTCTAAAACTACCTCCTAGGGGTCCCAAGTGCACCCTAACAGAGCAGACTGCACCCTAGGACAACAAGCTAATAGAATGTATAAAACAAGAGCATACAACCATATTACTAGGCCCCCTAATTATACTAGGTGTGATAAAGGAGAGAGAATAAGCATTATACCCCTTTGAGTGAGCTCCTTCCTTGCACCTACACGTACAAACACAAGAAACCCAAGTTAGTTAAGCATGTTCACGTTGGGTTCACCAATTGTAGGACCATAATATGGGCTAATGTCTAACATACTATGAGAAAATTAAAAACTCAATAAGTATACATTTCCACCCTCTAGTCTACCATGAAAGCAAAATGAATAAAAAGGAAGCAACATAAAGTTAGAAACCCCCTCTTTCATTTGTAGCTCCCATGTCCTTCTTTCTTCTCCATATGATGTAGCTCCAAATTGCCTATAGTGCATACAATTTGGGAGAAAAAGCCTATGGTAATGATGATGCTATGAGAATACTAGAAGATGTGATTTTAGTGTGAGAGCAAGAGTGAAAATCTAAGAAGCTAGAGACTCAAAGACTCAAGGATTAGGACCCAAGGACTGGAAATGAGAGGAAGAATGCTCATTTTATAATCAACACAAAAGATGAGAGCATTGGACTTGTCACCTTAGATATGAGACTTGGCAGGAGATTCCTTCGAGAACCCATGACACATATGACACAAGATACCAAATTTAGGATTGTATGACGCTTTGGAAGTCAAACGTGGCTATAAATGGAAGAGGAACTATGACACATTATTTGACACCTCAAACCCACTTAAAGCCAAGAATCTATGACAACAGAAGCCAAATATGGATGTGCATAGGGAATAAGAATATATGGATTATGACACATCTTAGCCAAGTGTGAATGGAGAATCCATGATGTGTCATGTGCATACGTCATGATGATGTCAATTCTCTTACAGAATATTTGAATTAAAAATCCATTATTCCACACAAATAGAAATTAGTGAAAATGGAATTAATGGCAAAAAATATGACTTAGGAAATTGAGAATCTCCATGGTTTATGAATGATGAATCAATTAATAAATATAATTAATTAATTGATAAGGTTAGGTAAGAAGAATAATTAGTGAGATGATATAGGATTGAATTATGGCTCATTTTAATCCTATAGAGAAAACTAATAGATGATTGGCCAATTTGATTAAATAAGTACGACAATATCCTTTGACAAAATGTGACGATAATGGAGATTGACCAGGATGATGACAGATAGACCAAAGCCATGGTCAAATTGATTAATTGATTGAAATTGATAACATGCCAAGGACACATGATGTGAATTAAGGACACATAACATTTAATTGACATTGCAAAATGCTATAAGATCGAGATTGGTCAATAGGGTTGATCATAATAACATAGAAAAACACTGTCAATGTTATTAAATGGTTGATAATGCCATGATCTAACACTAAGAGAGTTGACAATGTCAAAGATCAAATAACATGAATGATAGTTTGAACTAACACTGAGAACCATGACAGTACGAAGATTAGATTGATAGGATTTGATAAATTGATATGTTTCCAAGGCACTGAAAGCCACAACAATCCCTAGGATTGGATATATGATGATTGATTTGTGATGTTTGACATATTCTAGGTTGATTAAGATTGATTCTAAATGATTCTAGGTTGATTTAGGGTGATTTTGAGTTGATTTGAAATGGTTTTGAGTTGATTTGATATGATTCCAAAATGATATGAAATTTATGTGAAAGATGATATGAATGATGAGATATGATCAAGTTGGCCAAAAGATCGGAATTAGTGAAATGAGAAAAAGGGTTGAGTTAGTATGAAAATATGATGAAACTATAGATGCGATCCATTTTTGAACATCTACAATGTACACAAAAAATTAATTATTTTCAGCAAAAATTAGAGTATCATCTAGATATACAACTACAAATGAGCCAATGAATGGCCTAAGAACATCATTCATCATCCTCATAAATATGGCTTAGGCATTTGTGAGACCAAAAGGCATCACCAACCATTCAAATAGTCACTCTAAAGATTTAAAAAGTAGTCTTCCATACATGTATTGGATCAATTGGTACTTGATGGTACCCAGATTTCAAGTCAATTTTAGTGAATAATTTTGCCCCTCTAAGCTGGTCTAAGAGATCATCTATCTGAGGAATTGGGTATCTATTTTTTATAGTGATATTATTTAATGATCTATAATTAATACAAATCCTCCATGTACCATCATTTTTCTTTGCAAGAAAAATGGGGCTACCATAGTGATGTAGGAGCATCTTGGGCTACACAACTATCCTACATGTTTTCAATTTTTACCTTACTACTAAAACTGGATTTTGCTAAAACTGCATTTTCTTGTTTTTGGGTGCCTATTGTGAGTTGTGTAACTAGTTTTCCATAATTATTTAGTGGCTACACACTTTATTAATTGAAGAGGACCTATATTAATATCTATGATCTAGAGCACAAGTTCTAACTCCTCATGAGTTAAGAGATATGGCAATTCTCCTAGAGTATCAATTGCTGGCAGTTTTACACGATAATTTTTGTGCTTGACTTTCAAAGTGGATGCACACTTTTCTTAAGGAATCAACCTTTCCACACTTAAGGGGTTGTAGAGGACCTAGATATTTACCCAAATTTTGAAGAAAAAGTTCTAATTCAATAGGAGCTAGGAGATATCATGATTTTTCTCGAACATCAATTTCTGGATAGTTAATTGCTGATGCAAGCCAACTTGTGTATTTAATATTAGGTTTATTTTTATTTAATATTTTTTGAGAGCTGAATTTCAGCTTCTCTATGCTCTAGAATGATCTATAAGCCATTTTGGCTAGTATAAATAGAGTGTTTGGGCTTAGAGCTAAGTAGATTTAGGAGTTTGAGAAAGGATTGCAAAGCAGAACTAGAAAGTGCGAGTTTGCAGCTAGATCTTAGATTTGAATGTAATTATATCTAGTCATAACCTAGAAGGCCTTACATCTGGGCATGTATGTTAAATATTTTAAGATTCAATGTAAGTATTTTATTCTTCTTCCTCCTTTGGTTGTTTATCTTTGTGTTAGATTTTCACTGTGTTAACTCCACTAGGGTGGATCAAAGAGCTGGGTGTTCCATTGGCCCTAGTTTTCCCTATCCTACCTTGTGTTAAGTGGTATCAAAGCTTGAGGTTTATCCTTGTGGAGATTGGATCATGTACAACCCTAATTCAGATTTGGTTGTAGGATTGTAGGTCTACGGATTTGACCTATAACTTGTAGAGGGTTATGATCTTGCAAGAACCTGATTTGTAAAGATGGCTTGTGGTAGAGGAAATGTTGATAATGCTATATTGGATCAATTGAGACAAATCACAGCTAAATTAGATGTTGTGGAGATAGCCCATAAGAGAGGAGCACATCTTGATGATGTAAGTGATGATGAAGCCACAACACCAAACCATAATCTAGAACTTGAAGAAGATCAAGATGAGGAAAGATTATTAAGAGTGGTATCTAGGGAAAATCCAAAGTCTGCTCTAGAAGTTGTTCCTTATGATAGAAAATTGGATACCAATGTTGTGTTAGACTGGATTTTAGATATGGATAATCACTTTGATTATGAAAACACTCTTGATAATAAGAAGGTGAAGATTGTAGTTACTAGGCTAAAAGGTCATGCTTCACTATGGTGGGAGCATTTGCAAACTGATAAATAAAGGAGAGGAAAGGAGAAGATCAGAACTTGGCCAATGATGGTGAACAAGGTAAAGAACAAATTCCTTCCTGCTAATTACCAAGTTAGCTTGTTGAGAAAGATGCAAAATTTGAAACAAAAGGACACAACTGTGAAAGAGTATACTAAGGAATTCTATAAATTGGACATGTGGATGGTGATGTTGAAAAACTTGCAAGGTACATAAATCGATTGAGATCTAGAATTCAAGATGAAATAAGTTTTAAGAAATTGGAAAGTGTGGAAGAAGCATATCAATATGCCTTGAAAGCAGAGGAGATCTTAACAAAGAAGCATGAACAAAGACAAAGAGGTAGAGGTGATAGATTCTAGAGTGGCAGATCTAAAAATTATGTGCAAGATGAAGATAAATCTAAATGGAAGAATAATGAAAAAGACAAGATTGAGTGGAAAGGTGGTAGTTCATACCGAGGAGGTACTAGATCTTACCGAGGAAGAGGTAATTCTTATCCTAGATTTGGTTTCGTGGCAATTGTTTCAAATGTGGTAAAGAAGGACTTGGATCTTTTGAATGTAGATTTAAAAGTGGGCAGGATAATAGAAATCTTCTGATTCAAGGAGAGGTTGAGATTTCACTAAGTGGACCTAAGGCTGGAGAAAATCTGATGGTGAGAAGAACCTTATGTAATAAGGGAATTGATGAGGAACCTATCCTTAGAAGAAGTCTTTTCAAGACTAGATGTAAGATGGTTGGAAAATGCTACAAGGTAATCATTGATAGTGGAAGTTCTACAAATTTGGCATTAGAAGAGATGGTTGCAAAGTTGCAGTTGCAGAGGCTGAAACATCCCAAACCTTATCATGTTTCATGGATCAAAGATGAGAATAAGATATTGGTAAGTGAGAAATGTATTATAAAGTTCAAAATTGGACATTACTTTAATGAAGTCTTGTGTGATATTATGCCCATGGATTGTTGTCATACTTTTTTGGGTAGACCTTAGCAATATGATAGATATGCTATGCATGATGGAAGATTGAATCAATATACTCTTTGGGTAAATGGGAAGAAAAAAATATTGTTTCCTTTAATTGAAAGTCCAGATGAGGTCAGTTGTACTATAATAAAAGTTTGCATGTTTAATGGAAAGCAATTTGATAAGGAAGTAAAGAAGAATCAAGTTTGTTTTACTATATTTCCTAGAGGACCAAGCATTGGTAGTAATGACCAAGCAACAGAAGTTGGTAATGATAGAGTGACAATAGAAATTGAAGATTTTCTGAATGAATATAAAGATATTGTTGCTAATGATATTCCTAATGGCTTACCTCTAGAAAGAAGTATAAGTCATTGTATAGATTTGATTTCTAGAGCTAGTTTCCCAAACAAAGCACCATATAGATTGATAGCTACGAAGAATGAAGAACTTAACATACAAGTGCATGATTTTTTGTAGAAAGGTTGGATTAGAGAAATTTTGAGTCCATGTGTTGTACGTGCCATATTAGCACCTAAAAAGAATGGAGAATGGAGAATGTGTACTGATTCCAGAACTATTTATAAGATCATAGTGAAATATAGGTTTCCTATGCCAAGGATGGATGATATAATGGATCGTTTGAGTGGAATAAAGTATTTTACCAAAATTGATTTAAAGAGTGGCTATCATCATATTAGAATCAGAGAATGTGATGAATGGAAGACTTCTTTCAAGAAAAAAGATGGTTTGTATGAATGGTTGGTTATGCCTTTTGGTTTGACTAATGCACCTAATACTTTCATGAGGTTAATGAATGAAGTTTTGAAAAGATTCTTGGGTAAGTTTTTGATTGTTTATTTGGATGAAATTATGATATTTAGTAAGACTAAGGAAAAACATCTTGAGCACATTAGACAAGTTTTGCAAAGGTTGAAAGAGGAAAAGTTGTTGATTAATCTGAAAAGGTGTTCTTTTATACAAGAGGAGATTATGTATTTGGGATTTGTGATTTTAGTTGATGGATTGAAGATGAATCCTGAGAAGGTTAAAGCAATTTTTGAGTGGCTTACACCTAAGAATATGGGTGAGGTAAGATTATTTCATGGTTTGGCTAGTTTTTACAAAAAAATTATAAAGAATTTTAGTTCTATTTGTAATGCTATGACTGAGACAATGATGGGAGATAAAAAGGAATTCAAGTGGACACATGGAGCTGATAAGAGTTTTGAGACTTTGAAACAAAAGGTTGTTGAATTACTTGTATTGGCTTCACCTAATTTCAATAAAGTGTTTCAAGTTGAGTGTGATGCAAGTGGTAATGCAATAGGAGCTATATTAAGTCAAGAAGGTAAACCCATTACTTTCTTTAGTGAAAAGTTGAATAATGCTAAAAGAAAGTATTTTGTGTATGATCAGTAATTTTATGCTATTGTTCAAGCATTGAAGAAGTGGAGACATTATTTGATTCCTAAGGAGTTTGTGTTGTATACTAATCATAAAGCTTTACAATACTTGGGAAGTCAACATAAATTGAATCAGAGACATATGAAGTGGGTTGAGTGCTTGCAGAATTTTACATTTGTCATTAAGCGCAAGAGTGGAGTTACTAATAGAGTTGTTGATGCATTGAGTAGAAGATGTTCTTTGTTGAATGAATTGAAGGTTGAAGTTCTTGGTTTTGATGAAATGAAAGAGTTGTATGATGCCGATCCTGATTTTTTTGAGGTGTGGAGAGAGTGCAAAGCACCAAATCTGAAAAATCATGTAAGTATGATGAGTATTTCATTCAAGAAAGTATGATGTTAAAAGGTATTCAATTATGTATTCCTAGGAGTTCTATGAGGTTGAATCTAATTAAAGAAAAGCTTAGTGGTGGATTGGCTGGACATTTTGGAATTGATAAGATATTGAGTTTGTTGAAAGAGAAGTATTTTTGGCCACAAATGTATAAGGATGTTCAAAAATTTGTAAAGAGTTGTAGATTTTGTCAAGTTGCAAAAGGAGTAGGTCAAAATACTAGTTTGGATACACCTATTACTATTCTTGAGAAATGTTGGAGTGATATCAGTATGGATTTTATTCTTGGATTACCTAAAATAGCGAAGGGGTATGATTCCATATTTTTTGTAGTGTACAAATTTTCTAAGATGGCTCATTTCATACCATATAAGAAGACATCAGATGCTAAGCATGTTGCTAAATTTTTCTTTAAAGAGATTGTGAGATTGCATGGATTGCCAAGAAGTATTATTTCTAACAGAGATAGTAAGTTTGTTGGTTATTTTTGAAAGACTTTGTGGAAGAAGATGGGTACTAAATTGAAGTTTAGTTCTACATTCCATCCACAAATAGATGGACAGATAGAGGCTATGAATAGAATCTTGGGTAACTTGTTGAGATGTTTAGTTGGGAATAAGCCAAGTAATTGAGAGATAGTATTGGCACAAGCTGAATTTGCATATAATAATTATGTGAACAGGAGTACAAGGAAGACACCTTTTGAGATTGTTACTAGAATGAAGCCTAGAGGAGTATCAAATTTGAGAGATATTGCTAGCGAAGAAAAGAGAAGTGCTACAGGAGAAGAATTTTCTAATTTTATGGAGTCTTTACATAAGGAAGTGAAGTTGAGGATAGGACAAAGTAATCAAAAGTATAAGGAGAATGTTGATCAGTTTAGGAGACATCATAATTTTCAAGTTGGTGATGAGGTGATGGTTCATCTAAAGAAAGGAAGATTTCTAGTTGGAACATACAGTAAGATGAAGATGAAAAAGTTTGGACCTTGTAAGATCTTGAAGAAGTTTGATAGTGGAAATCCTTGTGAAGTTGAGTTACTTGATGACATAGATATATCTCCTATATTCAATGTTGCTGATTTATACAAGTATCATGAGTCGGATGATGAAGTTTCTATATCAGAGGACTATCCTAAGAAGAAGATTGAAGAAGTTGAACAGATATTGGATCAGAGAATTGGTAAGAACACAAGGGGAAAAGATTATTATGAATATCTGGTGAAGTGGAAGAACAAACCTATGGAAGATGCTTCATGGATTTCTCAATCTGAGTTGGATTCAACTTAGGTTGTGACATCTCAATCATTCAAGAGAATCATTTCTTCCAACCCTAGTTGTCTGATGTAGGAACATCCTGGGTTACACCACTATCCTGCATGTTTTTAGATTTTACCTTGCTGTTGAAGCTACATTTTCTAGTTTTTGGATGCCTGTTGCAAGCTATGTAACTAATTTTCCATAATGAGTTAGAGCTTGCACACTTTAGGAATTGAAGAGGGCATAGATTATTATCTATGGTCAAGATTGAAAGTTCTAACCCCTCATGATTTAGGATATATGGAAATTCTCCCAGAGTATCAATTTCTAGCAATTCTGTGCAATAGTTTTCTATGCTTGACTTTTAGAGCAGATGTGCACTTTTCTTAAGGAATCAGCCTTTTCACACTTAAGGAGTTGTAGAGGATGTAAATATCTACCCATAGCTTGAAGAATGAGTTACAACTCAATCAAAGCTAGGAGATATTGCAATTTTTCTCAGATATCAATTTCTAGATAGTTAATTGCTAATGCAGGCCGACTTGTGTATTTAATATTAGGTTTATTTTTATTTAATATTTACTGAGAGCTAACTTTTGGCTTCTCTATGTTCTAGAATGATCTATAAGCTATTTTAGCTAGTATAAATAGGGTGTTTAGGCTTAGAGCTAAGTAGATTTAGGAGTTTGAGAAAGGATTGTAGAGAAGAATTGGAAAGTGCGAATTTGCAACTAGATCTTGGATTTGAATGTAATTCTATTTGGCCATAATCCAAAAGGCCTTACAACTAGGCATGTATGTTGAATATTTGAAGAATCAATGAAAGTATTTTTATTCTTCTTCCTCTTTTGGTTGTTGTTCTTTGTGTTAGATTTCCATTGTGTTAATTCTTGTAGGGTGGGTTGGAGCTGCATGTGCCATTGGCCCTAGTTTTCCCTGTCCTACCTTACGTCACATAGGGAGATACACTTGGGCAGCTATGTCCTTTCTGAATTAATTCTTGTATCTTCCTTTATATCTCATCATTCTCTAGAACTAATCTCCTATATACTAGCTTATTAGGCAATGGAGTTCCTGGTATTAAATCAATAGAGTGTCTAACTTGGCAACGTGACGGTACCCCTATTGGTAACTCTAACACATTTTGATAAATTTTTAAAATTTGATCCATTGATATTTGTTGTTTTGTTGTGATGGACACCATGGAATGGGAATTACACCATTTTTCTTTTGTTCCTTTGGATGGATCATTAATAATACAAATGTACTAGTTTGGGCTATTAACCTTCCACATTATTTTGAACTAATCAAAGATGCAGAGTGTGCAGGATTTACCTCTGGAATCTAGTACTTTTGTCCACCTAATTTTATTGTCATGCTTTATGGCCTTGATTCATACACTCCATGATATTGATACGTGTATGGCTGCCCCAACAAAATATCACACACATCAAGAGGAGCTACATCACATATCACATCATCTTTGAATGGTTTTATGCAATATGAAAGACAATATTGCTTGCTTACTTGAATGTCTCACCCTTGGCTCACCCATCCCATAGAATATGGTTATAGGTGTGATGTTGTCTTCATATTCAATATTTTTGCAGTCTTAGAAGATGTCAAATTCTTTTTACTACCACTATCAACAATACAATGCAAAGCTTTTCCTCCTACCCACATTTGTGAATGGAATAATCTCTCTTCATCAACATGAGAAAATACCTTTGTAGTGGCCATTGTAGCATATGGGTCAGCCTCAATGATTTTTTCATCCTCTTTTTTTCCAACTTCTGTCATCTCAAGTTCAATAGCTTCTTCATTGGTTTCCATCATTAAATTCTTTATAGTTCTACAATCTTTAGTGTTATGAGAGGGACTTTTATGGACTTCACATCACATACCTACTTCTTGCCCTATTTTCTTTACCCCCCACATCTTCTTTACTAGTGAATTTGAAGATGGTTCCTTGGCTATTTATTTTCCCATTGGCTTCTTACCTTCACCTTTCCATTTGTTGTTCATTGGATTTTCCCTCCTCCCTCTTTGCTTGAACTTCTCCTCAATTTTTGATGCATATTTGAAAGCACTCAATAATGTTTCTTTATTCAAAAAATCTATTTTAGTCTAAGTGTATCTATGAAGACTACTCTTATACTTTAGAACTTGATTTTTTTTGAGTTTTTGATGCCAAGATTTGCAAAGAGAGCATGAAAAATATTGGTGTACTCCTGAACTGATTGGTCTTTCTTCTATCAGAGCAATTTCCATTGCATATTATTTGTTTCATAGGTATCCTTAGGGTAATATTCTTGTTTTATATATGCTCTACAAATTCTTCCCATGTGGGTTTTCCATCAAATAACATAGAAAATTCATGTCCATCTTGAGATTCTTGGGTTTCTTCAATTGTTAAGTGTACCTCCCATGCCAACTTCACATGATTCTGAACTTTCAGGAGGGCAAAGGTTATCTTTTCAATATCTGAGAAATTATTAACACAAAAATACCTCTCCAATTTTGACAACTAGTCATCAAAAGCATTTGCATCAATTTTTCCTTGAAAAGTTGGAATGTAAAAATTTACTTGCACCTTGAATGGGATTTTCCCACCAAATTTTGAATTGCTTGGACTAGAATGTAACTCTCATTTTTCAAGCATCTATGAAAATTGTTGCATTATTTCTTCACGTTGTTTGTTTAATGCCTCTTCTACTAGTGTTTTGAAGGATTCATCCATCCCTTTTGATGATTGTTTTGCCATCTATGACCTTGTGTGTCTCAAAGGAAGATAATCTAAGATATCTCTCATGGCCAATCCCAACCTTCGATAAATTGACCATGTATGATGAGACATATAGGAGAAAACAAGCTCTGATACCACTAATCTAAATTAGGAATTTAGGTTACAATACTTGGTGTAAAACCTACGGCATTGTGACTAAATTGAAAGCAATTAAAATGCAAATAGATGTTCTGCAAGCCAAAAAATGATCCATTCATTTTGAAAAATAGTGTTTATACAAGTTTGATGGATCCCAAGGGTCACCATTATCCCTTTGATATGAAAAAGAAAAGCACACAAGCTAATTAATTATAAAATAAACTCTAACAACTATAAAAATCTATATTAAATTTTATGTCTACTTGTAGAAGTCATAACTTTTTACTCATAGCTTGAAATCACAAATTGCCAGAATTTATGGAAAGATCTTATAGACTTCTACATTTATTGAACAAAGTCTTAAGTGCAATGCTACAACTTCTTGCCCCTGTTGAAGCCTAGAAATGTCCCAAAGGCCTCCGAAATAGATTTTGATATTTTCCCATTTTTTCTTGTGTCAACATCCTTTGCATCTTCCTGGACTATGTTTTGATTAAAAATGCAACAAATGTTGCAAGAGACATCAGAGAATAGACCTTGAGAAAACTCATGCCAAGTCTTAATGATAAAGAGGTAAAGAAATCTTTAAAGTAGAATGAAACAAAATTGACACCTAAGTTCAATACATTTTTTATCTTGTCAAAGGACATTGAACCTTTGGTGAAGTTCAATACTATTGCATGGGAAAACATCTATGGGTTGCATAAGCCTAGTGACCATCTTGTGCAAATCAATGATAAGGATGGTGAAGAAGATGTGGCAAAGGATAATGAAGATGAAGAAATAGAAGATGAGGAAATAGAAAATGTAGGTATTGATGATGTTGATGAGGAAGAAGAACAAGAAGCTACAAGAGGAAGTATTCCAAAAACTTGGAGTATTGAGGATACTGATGCAAAGAATAGAGATTATGACTTCCCTTCCTCATTCTCCAAGAAAAGCCTTACTAAAATATAGCTCAGAGAGAGCTTCTACCAAGTTGGTTCAGGTTAAGACTAGATCACCAAGCACCCAACCAATCTCTATAGTTACTTTACCAAGTACTTCAATAAGTGAAGTGCCTAACACTTCATCTATCGAGCAATAGGCTCAGATCATTCCAACACTAGGCTTGACCAAGCAACAACAAGGTATTCCTATTGTCAGTGTTATTTGTACCATTCCTACATTTGTTTCTATTTCTACTATTTCCACTATTATTTCTATCATGGTTAGTGCAATGACAGTTTAGGCTCAGTCTCAGCTAAGCACTGAAGTTATGAACAAAGGAAAAGAAATATTTCCTCTTTTATTCATAAGGAAAAGGGTCAAAAGGTTGAAACCTCCAAGGAATAAATTAATCTAGAGGAGAACATTATAATACCAGATTGGGATTCTTTCAATCTAACTCCTGATCAAATGGACACCCTTGGAGAACTCTGGAAGAAAAGAACAAGGAAACGAAAGCTTAGAGAGGAAAAGAAAAAGAAAAATCAAGTCCTTGAAGATATCAAGAGCATATTTGTTGATGCTTTGAGCATTGAGGTTGATGAGAAACAACCTATTTTGGATCAATTGGTTGAAATTGTCCAAAAATACAATGAAGAACTAAATGGACAGGAAAAAATTCTACAAAAGGAAAAAGGAAAATTTGAAAACAAATTTTTGGAGCAAGTGGCATAGAAGATAGCTATAGATCAAGTAGAATTATCTACTATTCTTGCTACACTTGAAATATATGTCAATAATGTTGTTTCTTTATTTGTCAAGTTGAGTAACACATCTATCTTTATTAAGGAGATTAAGGATAAACTATCCAAAATAGATGAAGATATGAAGGCAAGTGTACAAAAATTGCCACTTGATCCTAGTTGTAGTTCTACACATTTTGTAAAGATCAGGTACTTGATAGATCTCCAAGCAGAATTACTAAGGGAAGAAGCCAAGATTAGGGCCACACTTGCGAAAATCCAAGGCATGATTCTTCCAAACATGGATGCATTATAAAAGTACATTACACATGCAAAGACACTGATCCGTGACAATAACTTCTCCATAATTGATCAGATGATGAAACTTTCAACAGAGGTACAAATAACCTTGCATGCATCTAAGGTATTGTAAGAAAATTGGGACAAGACCATGGCAATCATTTTGAAGGTCCATACTAATTTCTTATCACATTTTGATATTAACTTGTAAATATTTTGCACCTTTGGCATTTATGTCAAAAGGGGGAGAAGATTATTTGTATAGCAAGTATTATTATACTCCAGATATATGTATGGCGGAGAGATATGTGTATGGGGGAAGTAATAATATGGAGACACATGTACAAATAGCAGAAAATATGGTTACAAAAGCAATTATGAAAAATAAAAAATCAAAGTAAAACAGAGTAAGAGGTAACTAAGCTACAATAGTAGATAACAGTCAAAACCCTTCAGATGTGTTTATTCCATGGTTTTATAATCTCCCAAAGGGGTTGCAAGCAGATGGACTAACCACCAACTTATTTCTTGCATTTTGTAACATTTTGTCAAGCAACTTTTCCAAAAATTGCACAACTTTGACAACTTTTTGCATCTTTGAGAAATTTTTCTTTCCTTTACTTAGGAACTTCCAAACCTATCTACTTTGATCCATTAATGGTGTCTAGGAATGATTTAGCCTTCAAGACATCAATTTGTATGATTTTTTCCATTTTTTCCTTATTAACAATTTTTGCACCATTGACATCCTTTTGACATCTTCCCCTTTCTTGCTCCAAATGACATGTTAGGAGGTCCAATCCATGCAATAGGATATAAAAAAATCATGGAGGACAATATGGTTTACAAACCATACCTTCCTCATGCTTTCATGGTCCTAGACCCATGATCCCTAACACAAGCTACACTCATAAACACACCAAAATCTCCTAGGATGGAAACTTCACCTAGGACTAGCTCTAAACAAAGAGATGACCTTGAAAAAGTCCAAACTCACTCACACCCCTGACTTGGCTAGAGTCGGTACATGATAAAAATCCAATCTAGCTAGAAACCAAAATGAGGGCTTTGACTAGGTGCCCCTACACCATGTGCTTTTCCTATCAAAGTTTTTTTCTCAAAATATTCTTCCCACAGTTTTCTAAGATGAAATTTGATTATGCTATCATGTACCATGTCTTCAGATGAAACTTGATTAAAAAGAGAAAATTTCAATATTTTTTAGCAATAGAAAAATCAACTTATAATTTTTTTGAAAACATGTCAATTATTGTTCAATTTTTTTAAAAAAATTATATTCATAATCTTCATATTGTTTAACATATTTCATCTGTTTACATCATCTTGAAATTTGTAACAAAAATATGACATTTTTGTCATTGAAGTTTATCAGTTTACTATTGTTAACCTTTTCCTTTTTAAAAGTGCGACAGTTGATTGTGCTTTTACCCACATTATCTAAAATTATGTTATCCTCAAACTCTATCAATAATTCAGTAACTTCTTCAAGATGTCCTTTTGTTATACCTAGATCAAGTTTCTTCATAATCAAAACATAAGGCATACTTTCCCTCTCGATACCATACAAGAATGTTCTTCCTTCAACTAGACAAATTCTCACTGTAGTACAATTCTCATTCTTAGGTGCTTCTACCAAAGGTAACAATACTTTCTTCATCCCATTTGCCACTACAAATTTCTCAATGACAGGCAATATGTTTTATCATTTCACAATAGAAAAATTCACTGAAAATATGTATTAATAAATGAAATCCCATGAATTTAACAAATTCATTTTGATAGATTCAATGATTACTACACTTCTAAAGAATGCCAAGAGATCATTTTTCGATGCTAAAATTACTAAATTCTATTTCAATTAAACATATTCCAAATGCAAAGTAAAATATCAACAAGAAAAACAAACAATATATAAGTTAATATTCAATAGTTAATATTAGTCATTCATTTATACTTCATGTTTAAGAAGATATCTCACCAAAAACCCACATTCTTCCATCATTTATACAAACATATTAATTGCAATTCACCCTCTCTATCCAATCGATTTGTATAATGCAACAATTATATTTCAACAACTACTTCACTATTTTTATAAAAATTAAACCATAATACTTACAAAAGCACTAAAATATTCACTATTTTTATAAAAATTGAACCATAATACTTACAAAAGCACAAAAATATATTGATATTATCAAAGCTCAATGAATTTTTTCCACAAATGTAGTTTTGAAGTCTCCAAATTATCTTATAAGCTCAACAAATATAAAACAATGTAAACATTTAAATCATTGGTTCATTAAAATGACCTTATTACAATATATAAACTTTAACTATACATTTTCA
This sequence comes from Cupressus sempervirens, assembly GCA_028749045.1. Taxonomy (NCBI): domain Eukaryota; kingdom Viridiplantae; phylum Streptophyta; class Pinopsida; order Cupressales; family Cupressaceae; genus Cupressus; species Cupressus sempervirens. The sequence goes on from CM053792.1 coordinate 893,931,556, forward strand.
ACATCTACACTATCGGCTATTATTTACTTAAAATTGGATTAAATAAGAAGTGTTTCTAGGCAGTCCAATTTTCAGTCTTAGCACATGCTGAAGATTACCTGAGCTCCATGTTGAGGTCTCACAGTAGCAAACTCCGTGGGAGCATGAGCATAAGATGGTGAAGTCACAAAATAAAATCTTTGCAGAACCATTGCCAACACTAATTTTGCTTCCAACAGTGCGAAATTCTGACCCACACATATGTATGGACCTCCACCAAAGGGCATGAACGCCGTGGGATGCTTTGCAGCCTTTGCAATTCCTTCACTAAATCTCCCTGGGTTGAAATCATTTGCATCACTTCCCCACAGAGAAGGATCATGGTGGACGGCAATGATCGGAATGAAAAGTTGAGTTCCTGTAGGAATTGATAGCCTTCCAAGCTTCATTGGCTCACATGCCTCTCGCAATACTCCTGCTCCAGGTGGATAAAGTCTCAGGACCTCATTTATGATCATTCCCACCTACGGTACATTCATACAACATTTTGTTACACAAAACCAAATTACTTTTATGTCCTTACCAATTTCAAAATAATGCATTGTATTCGATCACATGGAATTTTTTTGGGGTCTGTTTAGATGGTACTTACAATTTTGAGGCGACTTAAACTATCTGCATCTGGATAATTGTTTTTCCCACATACTTCCAACACCTCTCTGCGGCCTTTTTCTTGCCAATCTTGGTGTATGCCCAACAATATTATACACCATGTCAATAGTAATGCTGTGGTTTCATGACCGGCAAAGTAAAAAGTCTTGCATTCATCAATGATTTCTTCTACAGTCAGGCTTGCATTACTTTTGACATTGTCTCTCCCCTGCTTCTTGTTCTCAGACATCATTAATCCAAGTAGATCTGTACCATAACTGCCTGTTTTCCCCATCTCAGCAGTCATCTTCCTGGCATCTACAACTTGTCTTAAGCATCTTCTTATTTCTTTCTCCAAATTCCAACGTTGCCTATTCTTTGTAGTAGGCAAAAACCTGATGATATTAAGAAATGGGTACTAGTTATAGATTCTGCATACTTCCCAATCTGAATAAACCCTCTTTAAGTACAAAACAATTTATCCTCTTGAATAAAATGTCCCCACTGGATTTAAGTTCCTAAAAATTAAAAACACCAGATCCCAAATGCACATAATTCTTGAATGATAAAAGGCATTTGAGATGGGAAGATACATTTATAAATGAGTGGCACTCTTCACACGAACATACTCAAATCAAAATTGTGATTGAAGTTTCAAGGAAATAAATGAACACACTGAAATCAAAATTTTGATTGCATTTTTTGACAATTGAAGATTAAAATTTGTAGTCACGAAACCGAAGTTTGTCACCTGAAACCTGGGACATAAACATTGCGAAAGACTTCAATTGCAAGAACCATCTGTTTGGTTTGCATATCAAAGATTTGTTTTCCCTCTGCAAAACTGCTTCCAAATGCTGTGCGGGCAATAATATCTGCCGTGAGATCGTGGAACTCCTTTTGCACTTCAATTTCTGATGAACCTGACAATACCAATTTACTCCACTCATCCAACATACTCTCACTGCTTTTCACAATTGTTGGAACCATACCCTGCAGTCACAAAACACTTATGCTACTTATGATATTTTAAATATAAACTTCAAAATATAAAGTCTTTACAAAATAATCTGGACATAGATCTTAAGTCTAAGAGATTAAGATGATTCCAAGTTTTGCAGTCATGTTCCACGATTGGATTTATGATTAGAGTGACTTCAATGGATTGGAATAGAATATCGCTATTCAAAAGCACACCAAGAATTTCTCAGCTCAATATTTGAGACTATCTTCTGGTATGAAGTATGTTGCAAACATCTTCACAAAACCTTTCAACCGAACAGATTGGATTGCATTTTTTTGAAGTTTTACTTGGAAGATATTTTACAAGTGATATGCCCTGCCCCATACATACTTAAGAGTAGATTAGGTTCAATGCTAAAAGCTTATTTGAAAATGAGTTTGAACACCACACGGGATCTTTCCTCTGCTAAGATGCCTTAAGAGAAGTATTATACTCTGTCAAATCGAGCAGGGTTTTGTACTCAGATATAACCCTTCATTAAGGTATGTCAACCCAGGCCAGTAGGGAATGGCCCTTAAAGTATGGGTTTACCCATGGTAAGTATCATCACAGGCGAATAGATCCGATTCTAATTTTGCCCAGACATCTTTAGAAGTGGTTAAAGGTTAAAAACTTAGAAGCTTCTCAAAACCAATTGCCTGCTATCTCCTACCTTCTTTATATTCTTCTCTCTCTATCTCTCCATGTCCTACCTTGTTTATATTCTTCTCTTTCTATCTCTTCATGTATCATTTTTTATTACTTTATCTTTCTATTTTTCCTCCGATCATCTTTTGCCCTCTTAATATTTATCTCTCTCATCTCCACTATCTTTCCTATGTTATATTTATCTGTTTACCATTTTAATGCTCCCTCTCTTCCCTCTCTTCTCTTTCCCACTGCCTATCTCTCTCCCTTTCTCTATTGTCCGACATCTTATCTCTCTTTTCTCATATATCTCTCCCCCTCTTCTTCCTCCTTCTATCTCTCCTAATTCTCCCTCACTGGTTGTCCTCCTCTTAATTTCTGTTCTTATATATCTACTTCTTATTATTTGCCTGTCTATCATCTTCTATCTCTCTTCTTTGCAACATCAATATCTCCTAATATGTCTATCTCTCCCTTGCTCCCTTGCTCCTGCTTCCTCTTTATTTTTATCTCTTCCTCTCTAACTCCCCTCCTCTATATCCTTCTCTATTTCTATCTCTTCCTCTCTAACTCCCCTCCTCTACATCCTTCTCTCTCAGCAACATTATCTCCCATTAGATACCTGATCCTCTCCCTCTATCTTCATTTTTGCTTCTATCTTGCTATCTCTTCCTTCATCAGTAGACAGAACTCCCTCTTTTTTCTGTCATTATCTCTCCATCTCTCTACTCTTGTATCTCTTCCCTCTCCCTATGTCACTTCTCTTTTCTATCTTTATCTTACTATCTCTCCTCCCATGTATTTATTTCTTTTTATATCTATTTTTCCTTCACTTATCTTTTTATTTCATTTTCTTTAACTTCCATCCCTATCGATCTTTCTCTCCTTTTGTCCTTATCAATCTCTCTCCTCTCCATATCCCTCTCTTCCATCTCCATCTCATCACTCCCCCTCTTTCACACTCTTCCCTCCTCTATCTGTCCTTCTTTAGAAATCTTAATTTAATTTTGAACTTTGAGCTATGATGAGATTTAGGGTTCAGACAGTCACCTTAGGATCTGGAGACAATCTTTGGTAACTGTGATTGGCCATGCAATGCTTGGGGACCTGGAAAATCTTGGAATTACACCTAATCAAGGGAATCAACACGGCTCTACAAATAGAAAAGGTCCACTAGCATGCTTGGACGATGGAAATGAGGATTTATGCTTCTTGTTTGGGTGCTGCTCCAATAATGAATCCTCATGAAATCGGTTGAAGATTTATGTGAAACGGAGAACCATGTTTATCTATCACTAGGAACCTGACAGATTTCCCTCTAAAATATAATTATCACATCATTTTGCTCTCACTTTAGGACATAAAAATAGATATTCATTCTCTTACCTTTAAGGGATCCATATGAAAAGCCGGATTGATGATTTTCCTGTGGTGAGCCCATTTCTCACCTGTCAAACCCAGAACTCCCTGTCCTGCGAGTTGCCTTGAAAGGGGATCTTCAGAGTCCTACATATTCTTCATAATCAAAAGTTTATTAATCAAAAGGATCTTCAGAGTCCTACATATTCTTCATAATCAGCCACTATTCTAAGTTTTAACAACACCCAAGCTTATTAAACAATCAATGATGTTATATGAAGGAATTCCAGTAATATGATCAACAAAGTACCAGATAGTGTGAAAAGATGGAGAAATAAGTGTACCGTAGGTCTTGGTCCACTGGTAAATATGGGGAAGAACGTGAGGGACTATATCATGTGAGAGTGCAGGCATGGGTTTCGCTCTCTGCTTATCGAGCATCCTGGATATATCTGTGGTATTCCCATGGAATTCCTTGGGCTTCAAAGTGCTTTTTCAGTTGCAGAGGCTTCCACCATATTGTTATTGCAATCTTGAGCAGGAACAAAATTAAACCAGAAGAAACAATTGTCAAACCCCAAAATACCCACTCCATGTTCCACTCCTTGTTTAACACTCCAATTCTTTGCTTGAGATTTGCTGCAACTTTTTCGATGCAGCTCAAGTGTAGAATCCCTTCATATTTGCATATAGCAAAAATGACCTGATTATTTTCATGTGGGAAAAGATAACGCCAACCACTCTTGTAGTTCAGAGATGGCGTAGCTTAGATTTAAGATAAGAAACTACAGCAACCAGTCGGACCATACGATGCAATGGGCAGGCCTAGATGGTGATTTATAAAATAGTATTATGAAAAACTTTCTAGTTATTATAAAATATATATTAAAGATATGTTTGACCTTTCTACTTGCATACCTTGTATAAGGTTTTAAATAAAAATCAATGACATGTTTTTTGGAATTATAAAATAATATAATTCAGTATGATGTAAATGTATGTGTTTATTGAATACTCTAGTGATTGTTTGAAATGAATGATATGTTTTTTTGGAATTATAGAAGAACATAATTGAGTAATATAAACTTGTCACAATATAATGACTGTTATGAATATTTTGTTTTAATTTTTATAAAATATATTTTAGATTTATGTCTAATGTTAAATAGAAATTTGAAAATTTTATTTTATTATTTTTGAAAGAAGATTTGGATTATAATGCAGATGTTACAATTTAGGTTTTGTCATAGATTCAAATTATCATATCTATGTTTAGAAAAAATCATATAAAAAGATTAAGAAAAATGAGATACTATTTTCAATACAATTCAATCCAATCTATTAATGTTTAGAAAAATTCATGAAGAAAATGTCAACAAATATATGATACTAGTTTGAATTAAATACAAACTCTAGCATATTCATATTTAGAAAAATCTCTATAGAAAATGTTAAAGAGATATGACTTTAATTTTTTGATAAATAGACCATTTTCATTATATAATATTAAAAATTATCCTATACAAAAAAGGAGAGTAGGAAAACATTATTTTCAACTTTCATCCCTTGATTCATCTAAAATAAATATTGGATAAAAAGACATCTGTTGGCTACTTACATATTTTTTTCTAAAGATGGAAATGACATCATCTAAGGACATGTATGGTCATTACTAATCCTAAAAATAATAATATTTTTTGGCAAATTATTATATATGGTCAATTACATTTCATAATTAAAAAACCAACCATTCCAAAGAATAATGCATGTTAATGGAAAAAAATTAGAGATTTTAAATAAAATTGTACAACAATTACATTTGACAAAAGAAAAGATTTTACAATTATAGTGTATACCATTTACATTTCATGAAAGAAAATCTAGAAATTTTGAATTATATTTTCTTCAACAAAAAAAATCTCCAAAAAGGCACATTATTTACTCAAATCTTTAATCTTTGAGACCTATAGAGCTAGCTGAACACAATGTTTGAATACCATAGAATGTTTATTCATACAATTGCAAATAAAACTAAATTAGCTAATCGTTGCCTAACTTGATATAACTAACTCTTAACAAAAAAACTAATTGACAATATTTATTATCTTTCATTCTCTCCCATAGTAAATTTTGTTAAAAATAAAGTATAACAAAATGTTCATTATCCCTTTTCTCCCCCATAATGAACATTGGGAAGAGCACAAAGTAAACTCTAAAGTTCTTGAAAGTGACTACCAACAAGGGTTTTTCTTGATATATCAACAACTTGTGTGTAGTGGGGCAATATACCAGTTCAATTAAGCCTTTTTGAACCAACTCACGAATGCAGTGATGTTGAATGCCAATATGTTTTGTTTTGCCATGAAAAAATTGGATTTTCACTCATTTGAATTGTATTTTGATTAGTACAATATAACACAATAGGACCATCTTAAAGATGTTGGAGATCTTGCAATATTCTACACAACCAAACAACCCGACAAGTAACAAATGTGGCATCTTTATGTTCAACCTCAACAGTAGAAAGTGATACATTAAGTTATTTATTTGATTTCCAAGAAATGACTACAAAACCAAAACTAAATGCATAAGTAGAAGTAGACCTATGATCCTCTATAGAACCTATGAAATTAGAATCAATATACCCAACCAATTTACACTCATTAGAATGTTGAAAAGACAAACCAAAATGAATTGTTCCTTTAAGATATCCAAGTATCTATTTAGTTGCACCTTGGTGTGTTTCCTTGGGCTCATACATGAATCAAAAATCAAACTTTTTGCATATGTAATATCTAGTCTAGTAGTGGTCAAGTAAAGTGAACTTCCAATTAGTTGTCTATAAATGGTGGGATTGACATAAGGAGAATCATCAGAAATATCTGATTTAATGTCAACCTCCATAGGTATGCTCACTAGTTTGGAATCTTGCATACATAATTTTTGAAGAAGATCTTAAACAAATTTCTATTGGGGCAAAAATATAGAATGCATACATGTATCTTTTCAAACCTCAAGACCAAGAAACTAATGCATCCCCCCTAAACTAGTCATTTCAAATTTTAAAACCATTTTTGCTCTAAAATTTGAGAACAAAGAAGAATTATTACCAGTGTATATGAGATCATCCACATGAAGAACAACAATGAGAACATCCTCACTAAAATGGCCAATATAAAGATTAGGATTAGAAGGAGTTTTTACATAACCATTTTGAGTCAATTTTGGACTACTATTGACACAAAAGTATGCACCCTTTCTTGAGGTATGAACCTCAAGAAAGCTTGTGTAATATGGAAATGACCTCCAAGTGTGGGACTTGCACTTTGAGGTCAAATCTCTAAAGAAGATTGACTTCCTCACTATCAAGGTGCACCTAAACTACTGCTTGAGAGGAAAAGGGAGCAGGAGAACATAAATTAAATATGCCGAAAGGGAAAGTGGGGTGATACACCTAGATAAAACATGGTCCTCAAACACAACTGGGTGAACCCACAATAATGGGTTCCACTTTAGTGGGACGAAGAAACTTGAAAAAAATGGCAAATTTTCGCATCTCAATTTCTCATACGTTCGCGCGAACACCCTAGACATGTTCGCACGAACATGTACCTAGCGCGTGTTCGCACAAACATGGCAAGGTATGTTCACATGAACACGTGCTAGGTACATGTTCGCGCAAACATGCATTGACCAAATTTTTTATGCCTTAAAACGTCTTTTTCACTTTTCAAAATTCATTTTTACGGCGAGCACTGTTGATTAAGCATTTGAGTGAACGTGTGGCTTGAGCAACTTTCGTCAATGTCATCCTCTCGTTTTTGTTCTCATTTTCATTATCGGTTATGTCAAAATAATATTAATTTAATGTTTTCAACAGTTTTGAAGTATTTTTTTATATTATCAAAATAGATTTTAATGTTTTCAATGCATTTTTTTGTGTTTTTAAAACATATTTGAATGTTATTTACGTTTTTAATAGTTTATAAAACATATCTAAATGTTAATTTAATATTTTTATTGTTTATTTATATTAATTTAGAAAATAGAAAAATATTATATAGAAAACATTAGAAAAAATAGTAAAAAATATATAATATAAAATTTAGGAAAAACATTAGAAAACAAATTTAGAAAAAACGTTACGAAAACATTAGAGAGTTTATAATTTAATATAAAATTTATAAAAAATGTATTAAAAAAATTACAAAAACATTAGAAAATTTATAATTTAATATAAAATTTAGAAAACAAATAGTTAAAAGTTAGAATATTTTAAAAAAATATTTAAAAAAATTGAAAATTTAGAAAAAAACATTAAAAAAAATTAGAAAATTTAGAAAAAAATATTGCAAAAACATTACAAAATTTAGAAAAAAAATTAAAAAAATATTAGAGAATTTATAATTTAATATAAAATTTTAAAAAAATATTAAAAAATAAATTTTAAAAAAATTAGAAAAAATATTAGAAAATTTATAATCTAATATAAAATTTAGAAACCAATTTTTAAAAAAAAATTCCAAAAACATTAGAAAAGTTAGAATTTAATATAAAATTTAGAAAATAAACTTAGAAAAAACATTACAAAAACATTAGAAAATTTATAATTTAATATAAATTTTTTTTAAAAAAATAGAAAAACGTTAGAAAATTTATAATAATATAAATTTTAGAAAATTATTAGAAAATTTATAGTTTTCAAATATTTTGAAAATAAATTTAGAAAAACACTAGAAAAAATATTTTTAAAAAAATTAGAAAAACATTACAAAATTTTAGAAACAAATTTATATATATATATATATATATATATATATATATATATATATATATATATATATATATATATATATATATATACATATATATATATATATATATATATATATAGATATATATATATATATAGATATATATATATATATATATATATGTATATATATATATGTATATATATATATGTATATATATATATGTATATATATATATATATATATATATATATATATATATATATATATATATATATATATATATATATAATGTTAAATGTAAATATGTCAAATTCACTTTAATGTCTTAATCTTAGAAGTTTAATTAAATGACATATCTTAAGGGTCTAGATCCTGAATTGTACATGTAAAAATATAGATTAAAATGTATAATTTTTTTATTTTGAACATAGATGTACATGTATATTTGTTCATGGTTAAAAGTAGATGTATGTACATATTTTTAATAAATTCACATTTTTATATGTATAACTTGTGTATATGTTAACTATTGATCTTAATTTATCTTATAACTAAGTGTAATTAACTATATTTAATAACACGTCTTAAGGGGAGATCCTAAATTATACATAAAAATGTAGATTAAAATGTATATTTTATTTCATAAATGTACATGTAAATATGTTCATGTGGTACATATAGATGTACATACATATGTTTTCAATATTCATGTTTAAATGTACATATGTTATTATTTTTTATGTCTTAATAATTAGAAGTATATAATTAACTATATAATTCAATGACATGTCTTAAGGGGAGATTCTAAATTATACGTATATAAGAATGTAGATTAATTTGCATTTCTACCTGTATGAATATAACATACATGTACATCCAAACCCTAACCCTAACCTAACCAAACCCTAACCCTAACCATTATCCAAACCCTAACCCTAACCTTGACCTTAAAATTTATTTTCTAAACCCTATATTATAAATGATAATAAATACCCTAAATCATAATCTTGAACCAAATCATAAACTTCATATGCTAAGTTCCCTTATCCTAAATTCTTAACCATGGACTTTAATATTAACCCCTAAATTTAATGCTAGAAATCATGTAAGTTTGTGTAAACCCTGACAGTGTCATAAGGTCTTAAATCTTACCCTAAAATTGAGCCTAATTACACTAAAACCCTATTTGAAAACCTAATTGAAGCCTAACTTACGTAAAATTAAAACAAGTTGACCCTAATCCTAAATTGTTAAAAATTACATTTGAGATACATGCACATACATTCAAACACATGTACATACATGAAGTATGACCCTTGTTTTGAATGATATATATGTAAACCAACTTGAAACCTAAACCTCGAAACATTGTCTTTTTTTTTAAAAAAAAAGGGCTAAAAATTTATTCAAATAAAACCAGATTATAGAAGGCCTCAGGCCCAACCAATCAAAACACCAACCCAAAACCAATTACATTATGTCCTTTTCCACTAATTGCTTGAAAGTCCCAGCAAGATCAGCAAGAAGATCATCCCTAACAGAAATATCCCAACCAACACCTTTCTCTGATGCCCATTTTGCCAAGACATCAGCCACTCCATTCCATTCCCTAGGAATATGATAGAAAGAAATCCCATCCACAAAGCTACTCAAGTGGAGAATCTCTCTAACAATAGAGGCAATTTGCCAGCTAGATTCATCCACTCTCCGGTTATTTATCATATCCACAACAATCTGAGAGTCAAACTCACACACCATTCTCCTCCAACCAAGAGAACAAGCCCACTCCATAGCCACCTTAATGGCCAAAGCCTCCATCACATTATTGGATTGAACTCCTTTGTGAATAGAGAATATGAAAATAACATTGTCATCTGCATCTCTCCTGATCCCCCCCACTCCAGCCAATCTAGGATTCCCACAGGAGGAGCCATCAGTGTTAATCTTTAGGACTGCATAAGGAGGAAGACTCCATCTCCCCACTCTACAAACCTTCCTCTTTCGTGGCTAAGATCTCTTACTGCTACTAGTTCCAAATCCTTTATCCACTAATCCTAAATTCCTGACAATATGAGAATCACCAGGATCCACCGGCTCTGACATATCACATTTAGTAGAGATAGTCTCTTGAAGCCTAGTTAGGATCAACTGCCATAGTTTAGTGGCTCCCAAGTTGGAATTACAGAAGATCCGGCAGTTACACTCCAACCAAAGATTCCACAGAATGAAAGAAGGTCCAATAGCCTAGGCCACTTGAAGGAATTAAGTTTTCGTAGGGGGTCTGCCAAGGCTGTCCCAAAATTCAATAAGAGATTCGGCATGAATACAGCTATGGCACCATGCCTCCCATCACTTATGCCAGATCTCTCTAGAGAGAGGACATAAGAAGAAAACATGAGAAACATCTTCCCCATCCAACATACATAGGGGACAAAAAAAGGGTCCCTGAAACCCTCTTCACTAGAGATTATCCCAAGTAAGACACTTATTTTTCGCAACCAACCATAGAAAAAAATTACATTTCGGCCAAGAAAATTTATTCCAGACCTTCCTCCACCAGGGAACCACCTAAACTACATTACATTGGCTATCTAGCCAAGCATATCCATGGGCCACATTGAACTTACCTTTTGGGCAAGGACCCCAAGCTAGGATGTCTTTGTCTTCAAAAGAGCTGCAAAGCCTAGTAGAGAGAAGATGCGCCAGTTCATCCTGAATCTCTAAGGAGCCCCTTGTGGACTAAATCTATGGATCCTTCCAACTAGCCACCTCCATCAATCCACACCTCTGAACAATCTTGAAGTGAGCTACCATGGTCCAAGCTACAAAAGAAAAAACCTAAAACAAAGGCAAAAGGTGGGGAAAACTAGAGAGAATAGGAAGGTGGCCATCCCAAGAGTCATGCCAGAATAACACACTTGACCCCTCATTACAGATCTAGAAAAGGCCATCCTTGATAAGAGGAGCACCCCTTTTAAGGGTGTACCAAATAAAGGACCCCTTACCATCAAGCTCAAGTCTAGGAATATCCTGGACCTCCACTCCTGCGAAATACTTATGGGTCAGAATCTTGGCCCAATCCCAATCTTGATTCTTGCACCATCTCCAGTATAACTTTGCAGCAAGAGCTTTGACACTGAGAGCCATAGATTTAAGGTCTAGACCCCTAGCAAACTTAGGCAAACAAACCATGTCCTAGTTGAGTAAGCTCCATTTAGAGGATTGGAGATTGCCTGACCAAAGGAATTGTTGTGACAAAGCATCAAAATCTTTCAAAACTCCCACGGGAGGTGTTTTCACTAAACACCTATAAATAGGAAGAGCCTGAATCACAGTCTTGAGTAGGGTAACCCTCCTAGTAGATGAGAGCCACCTATGAGTCCAGTGAATCACTCTGCTAATAATATCAATCAAGAATTTCAAACCTCAAAACATTAACATTTAATAGTAATATAAATAATTTATTAGGTACCCTTTAATTGAATTCTCTAATAATACCCCCCAAAATATAATAAAATCTTAGAATAACAAATTAACTCTAACCATAACCAAAATCTCAACTTTAAAGTTATCTTATACTTATATGCAAATTAATCTAGGTCTAGATGTGTTACAGATTATCTAGGTCCATGATGTGTGATGTATGTTTAATTACATGTGTATAATTTTTAATGTTAAAAATAAAAAAGTATGTACAACAGGAAATTTAGCTCTTCATACATTTTTATAGATATGGCTTCACATGATATGCTTGATGCAGATTCTAGTGCGACACCTGATGTAGTTCCTACTGTGGCTCCTACTATGGCACAGGTTGATGCAGTTCCTGTTGTAGCACCTGATGCAGTTCCCAATATGGCTCCTTGTGCAGCTTGTGGTGGGGCTCATGCTAAAGATTCTGGCCTCGACATAGGGCTCATCGTGTAGCTCATGTCCCAGCTCCTAGTGCGGCTCATGTTCCATGTCAGGCTACACCTCTAGCTCCTGCTGCACTACCTCCACGCATCGATATCAATGCATTATTTGCATTTTCAGAGCATGAGGTTGCTAGATTGCAACACTCTATATTGACCTCTGATGATGGTCTTTATAGAGACATATGTACTATGATATGTAAGAGTTTATAGGATTTGACAGCTAGGTTTAGAGGTCACCATTCATTTACTCCGGCCATATTAGCTTCCATGTCTAGGGAGCTTAGGGCTGAGGTTTTAGGAGATGCATCATTCGATGATGTCAAGAGGGTAGCCCCCAAAGATGTCATCCAAAGAGAGCTATTTCCATCTTATGAGGGGACATAGGATAGGGTGAGAGGCTATAGAGTCAAATGATGGAAAGACCCTATTATTGCTAGCATGATCTATCCACAATTTTTAGCTGCATATGGTCATTATCCTAATAATGACCAAATACCCCTTTATTTTGCACAGTAGTTGTACGTTGAGTTCCATATAGGGCTCAACGTCAACTACTTGGATATTCTTGATTATTACGGACAGGGGCGTGGTCAGATCATAGATCATGACCAGTACCGTAGTGTAGATCGTCTGCCACCTGCAGATCTTAGACAGTTTGTTGGACCAAGGATGCCTCCTATGATTCCTACACATGCGTCTATTGCAGATAGAGTCATCATTGCTTCCCAGAGGGAAGCAATTAACACTATTAGGCACATTGCATCTGCGGCTGCTAGTATCACATTAGATTCTATTGGTTGTTATTGTCATAGTCGACATCCTCATCCACTTGGTCGACCATCTTCACAGGCATCTAGTAGCACTTCAGGTGCCTCCTCTGATGATGCATATAGAGCTACTGGCCTACCACTGCTAGGCAATATTCGTGGTCTTTCAGGACAACAGACACATATGGATATGTCACTGTATTTTTTGGAGGATATGTTGCACTTTATTAGCTATATTTCTGATACACGGAGGATTCCAGTACACACGGTGATGGATGTTGTTAGATAGCATCAAAGCCCCGCCATAGTTCCACAGATACAGGCCACCACACTAGTGACAGATGATACACCTGTGCGTAGCTCACAGCCTTCGGGACCAGACTCACGACACTCTACAGATGACTCGAGCATACAAGTTGGAGATGTCCATATCATAGCTAAGGGCCTTGATGATTTTGGTGAGAAATTGCGAGGCCTATCTGAGATTGATACTAGTTTGACCCTAGGTCTTTCATCATACATGGACCTGTTATTCAGACCTGGTAGCACTGATTCTACACCAGATGTACCCAGCCAGTTACACAGTCCACTTCACTCAGATTTACTAGTAGTTGGACATGGAGTTTTAGGCTCAGGTGCATCAGTAGATGATATGATGGAGTTTGCTGATCATCCTCCACCTCTAGAGACCCAGGTACATATATAATTTATTTTTAATTTTAAATATATATGAAATTAAAAAATATGTTCATTTATTGAAAAATTTAGTTCAGATATATATGTAGATATTTAATTTAATCTTTAACTCGTAATAAATCATGTAGGCACAAGTCGTTGAGCACATGGTTACACATACTGTTGGTTCAGAGCATCATATACATGAGAGATATGATTCTATTGAGGCACCTGGTAGTGCTCAGGTACTTGAGTTTTAAATTGTTTGTTTAAAGTTATTTAAATATTTTGAAAACTAGATATATATCTATATATATGCAAATTTGTATTTAATTTGAATGTATATGTACATGATACACGTATGTATATATATGTTTTAAAGATATAACTCTAACACATGTATGTATATATGTATATATATTTTTGTAGGGCTTGGTTGATGCGCCTTGATGAGAGGATGTACATGAGACTTGATCAGAGGGTCGTTCTATTCGTTTGTGTCTTGAGGGGTCCTTCTAGTAGTAGATCAGATTTATATATTTTTTGATGCATATATATTGGAGGTCCAATTTACATGTACACATGTGTATTTCAATGCCTTGATGACATCCATGTACTTTCACTATTTATTTGATTATTGAGTATTTCAGTGTTAGATACCATCACATGTACGTATATATGACTTTTTATATTTTGCTACATACGTATATTTATTCAAGATTTACAGTATACATTTCAGATACATAGAGATATATTAGATCTGTAGATGTTTATTCTTGAGATGTGTCTATGTGTACAAGTTGATAAATGAATTTAAATTATTAAATTCATCCATCGTACAATTAATTTAAATTATTAAATTATATAATTTTTTAATAAACTAAATTTGATAATTAAGCACTTATGATCGTACAATTAAAAACACATTTAATTCAAGATGAAATTCAATAGTTTGAAAAAAAGTTGATATTTAAGAATTGTAACATAGATAATGAAATTGTGTAAGTTCAAAATTGTAACATAGATAATGAAAGTGTTGAAGTATAAAAAATACATAGAGGGTATGCAAGACAAGCAAGCAATGTTTGAAGTATGTGATGCAATCCCTAATTTGTGTCCCAAGGAACTAATTGGTTTTGGAGTTCCTGGCAAACCTATTGGCCAGTGTTCAAAGGAAATCAATGTGTTCATGCAAGGGCCACCTTTTTTCTACTATGAGAATGATGCTTTTGCATAGAAGGATATTTGCAAGACAATATCTGAACAATTTAATAGTGTTGAACTAGAGTTGGTGGACTCAATGTTCTTTTCAGCTTCCAGAAGAGCAAGAGGGTATTTGCATAACCTTCCAATAGAAGAGCGATTTCAAGAAGAACCTCTCCCCCCATGACTATTTAGGAAGCACTTCCAAAAATAAAAAAGTATTGGCCTTTATGGGATCAGACGACAAAAAAAATTCCATAGACTCAAGATGATGTGGCACTATCCTTATTGATCAACTGAGGGTTATGATTCAGAATGCACGAGGGCAACTGCAAGATAGTGCATAGAAATATATACTTCAAAAGTGTGAAGAGTGGAATTTGGTATGGGTGGGGCCAGGTGACCTCATCCCTCTAGAGCTCCATGAGATAGAGCTTATATTAAAATTTGATAGAGATCACACTCGTAGAACTTCTTGTCCGACTGACCACTTTTGTTGTTTGGGTAATTCATTCCAAACAGATACAGTTTCATATCATTTATCAATCTTGAAATCATTATATCCTGATGGCGTTAGAGTACTTTCTCTGTTTTCCAGTATTGGTGGAGCAGAAGTTGCTCTTCATCGATTTGGAATAGATTTAAGTTGTGTTGTGTCTATTTTAAATTATGAGTTTCCTTGCATTGTGATGGAAGTGAGAGAAATAATGCACTCAAAAGCCTTAGCTAGTAATTTTTCCTGATCAATGTGTAGGCTCATTTTTTTTGTAAATAACTCAACGTTAATAGACTACTTGAAAAATAGAAAATGATTTTAACCAGAACAAAATGTTCTCTACTAATTTTAAATTGTCAAATCAAAGGATTACATACCCTAACTAAGAATAGTAATTTTTTTCATTTTCAAATTAATTTTATAAAGATCTACAATCATAAAATATATATTTTTTAACAAGAGTTCAATTTTTAGTCATCCAATGAATTTTTTTGAACTGACTCTAAAGTGGTTTTTCGTGGAAGCTTATCGTAATAATAATGTTTCTAATCTTCTTTAACGGATGGTTTTTAATTATAACTTTTGGAGGACCTCCATGGGCTTAGAAAGTATGCGTTTTGTTTTACAATGATACAAAATCACCATATTTATTGTTTGTAACTACTTGAATTTCCTTGGAACTTTTTAAGGTGGACTATTATTAAATTCATCCATGGTACAATTAATTTAAATTATTAAATTATATATTTTTTTAATAAATTAATAAAAATTAAGAATTTATGATTGTACAATTAATCTAAACACGTTTAATTCAAGATGAAATTCAATAGTTTGAAAACAAGTTGATATTTAAGAATTGTAATATAGATAATGAAATTATGTAAGTTTGAACTAACTTAACTAGCCTATTTATATTGAGTTGTTAAATTATTAAATTCATCCATAGTACAATTAATATTATAGTTTTTAAATAAACTAATGATAACTAAAACTTAGATATTCAGATTAAAAACACAATTTCACCAAAGTTGATATTCACAATTTCACCATAGTATAATTGAAAACACATTTCACCAAAGTTGATATTCAGATTATTATAAAATAAATCTCAAAGGTCTAATCAACCATGATGTACACTTATAACATCCAATATTTTTTCATGATCTTCACTGTCTAGTCTCCACTTGTGATGTACAGGCTTAAGTTTGACTGGATGCAGACAAAGCCCTGTAGCAACGACCAGGTGGCTATATTGTAAAACTTTGTTGTTAGGTTGATAATCAACAAAGTGTATTCCATGTTGGACTATTTTCTCTTGCTTCAAATATGTTCCCTCTATCACAACAGAACCTGTACCACAAATTTAAGTGTTTTAAAATTTGACAGATATGAAGTTACCTAAATATATATATTTATTTAAATATATATATGGATGTACATGTATATGTATAATTTACCTATGGGGAACAACATTCCATCACTTCCTTCAGGGTCATATAACTTTGTCCTCTTTGCAGTACATCGCAATAAATAATAACTAACACATTCATGATTTCCAGGCTCAACAATCACTGCAAAGACATCTCCTGTATAACAAGTATACATGAATGCATGTGTACAATATATATAAGACGGTTGAAATCGATAATTAAATAAAAAGTTGAGATTAATTTTTATGATACTCACCCACTTTTACTGATCTAGAGATATGATTATAATCATTAGAAATCAATGGAATATCATCAAAATTTTCATCTTCTTTATCAAATGTATCGGTAACATCAAGTGGTACCGAAATCCATGCACCTATATATCCAAGTGTCTGATTGATGCATTCTTCATAGTTTTCATCAATGTAACTGTCACAAAAACATGAGTATTCTCTTGTCTTCAATGTCCAATTGCAATTATCTGTACTCATGACTGAATGTAAGAAACATGTCTTTTCTATCCTCTTGCAACCATGCATGTTTTTTCTATTGACACCTAAAAGTTCGTTAAATTGAAAATATAGAAAAATTAAATTTAAACTTCAACGAATTAAAAAATAAAACTTAACAATAAAATTTTATAATTTAATTGTGCATAAAGGTTAAATAGACGTACACATCCATACCTGTTATCTCCCAGAAGACTCTATATGGTGTCTGTCGACTCATTGTTGACGATGTCCCGACCTCATCTAATGCAAAATGAGTCTTACACCATTCAACAACATCATGTGCATCATTTACACGAACTCCCTAATAATTCATTTGATACTTTCACAAAGCACGTTTGATGCAAGCTCCAGCACCATCATGTTCACCTTTTCCATGGCCACTCTCAAAGAAATTCCATATGTATTTTATATTCTCATTGCGATGATATCTACACAAAGCATAAAATGGTCTAAATGATTTAAATTGTGTGGCACATCCATCAGACCAAACATAATGTTTATCAACATTTATGTTTCTTTCTTTCAAATAAGAAAAGAACGTATTGAAGCAATGTTCTACATAGTGAATGTCATGTTCTTTATCATCACTTATATAAAAATGATATTCCTTTATAATTACTCGTGCTTGAACTGTACTTTGAACACAATCCAAATCTAACTGTGCATGTCTATAAAAAACATGTACCATAATAGTGACCTGCTTATTAAAGTAATAATCTGATTGAATTGCTTTCTGATGAACAAATGAATAGTTTTCTGCAAAATCAACAACTGATACAATTGTTCCAAGTGGAAAATTATCTCTCAGAGTTTGAAACTTTTGTGCTTGCCTCTTTGCAAAAAATGCATGACAAATGTAAGGTTGAATCAATTTCTTAAATCTATCCATAAATTTTAGAACGGACAACTCCTCTTCAACATATTCCAACCTTTTGTTTCTTTCCCCAAATTTGTTTCATTCTTGACATACTTGTAACTTTTGCAATTCAATATTTTTGTTACATCAATATTTTTAGTTTTCAAAGGAAATAGAGCCAATTCACCACATGTTTCACATAATCCTTTGATGCAATTTATTTGACCAGCTGGATCATCTATGTTGTCACACAAAATGGATGATATAAACTCACTTCTCCTACTAGGAGGAGCAGCATGAAAACCATATGTGTCTTCTACAAACTTTCAAAATACCTGATAGTGGAGATCAAACTCAATATGATGATGACAACAACACGTTTCAAACACTTTGTTTGACCTCACAAAGTATGGCTTCAATTTTTCAAACAATGTTTGCCCAACTTTTACATTAGGATGTTACCTACAAAACGACACATATAACTCATGATGTGTTGTGTCCAACCAATGTTTTGTATGATGTTCATATTGACCAGGTGCAATCCTATGCCTAATAGCATCTCTACTATTTGATGAAGGATGAGTTTTATCAATCCAAAATGATATGATTAAATTTTTTAATAACTCTTCAATCCTATCAGAATGAGGTGCTCTACACATGATTGCTCAATTTCCCTCCATAATACTGTCATCCACAATTAATCTTCTCTTAACATATTCTCTCATTGTTTTCCTACTAAAACCCATTTCAAACGAAATTGAAGATATTTGTCTATTTTGGGTCATATTCTTACTTACTACAAACATCAACATCACTTTTCTTGCCACAGACTTATCTTTAGTTTGAGAGTGTTTTCCTATGTTTCTCAAACCTTGTTTAACATTTTCAATCAAATTAATTTGCATGTTAGAAAATCTTCTCTTCTTTGATGTTGTGTTTACACCTAACAATTTCAATGCCTCTTGCAACTTTTTTTGTGTAAGCAAAAGTGAAAGCAACTGAGCTTGTTCAAGTGTTTTAGTATTATCAAATTGAGTCATAATTTCTCTTATCTTCTTCTTCATTGACCTTCTCTTAGACAAACTTAATGGTTGAACACTAGTTGCAAGTTTTCTCAATTTATCTACATCCATTTTAAGTAAATGATCTAAATTCTTATGAGAAATACCATACTTTATAGATTGGACAATATTTAAGAGTTCATCCATACCAGTTCTTGCACCTGATCTTGACCCTTCTTTGATTTTTGTTACTAGAATTTCTACAAGGACCGATCTTGAGCCTTCTCCAACATCCATTATTTGAGATTCAATAGGGAAAGATTCTGACCCTTCTTCGACTTCTGTTATTTGAACCTTTGTAGGGACTGATCTTGAACCTTCTTCAACATTCATTTTTTGAGATTTTGTAGGGAGTGTTCCTGACCTCTCTCCCGTAGGCATTACTTCTACTTCTATTGAGCCTTCTTCAACATTTCCTTCACCTTGTTTAATTCGATGATAACGTGCCGCAGTCTTCTAAATATTTCTCTGTTCTACTTCATCAGATCTTTTCCTTGCATATTTTTTTTGCCTTCCTCTCTTGTTTCCCATTATAAAATCAAAAAAATAATAATTTATCCCTTGCCTCAAGATAAATTTCGCAAAATAACCAGATAAAAAAATCACTGTATGGATTTGTCTGTCGCTGTCAGTACTTTTAAATTATTTGACAGAAATCAATAGAATGTAGTCATCTGCAACAAGGCATAAATATTCTTCATTATATGACTAAAATCTGTGAGTCACATTCTTTACAAGTAGCAAAGCACCAAATCCTTCTTAAGCTGTCATTGAATCACAAACAAATAACATGGTATGAATACTAGAATGTTTTTCCTAAAAAATAAATTTTTCTTTCTTATAAAATATATAATTGTTTTGTCTCTTTAATTTTTTCGTTCTTATTGTAGGACTAGAAAAATGGGTTAAATGCATAACATACTATGAGAAATCACAAAACTCAATCAACATACATTAGCACCCACTAGTCTACCATGAAAGACAAACTAATCAAAAGAAGCAAACACAAGGTTAGAAACCCCCTCTTTCATTTGTAGCTCCCATGTCCTTCTTTCTACTGCAAATCATGTAGCTCCAAAGTTTCCTAAAATGCAAATTTGGAGTGTTTTGAGTGATTTAGAGTGTTTCCTAAGGTCTTGGGATGCAATGCAAGGTGTGGAAGTGAAGATTAGGGTTTTGGAACCTAGAATGAAACACCTAATTACCAAGTACACCCTAAAACTACCAAGTGCAACCTGAAACTACCAACTGCACCCATGAAGTGTGATGTTGGTAAAACAGGGTTGTAGTTGATAAAAGAGGTCAAAACTTGATAATTAAGATGTGGGTATGCAAGATATGAGTTTTTTTGATATTTTTAAGTGTTTAGGGATGTTATGCAATGTGAGGAAATGTTAAATGACCTAGGGTTTTTATATGCAAAGTACAAATGTCCTAGGGATGTTATGCAAGTGCAAATGCAAGGTGTCATTTTGAAGGTATGCAAGATGAAGATTATGATGTGCAAAATGAAGGTTAGGGTTATGTTTTGGACTTGGTAAGGATGTTAAAGGTAGGTGTATGCAAAGTGGACTATGTAAGGGATGGTTTCCTACGGTTGATAATGATGTTTAGGCTATGCAAAATGAGTATAGGTGATCAAGAAGACACGTTGGTTGATGGACAATTTGATAGGGTTTGATAGTGAAAATGATGCTAGGGTTTGAAAAATGCAATATGAGGGGGATATACCACTAGGGTAATTCAAAAATGACATTTAGGAATATGATTATGCTAATGATAGCTCAGTATACATAAGGTTTTTTGAACTTAGGTGAAATCTTTACAAGGTATTAACCTAAGAGTTTAACGTTATGACAATAGACTTTGGATCTTGACCAAAAAAATGACAAAAAAAGATAAGATCAAAATGACAAAGCCAAATCTACCTTGACATAGGTAGTAGTTGGGAAGCTAGGCTGAAACTAAGGCAATTCTAAGAGCTATATTCTCCAAATTTTTTGTTGAAAAATGGGTCAAACTTTACTAGTGTCTCTATAGAGAGATCCGTAAAGGTTCAAATGCTGAAACCTTAGCCTTAAGCTTTTGAGTCACCTATGGAGGTACACCAAAAAATTAACACAATTCAACTTACGATTTAGGAGATCTAGGTACCCAAAGTTAGCCCAAGCAACTACTAGGTCTCTTTCCCAAATTGGTGTCATTGTTGGTGAATGCATTGATAGGCTCCACGAAAGGACTGAGATTGTTTTGGCCTAGTCATTTGCATTATTTTTTATTTCAATAAAAATAGCTTTTCACATTTCTAACAAAATAAAATTTTATTGTTTAAATGCATTATTCATCTTCTTCTATTTTAAAATATATTATTTAATATATATTTAACCAAAAAAAAGGTATCTATGTAAATATGTATATGTATCAATATTACTATTTAATATAATTATACCTAATCTATTTAATCTATTATTATTTTTTACTTGAAAATAATAAATAAAATATATTACTCTTAAAATAAATTTAAAATGAAACATGTCTTATAATATATTTTTTCTTATTCAAACATAAATATTTTCTTATTATGTTGATATTCACTCAAAAGGAGATTTAAATTTGAAATATTAGTAATATAACAATGTTGTAAAAGCTTCAAAAATAATTGAAATTCTTAAATATAAATTTATTCAATTAAATAGGTTGCATTAATTCTTATGTTTATAATAATTTAATGAAAAAATAATTTACAATTAAAATGTATACTTGTTAATTATATTATAATGAATGTAAATATTTACAATAGTTATATATAGATCACTATTCCAAATGATAATTAAAAGATAATATAGATAAAAAAATGTCATCTAACAAACTTAAACTCGTAATATTAAATGATTCATAATAACATATTTTTAAATTTAAATATATAATTTTTTGATATGTTATAATTGACATAAAGAAAAAATAATAATTTGAGAGAGAGAGAGAGAGAGAGAGAGAGAGAGAGAGATGTGGTTTGGTAGGGTGGGGGGTGGAAAGGAGATAGAAAGAGAGAATATGCAAAGGGAAGAGAAAGAGAGAGTAAGGGATTGAGAAGAATAGGGATATGGAGATGAAAGGAAGAGATAAACAAAGATAGTGAGAATGAAATATATAACTAAGAGAAGGTAGAGAGGGAGATATAGGGATAGAGATGGATAAAGGGAGAGATGGAGAAGAAATATGGATATAGAGGAGAGGTGTATGTGGAGAAGAAAAGGGATAGGTGATGAGAGAAGTGAAAGGGGTAGACAGAGATGGAGGGATGAATATAAAAATGAGACACAAGTAAATAGTGTTTGTGTGTGTGTGGGAGAGGGAGAGAGCAGTGAGGGAGAGACACATTCAAGGAGATAATTCGAAATGAATGCTCAAAATTATGTGTAGGACATCCAAAATGATGGTTAAAGTAGTCAAGATGAGGGTTGGGTATGCAAAGATGCAAGATGGAAGATGCAAAGTGATAATTTTTGAGGTGAAATGAAAAGGATGCAAGCTTAAATGCTAATGATTGCAATGTGAATATGAGGGATACTAAAAAGGTGCTATATGAAGTCTATATGATGCTCATACTATGAAGAATGTAGGTGGACGCTATGCAAGAGTGAAATCTATTTTTTGCCAAGCATGTTTAGGAGCACAAGTTGCCATGTTTTCCAAGGTTTGAATGTATTGAACCAAAGTTTGTGATGTTTTGACAATGTTTTGACAATGTTTGACATTTTGAAAAGGTTTTGCAAGTTTCCAAGGTGTAAATTTGAATGTTGGCTTTTATCTTGATTATGTTTTACACACACGGAAGACACATTAAGACAAGAATAGTTGTTGTTAAAAGTAAACAGTCACACCACAACATAGGCTTTAGGACTGTATCCACTAAATTTCTACTTGAACCAAAGTTCAGTCGTGCTTATCTAGAGTAGACAACTTAGGACCTTGGCACCATAGGCTCCCCCTTATAGTGCACTCACTTCTCAGAGCTACCAAGATTTGCTTCCCAAGGGGCATGACTTCCCAAGGGACTGTTGTCTCTACTAAGGACCGTGAGAATGTAGGATGTCTTCACGGGCATGGGTGACCCCTTGAGCCAGTGGATAGAAAGGATTTTGGCCACTAAAACATGGTTTTTAGTAAGGGCATTCCATTCAAAAAGTGAGTGATAAACTTCCTCAGAAGGTCTCCTAGCCCCAAGAACCGAGGTTTGATGCACCACAAGGATACTAGAGGAGAGCTATCACTCAGCAATACCACCAACATGGCTTTCACCGTAATCAAGTTTTATATAGCGGCTAGAATGTTGACTTGGCTTTTGGCCCGTTACCACTCTGAGGTCATCCCCTGGCATACCCAATATCGAGTATCTTGGTCCAAGGCAGGCCTCCTATAGAAGTTACATGGATTTCTCTTACAACCAAGATCCACAAATGGTGAGGGGAGAGGATACGTCCAATGCAACTCTTAGGGATTTAAACACTGTAAACATGCTAGGAAAAAAATAAAAAGTTCATTTTAAGCACCAAACAAAGTGTTATTTAATCTAATAAATCCACACACATGGTTTTGACAAACACACAATGGTCTTCGACAATGTCTTGCAAAGAAAACATTAGTAGTTTGTTATGATCATGTCTTCATCCCACAATTGTCACATGCTGCAAGGAGACCATTAGTAACACAAAATCATCTAATCTATGTTCTAGAAGGAAATGAAAACCTTAGATTATTTCTTTATAGAAATTGAGAATTCATAAAGAGCTATGGCACATTTATTTTTATTGAATGAATTTGATTTGAAAATAAAATTAAATATTTTTCATTAATTCAAGATATAAATTTAAAAATTCAATTAAATGTAACTGCCAAGATAATTAAAGTGAGATAAGTAAAACTAACATGTAACCACACTTTAAAAGTATTTAGTTTGAATCTATTTAACTTCAATGTATCATTTTAAAAACTTCACTAATGAAAGAAAGAAAGAAATAATTTAGATGTTCAATTTATTTTTAACAAATTCAATATTTAAAAAAATGAAAAAATCAATAAGAATATACATTTCTTAACACCATGAATGTGTTACTAATTTTTAATTTAACTTCAATGCATCTGTTAAACAACTTCATTAATGAAAGAAAGAAATAAATAATTTAGATATACAATTTTTTTTATCAAATTGTGAACGAAGATAGGAAATATTGATGAAAGTGTGAACAAAGATAGGAAGAACATTAATTTGCAGAACATAATGCTGCTACAAATTATAGACAAAGAAGAACCCCTAAAAACATATTTACAACTATATTTTAAAGATTCTAGGTATAACTCTAATTTAACTATGGATTTCAAATCCCAACCAAGATGGAGTTGAGTTACAGAGGAAGAAATAACTGAAGAATCATAAAGAAATTTGATCATGAAGTACAATCTGATGTTGGAAGTGATAGGCAAGGAAAAAGTAATGCATCTAGCCTAAAAGGGATCAAATCACCAAAGATTTGATTATTACATGGATTAAAGAGGTGTGGAGGGCATTGACATTGTCCAAAAAAGGCCTAAGAAGTTTCTCAACATTGAAGAATAGGCCCTAATAGCATGTCATGGCCATATGAAGCTGATTCACATTGCTATAGAAAACTATAGGAAAGGATAATATGGTGTGTTAACCACTCACAAAATGTAGGATTGATTGTGAGGGGGAATCCGATTTTCCCAAAATGAATGTTGGTCGCCAATGAAGATCCTCTCTTTGAAATGGACGGTCCAATGTCACGAGAAATTTCCCGAATGACAGATTAAGATGCAGTCATTGATGTAGATTCTCCCCACAAGATGGGTGGCCTAGATGCAGAGGTAATCCCCCCAAAAAAGGAAGTAGATAGCATGAAAAAAGTAGGCAACAGGTAGGCCTAGATGGTGATTTATAAGATAGTTTTATGAAAAGCTTTCTAGTTATTATAAAATATATGTTTCACCTTTTGACATGTGTATTTTAAATGAGGTTTTAAACAAAAATTAATGACATGTTTTTTTTTCTTTTGGGCTATCCATTTTGCTAAATTTGTTAGGGGCACAATCTCTACTTTTAGATGTTGGGGACCTTGCACTCAACAAGACTTGATTCCTAGTGGGCTTTTTGTGAGTATTTCAACTTCACCAATAGACCCAAGTCCCTTTGACAATGCAATATTTTTAGGAATTATAGAATAATATAATTCAATATGATGTATGTGTTTATTGAATACTCTAATGTTTAATATATACTTGTCATCAATATTCGAATGATTGTTTATTAATGAGTTTTATGAATATATATATTTTGATTTTTATAAAATATATTTTAGATTTATGTCTAATCTTAAATAGAAATTGAAAATTTTATTTTATTATTTAGGGGATCCACCAAGCATAGAGACCACCCTGTGCCACCTCAGGCTAGAGAAACCAACACTGGGAGAGTAGTGACATGAAGCCTATGAGTGAGGCATGTGCAAGCAGCGGCCTGAGGAGCTGCACCCTTGACGGTGGCCCCTAGGTGGAGTAGCATCAACAAAGACATCAGGTGGAACTTTAACAATCGTACAAGGAGCATTACCCCATTGGTTAAGTATCTTCTAGTGGTGGGCCACCTCCAAAGCCACCTTGTTGGCTTGTACCTGAATCTACATCATTACATTATTTAAAATGCATGCTTTGGTGTACATAGTGACATTAATGTCAGGAAAACTATGAGTTAAAATAATAGCATTCTTATCTTTCCATAGAGTAAAAAAATTCTCCATCCTAAAGGTATGTGAGATCTAGGTAAAATTATTGGGAAACCTAGGGGAATCACCCAAAATAATCATATGCTAAGAAAAGGGTTTTGGTCAAAAGGGCTGAAAAAAAATCATGAATGCAGTGCCGATACTATTGAGCACATCTACAAAACCAAAAGAGATGCAAAAATGTCTCTAGTTGCCCACAAAAAGGGCATTGAGGATCTAGAACCCCAATATGTTTGAGCTGAGGCCCAAGGGGAAGATCTTCAAAAACTAGCTACAAAGCAAAGTGGGAAATCTTGGGTTTTGTAATGAAATTCCCAATGGTGTCAAAACACTTTCTCCACTCAAAGAGAAGACTACAAATGCTAGCACTAGTTGAGAGTACTAGTTGAGAGTATCCACCATTGGAAAATAGGGAGAAAGCCAATGATATCCTAGGCTGGGCTTATAGCTAGTGAAGGGAGTAGTTGGGTACCATTTCTAGTTAGTCCACCAAGGACGAAAAAAATGAATACCCAACTTATGAAGTAAATGGTTTGGAATTGTAGCAACTAACAAATCAAAAGTCTTCCAATCTGAATAGGCAAGATGAAACTAAACTTGCATATCTTCCCATGATCTAAGGCTCATAGTAACCCTAGAAAAGAGGTCCTTAGGGGTCTTGATGTCACATTTGAAAAAATGCAGAGCACAAGCACCTTGAGTCTTGGCCAAAGGGATACCTTGGGTGACAAACAAAGGAGACCACCAAATGTTCTATTGATTCAAAGAGAGTCCATCCCAAAACCCATCACCAGACTAGCAAAGCCAAGGCTTGACAACTTCCCAAGCTTTCTAGATGCTCTTGATAACAAAAGAGACCTATATGTGAATAGGTTCCTACATAATAAGAATTGTTTGAAAGCCAATCCCCTTCCATGTAGTCTTGTTGGCAGGAATGCCAGAAGAAATACAATGCCAAATGAAAACTTTCTAGGTTTCATCTCTCGTAATGACATGAATAATCCATTTGGCACAAAGAGCAAGCCATTGTTTTTTCATGGAAATAAGGCCAAGGCCTTCAGACTCTTTGGGAAGGCAAAAATAGTCACAAGCCACTTTGTGGAAGCCATGATGGTCAGCACCAGAAGCTCAAAGAAAGTCATAGAGTAATCTCTCTAATTTTAGATAAGAGGCTTTGGTTAGGGCCCAATAGGAGGAATAATAAACATGCGTAGCTGCCAAAACCTTTGAGTAAATTTGGAATTCCCCTGCAAGAGAAAGGGGTTTAGTAAGCCAAAATTCAAGCTTCTTTTCAATCTTGATAAGCACATCGTTCCACAAATCAATTGGAAAGGCTTGAAAGGAAAAAGGAATGCATAGAAATTGAAAGATCTCCCCATGAGTGACCCATTTCTATTATAACTGGTAAGCCATGGCAGTGTTGGAAGAAAATATTTCCAATTGCAGAACATTTTTGTGCCATTGAATAGCTAAACCAGAAGCTTGAGAAAAGGCATCCAAACATTGCAAGGCATTAGTGATGTTTTCCTCATCCTCTAAAAGAGTGAGAAATGAATTATTAGCAAAGTGGTCATTAACCAACTGGGAGGAGGAATCTAGTATGGAAATGCCACACAAAAAACCAGAAGAAACAGAGTGGGCTAGCAAGTATCCAAAACCTTTAGCCACAAGAACATATAAGGCTACAGAGAGAGGGAAACCCTATTGGATGGAATCAAAGAGCCCAAAGGCTTTAGATTGAGACATATTGATAGTAATACAAGCATTAACATCTCCAAAAAGCATTTCCACAACTTGAAGAAAATTGGGGCTGAAACCAAGAGCTTGAAGTATGGCCAAAATGAAAGGCCATTCGATCCTATCATAAGCTTTAGCAAAGTTAATTTTCAAAAACATAGACAATGGATTGGACTTGCGAGCCCACTCCATGCCTCCTAGACAACAATGATGTTCTCAAGAATATACTTGGACTTAATAAAGCTAGTTTGCTTTGGCCACAAATTTAAGGTTAGGAGATGGTAGATTTTGAGAGAAATTTCCTTGGCAATAATCTTATAAGACACATTAAGCAAGGTAATGGGCCGCCAATTATAGATGTCTTTGGGATCTCCATCTTTGGGTATACATTTGATGTTTTCTTTGTTAATAATAGCTCCTAGAGTCCTAGAATGATAGGCTTCAAGATAAAATTTGTGCAGGTCTGGAGCAATAGCCTCCCAAAGATGTTTGTAGAATTCGTAGGGGAACCCATTGCACCCAAGGGATTTTTCATCAACCATAGAAAAGACCACCTCCTTGAGGTCTTGGATGGTGAGAAGCTGCTCTCAGAAGGCTTATTGCTCAACTACTAGTTAGTTTGGAGTAATAGTGATACACTTTCTGAGGGCTTTACTACTGAGAAATTAAATTTCCCTAGGAAGTGAAAACATTTTCATATTCATGCACAAAAGCTTGTAGGATGTCAAGGAGACTGGAAAGAATAGAATTTCCTTGTTTAATCTTTTTAATCCCAAAATTAGTGTGATGGGCTCTATGAGCCTAAAAAAATTCTTTAGAAGCCTTATCACTAACCTCTAACCAATGGAGGGAAGCTTTGATTTGGGCCCCATTAGTAGCATAATTATTTGTGACCTTCTTGTCATGATGAAGCTTGGCAAGCTAAATTTTCAAGTCAACATCAAAAGGGTTGAAGGTGAGAGCTTCAGAAGCTTTTTTGAGAGCTGAGGTGGTGGATTCATAATACTGACATCTAAAAACCACCATTTTCAGCCCATAGATGCGCAAAAATAAGTAGTTCTAGTGATGGAATCATTCCACCACATGATCCAACTGGTTTGAGAATGTGAACGTGGATAAAAATTCCAGACATATAAGATATGAGCAATAGTGGAGGCATGCATTAACACTGATGTATTGAGAAAAAAATGAGTCTTCACAACATGTTGGATACTTGTATGCCAAGAGATGGAAAAATCAATGGGATCCTGGTCTAATAACATCACATCTAGCAAGGGAATGATAGGTAGACCTCGATCCTCATAAAAGGAGAAAAAATATTGTGCAGTAATCATAGCACGATCGAGACATTTTAGAATATGGTCAAAGCCAACTCGAAAGTTGGACCAAGTGTGCCAGACCCCACTATGCTAGCGATGGTTAGAATTGGGATCATAAAGGCCCAATTTATTACACATGTAGTACTAGGATTCCCTTTCTCTAGCTGTCCAACAAAAAAGAAAAATACCATCTTTGTCAGAGGCCACCTCAACCATATTGAAGTCACCACACATAACCCAAGTAGCTAGAGGCAAGTTGTCCGCCATCCAACCCCACAATTGAGATCTTTCCGCAGAATCATTGGAAGCATAAACATTAACTACTCCAAAAGAATTATTATTGATAGAAAACACAAGCCAAATTATTATTTGTGCGGGGTCAAAACCATGCAAAATAATAGAAGAATGAAGATGAGGTGACAAAAGAGTAACTAGACTACCTCTACCAATTTTGTGCTTGGAAGAAAACATAATGTCATTTGGAAAAATGACATGGCATGTAGAAGAAAGTAGGAAACCATAAATTTTAACCTCTTGCATGCAGAGAAAATCTAAATTACCAAGTCTATGATAGGTTTCTCTGACATAGTACTTTCTGGAGAGGTTCGTAAGACCTCTTACGTTCCATGATAAAAAATTCATGAAAACTCTTCCATATCTTCCTTGTCCTCAAGAGAGGAGTAACTATTTTATGAAAAGTGGAAGCATGGTTGAGTCTAGTAGGGAAATCCTTTGGACTAATGACTAGTCTTTTCTTTGGTGTCTCAACATGTTTGGGAGGATTGTGAGAATGTCACACATTCTGGGTCGTAATGGAAGAGGCTGCAAGAGGCATGCGAATCACTACAAAATTGTTAGCCCTTGAGGCCACCCTAATTCCCTATGAATTTCTAGGGCTTGAAACCTAGAACACACTAGGGTTTGAATTTAGAAAAACTGGCTTTGATTTTGCAACAACTGGAGTTTGCACTCCTGTGGTAATAGGAGGAACTAAAACAACAACTACATATGACTATTTTGGAGCCAAGGGATTTTACCCTTGTGCCCAACTTTATTCCATTCATCTTTTTAATTCTCTTCAACAAGTTTACCTAGGGCCTCCTTAGGCAGGGATTTAACCTTAGGCACAACCAAAGGGAAATCCCTGATCTTGTGTTCCACTGATTGACACCTATAATAGGTGTTGGGCAGGTTCAAATAAAGTACTTTCTAAGAGAAGGTTTGGGAACCAATTTGTATTTCTATAGAATCCTTGAGGTCCTTGGAGAGATCAACCTCAACACATATGCATTTTTGAGGATGAGTATTAAACAAATTTTCATGTTCCTTAGTAATAACTTTGCCAAGAGTATTGGCAATAGACTCAATAAAAGGCCAACATGGCAAGGGAAAACCCAGGAACTCAACCCACATAGGGACCCTAAGAGTTTTGTCATCAGAGACGGTAAAGTCTCTTGAACATCTTTGAAAAACAAGCACGAAGGAGTGCACAAACCAAGGGTCATTGTTAAATATTTCATTTTCTTGCGACAAGTTGGAAAAATGAAATAAACAAAACCCTTTGGTAAGGTTTTGCACAACATCAAGGTAGACTCCATGAGGGGTCCAACTCTTGTTAGCACATTCTTGGAGCATATCTTCAAGAGGAGTCCTACCCACAAAATATCCTATCAAGGTATATTGCTCTAACCAATCACAAGTAGCATCAAATTCTCATAAAGGAAGGATAATATCAGGATTACTCATGAAAAACCTTCAAGACCAATTTGCGAGGATGTTTGTTTAGAGGAGGCACCATGCCTTTCTAAAGTAGCAATGCGCACACCCATATCAACAACTGGGTCACCACTAGATGGGGCCATTATAAACTAGCCTAAAAACTTTCACAAAAAATGCAGTTTGACAGGTGGAAAATAGTAGGAAAGTTCACACAGAGAGCCGTACGCAAGGAAACTCAAAGATCACATGAAACCCTAGTAGAGAAGATAGATCATCTTGCCAATTTACCCTACACATTAGTGTATCGAGTTACTATTTTCAATACAATTCAATCCAACCTATTTATGTTTAGAAAAAATTATGAAGAAAATGATATATGATACAAATTTGAATTAAATACAAACTAGCACTTCCATATTTAGAAAAATCTATATAGAAAATATCAAAAAGATATGAGACTTTTTAATTCTTTTATGAATAGAACATTTTCATTATATAATATTTAAAATTACACTATACAAAAAGGAGAGTCTAAGTTCATACGTTGATTCATCTAAAATAAATATTGGATAAAAAGACATAGGTTGGCTCGTTACATTTTATTTTTCTAAAGATGAAAATGAAATCAACTAAGGACATGTACGGTCATTACTAACCCTAGAAATAATAATATTTTTTGGCTAATTATTATATATGGTCAATTATATTTCATAATTTAAAAAACCAACCATTCCAAAGAATAATGCATGTTAATGGAATTTTTTTTAGAGATTTTAAATAATAATGTACAACAATTACATTTGATAAAAGAAAATATTTTACAATTATAATGTATACACTTTACATTTCATGAAAGAAAAGCTAGAAATGTTGAATTATATTTTCTTCAACAAAAAATATCCCCAAAAAAGGCACATGATTTAGTCAAATCTTTAATCTTTGAGACCTATAGAGCTAGTTGAACACAATTTTTGAATACCGTAGAATGCTTATTCATACAAATTGCAAATAAAAATAAATTAGATAACCATTGTTTAACTTGATATAACTAACTCTTAACAAAAAAAGCTAATTGACAATATTTATTATCTTTCATTCTCTCCCATAATAAATATTGTTAAACATGAAGTATAAAAAAGGGTTCATTATCCCTTTTCTCCCGCATAATGAACATTGGGAAGAGCACCAAGTAAAATCTAAAGTTCTTGAAAGCGACCACCAACAAGGGGTTTTCTCAATATATAGACAACTTATTAAGTCTTTTTGAACCAACTCACGAATGTAGTGATGTTGAATGCCAATATGTTTTGTTTTGCCATGAAAAATTTGGATTTTTACTCATTTGAATTGTACTTCGATTAGCACAATATAACACAATAAGACCATCTTAAAGATGTTGGAGATCTAATAATATTCTACATAGCCAAACAACCCAACAAGCAACAAATGTGGCAACTTTAAGTTTAACCTCAATAGTAGAAAGTTATACATTAAGTTATTTCTACGATTTCCAGGAAATGACTACACAACCAAAACTAAATGCATAAGTATAAGTAGACATATGATCCTCTATAGAACCTATGAAATCATAATTAATATACCCAACCAATTTACACTCATTAGAATGTTGAAAATCTAGACCAAAATGAATTGTTCCTTTAAGATATCCAAGTATCTGTTTAGTTGCACCCTAGTGTGTTTCCTTGGGCTTATACATGTATCAAAAACCAAAATTGTTGCATATGTAATATCTAGTCTGGTAGTGGACAAGTAAAGTGAGCTTCCAAAAAGTTATCTATAAAGGGCAGGATTGACATGAGGAGAATCATCAGAAGTATCCAATTTAATGTCAACCTCCATAGGTACACTCATTGAATTGGAATTTGGCATACATAACTTTTGAAGAAGATTTGGAACAAATTTCTATTAGGGCAAAAATATACAATGTGAATCTTTCCAAACCTCAAGACTTAGAAAGTAATGCATCCCTCCTAAATCAGTCATTTCAAATTCTAAAACCATTTTTACTCTAAAATTTGAGAACAAAGAATAATTATTACTAGTGTATATGAGATTATCCACATAGAGAACAACAATGAGAGCATGCTCACCAAAATGGCCAATATAAAGATTAGGATTAGAAGGAGTTTTTACATCACCTTTTTGCAGAAGAAAAGAGTCAATTTTGGAGTATTGTTGACACAAAATTTTGCACTCTTTCTTGAGGTATGAACCTCAAATGACCTTGTGAAATATGGAAATGACCTCCAAGTGTGGGACTTTCACTTTGAGGTCAAATATCTAGAGAAGGCTAGCTTCCTCACTATTAGGGTGCAGCTAAACTACTACTTGAGAGGAAAAGAGAAAAGTAGAATAGAAATTAAATATGTAGAAAGGGAGGGGGAGGGGGGGGGGGGGGGGGGGTTGTGGGTTGATGCATCTAGATAGAACATGGTCCTCAAACACAAATACAAAAAACATCAATGGAATACTTGAATACACATATCTTGACTCTAATCTACCTTCAAAGAACTCACTTCCAGGTTTAGAATTGATTAAATGTTAAAAGGAAGGATATCTTCACAATACAACAATTATCAGCCTGCAAATTAAACACAACATATAACTCTAAGAAGTAGGAAAGAAACATCCAAAGCAAGGAAAATGTCATGCACAAGTAATGAATGGAAGGAAGAGGTGACAAATAGAGCTATTTCATTAATGGAAGGCAAAATTTGCAAAGCATAATGCTACTGCAAATTATAGATAGAGAAGAACCCCTAAAAATATATTTACAACTACCTTTTAAAGAGTTCAAGCATAACTCTAATTTAACTATGGAGTTAAAACCCCAACCAATGTGGAGTTGAGTTTCAAAGGAAACAATAACTGAAGAATAAGAAAGAAATCTAATCATGAAGTGCAATCTGATGTTGGAAGTGATAGGCATGGGAAAAAACAATGCATCCAACCATAAAAGAGATCAAATCACCAAAGATTTGATTATTACATCCATTAAAGAGGCATGAAGGGCATTGGCATCATGAAAAAAAAGCCCAAGCAATAGCTCAATATTGAAGAACATGTCCCAATATTGTATCATGGTTGTATGAAGCTGATTTGCATCATTATAGAAAACTACAGGAAGGAAAAACATGACGTGTTAACCGCCTACAAAATGTAGGGTTGACAACGGGGGAATCTAGTTTTCGCAAAATGAATGTTGGCCATCAATGAAGATTCTTTCTTTCAATTGGATAGTCTAGATGCCATGAAAAATCTCCCCAATGATAGATTAAGACACAATCATTAATGTAGATTCTCCCCACAAGTTGAGTGGCCTAAAAGCAAAGATAATCTCCAAGAAAAAGGAAGAAAATAGAACAAAAGGTGGGGAACCTCACCACATGGTGCAATTCTAGGTCTTGGAGTCTCATAGAGACATTGTGGAGTGAAGAAATTTTGGAATAGCGACATGTGGTAGCATGATGCAGTTTTAGGCTTCGAAGCATTGAAGAAACTATGCAACATGAGGAAACACCAAAATGGCAACAAATGGCAGCATTATATGTTTTTCCATTTGAAAAAATGGACAATGATATTTTAATGTTTTGTTGAATCTCCATCGTAGGTTGGCAGATGTGCATATTAGGTTAACCTAAGCGTCAGAGATGGGATCCTCTGCCATATGGTGCTATTCTAGATTTTGGAGCCTTGAGAAAGCATTAAAGTATGAGGAAATGTTAGAATAGAGACATGACAACATTTCATGCTTTTAGGAGGATGGGTAGATGTGCCGCAAAAAAAAGAGAGCCACAGAATCTCATAGCTAGAGTCACCTGGCCAAGAACAAACCAAGTTAACTTAGAAAAATAAGAAACTACACGTTGATTGGAGAACAAACCAACTCAACTCAGTCAATGAAGGGAGCCAGCTAACATGAAATATGTTTGGTTAAGTGCACAAAGATGTGGTAGCAAAAAGATGCCACTTTCTTTTTTTTCTAATCTAAAGTATAGCGTAATTGCATAATATTACAATCATGGAATTGAGAAATCACACTATGGTTTGGATATTGCGAACCATAGGCTCAGAAAACTTAAATAATAATGCTAGTGTGCTTTGGAAATTTCCAACATAACATATTTTAATATAAAATAAATATTCTAAAATTCCAAGTAATGTGTGTTATAAGGGGTCTAAGGACTTCTTCGCACACATATAATGACATACATGGGTCAAAATGGGTTAGAGAGTAATCTATGATCCCTTTGATCCATTTGATCACATAATGTGTGTCTTAAGGGGTCATTAGACCCCTTAGCACAAATATAATGGATCCAATGGGTCAAAAGGGGTAAAGAGTACCCTATAACTCCTTTTGGCCATTTGATCACATAATGTGCATCTTAAGTGGTCTAAGAACCTCTTTACACACATTTTTAATGGTTTGAATGGGTCATAGGGTACCTTATGACACATTTTGACCCATTTGGTTGAAAATGTGTTTCTTAAGGAGTTTTAGGACCCCTTAGCACACATAATATGAAAAAAAGACTGAAAAGGGGTCATAGGGTACCGTTTCATCCCTTTTGATTCATTTGATCACATAATTTGATTCTTAAGGGGTCTATGGACCCACTAGCACACACATAATGGCTTGAGTAGGTTGAGAGGCTATAGAGTACTCTATGACCCCTTTTTACACATTCAATCACAAAACACATTTCTTAAGGGGTCCTTAGACCCCTTTACACACATATAATGGATCTAATCAGTCAAAAGAGGTCATGTGGCCCCTATGAACTCTTTTGACCCACTTTATTGCATAATCTTTTCTTAAGGGGTGTGAGAACCCCTTAGCACACATATAATGGTTTGATCAGGTTATACTAGTAAATTTTTATCCATGTTAGTCGAAAGTGTGACCAAGTAGTACATCACAATTTTTCTTGTCAAAACTTCAACCAAACTTCTAGTTGGTCAAAATTTTAACCAATGCTTTGGTCAAAATTTTTATATTTTTGAGCCTAACTTGTCATGGTTGGTCAAAATTTTGACCAAATCTTGTTGGAAAATTTCCAAAAATCGATTGAAATTTTTACCAATTCTAGTCCATCCGATGACTAGGATTCCATGGTCATGACCAAAGGACCAATCCTAGTCCATCCCATCACTAGGATGCCATTCTCACATCCAAAGGGTTGTTTGAAATTTTCACCAATTCTTGGTAGAAAACTTTCAAGAATTGGTCAAATTTTTGACCAATTCTGGCCCATACCATGACCAAGATGCCATGGTCAATACCAAAGGGTTGGTTAAAATATTGACCAATTATTGGTGGAAAATCTTGAAGAGTTGGTTGAAATTTCAAACAAACTAGTTTGTTTAAAAAAAAATACAACGGGTTGCAGTGATATTGATTACCATCAATATGCTACATAGCTACTATATAAATTTTCTACATGCATGAATCCCCCAATGAATGCCTATGCATGGATCCTCTCTTAGATCATCTTCTTCGATTACTTGACCAACACAATTTTGGAAGAGGCTTGATAGTGGTTTCCATTCTATGCATGTCTATTCAACAATTTTGATGTTGATCTAATGGTGAGCCCTTGTTTAGCTTTAGGTGGCTACTTGGCACTCTATCAATTTATTATGAAACTATTGTGGCTAATGGGATATTTGATAATGAAAGCTCCCAGTGGCCCTCCAATATAATTAGTGTTGGTGTTCAAGAAAGGCACATTTTCTAGATTTTGAATATTGGCATTAGCATCCTTTCTATTAGAGGGTTGTGAAGCATCCTAATTGCTATGCAAGGGCGCTCCAAAGACATCTCTATGAAACTTCATTTTCACAATTTGTAGAATAGTTTGACATCATTTTTCATTCCAACATGTCTTTGTGGTTGCTTGGAAATGGATTTGAAGAGAAAGCCATCGTCTAGCAGTTGGGCTGCTTATCATGAGTGACAACGAAGATTTTGTTATCGAAAGTTCCCCGTGGCTATCAAACAGATTTGTTTCCAAGAATGAGGAAAGGATGAGTGTAGTATCAGATTCCAAATGAAATCAATGACATTGGATCTATAAGAGTAAAATGAAGCAACAAGCCATTTTCTATGCACATCTCCCTAAAGATTCTTTTCTTTCTCACTCCATTGGCACAAATTTAGGAGTGTGGTTTGATAGTGGTTGTTGTTCCAGTGTGTCATTGTAGCGATCTAGAAAGTGATGCTAAGGGTAGAGCTTACATCTAGCACTTAGGATGTTTGTGCAAGCGAGTAGGGGAGATTCTATTGTGCAAGCTTGGTCAGACAGAGTTGAGCATTCTATTGTTTGTGCAAGCGAGTAGGGGAGATTCTATTGTGCAAGCCTGGTCAGACAGAGCTTAGGGTTGTGAAGCATCCTAATTGCTATGTGAGGGCTCTCCAAAGTCATCTCTATGCAACTTCATTGTCACAATTTGTGAAATGTTTTGACAACATTTTTCATTCCAACATGTCTTTGTGGTTTCTTGGAAATGGATTTGAAGGGCAATCCATCATCTAGCACTTGGGCTACTTATCATGAGTGACAAGGGAGATTTTGTTGTCAAAAGCTCCCCATGGCTATCAAATGGAGTTGTTTCCAAGAATGAGGAAAGGATGAATTTAGTATTAGATTCCAAATGAAATCAATGACATTGGATCTATAAGAGTAAAATGAAGCAACAAGCCATTTTCTATGCACATCTTCCTAAAGATGCTTTTCTTTCTCACTCCATTGGCACAAATTTAGGAGTGTTCTTTGACAGTGCTTGTTGTTCTAGTGTGTCATTGTGGTGATCTAGTAAGTGATGCTAAGGGTTGAGCTTACATCTAGAACTTGGGATGTTTGTGCAAGCGAGTAGGGGAGATTCTATTGTGCAAGCCTAGTCAAACAGAGCTAAGCTATTGGCACCATTAGTAACCACAAATGAATTGTTAAGAGTAGATTCTAAATCCACAAACCATTAGGGGTGTCAAGTTCGATATTCTCAAGGAGGCCCTTCATGGAATCAACCACCATGAGGATGCACATGAAGATCTTCCATGATAGCAAGGTTTCAACATAAATGAATTCATTGTTGTGAGAATTGCCAAAATTCAAACTCTCATTGGATCATTGGATCCATCGGTCAGATGTCTTTAGTAGGTTGACATATCTACAATACATGTGTCTTCATGGGACTATTGTGCTCATAGGTCGTAGGCTTTCACTTAATTGCAATAAGAGCTCATCTTGTTGACAAAGGTGCATTACAATGGTAATTATTATCATGTTAACATTTAAGAAGTTCATTAAAAGGATTCATAGTAAAACATTTTCTTCCTATTCATAGATGCTTCCTAACTATTTTCCTAAGGCATTGAAAATAGCCCTAAAAGAACCTTAACTCTTTCCTACTAGAAAAGAATGGAAGCAACTAATATGGAATCACATCAACAAAACTTGGAACAAGACTAAATAAAACTTTCCTAAACAAGATATGCCCAACTAATATAAGGTGAATGCTACCAATGAAATCCAAAAAATTTAGTAAAAAAATAATGATAGTATCAACATCTATTATTTTTCCATACTTCCACATTCCAAATGCTTTTTCACCAAGAAAAACTTCTTCAAAAGAATGAGTCTCAACTGACATTAAAATACCCTCCTCACAAAATTATATATATAACAAATTGTCTTTCTAGTAACCTAAAAGAATAAAATTCAAAATAATAAGGACTACAAGGAATAAAGGTTGAGTGTTGTAAATATAGGAATTTTTCTTGATTCCAACCACATTCATTTCCTTTGTGATTTCTAGAGCACTCTCCATCCTTCCTTCCTTGCAAAATGCCTTAAAAAAGGTTCCATATTATATTTCATCAAGCTTCAAACCCTTACTCTTCATCTTTGTAAAATACTCAAAAGCTCTACCAATCTCACCAATAGATGGATAACCTTGAATTATAGTGTGTATGTATGCTCATTTGGAGATACCCTGACCAATGACATGTCATCAATAATCTTGAGAGCATTATCCATCTGCTTTGAAATAGAATTTGAATGATCTATCAAAGGAAATTTAATTACTTTCCTATTTGAAACAAAAGAGGAAAGTTTTGGCAATCCTAAATATAAGATGAATCATTTGTCTCTTGCATTACAGGAGAAGATATCAATACTCGATGATGTAAATATCTGGTACTTGTTTGCTATAACCTTGAATTGAGGGTTGACTATATTACACTCTAACACCAATGTGTCCCAAATAATCAAAGGTGAATGACAACTTACCTGCATTTTTGAACTAAACCATATAGGAGAACATTAAATTTTTGTACAGTAGGAATGCAACCACATCCCCTCATCTATTTAACTATTCTTAAAGCCATCTTCATATCTTGAGAGCATTATCCATCTCTGTGATCTTGCCAACTTGTAGGTTAAAGAGAACCCACAATACTTCCGCATCACATGGGGATTCATTTTCCTCCAAATCAATATGTAGATCACTTCCAGACTTTCCCTATTAAGAGGAAGTAAAATGATATTTCAATCAGGGTAGAATAATCTTGATTAATGTTTCAAATCAAACATCAAAAGAATTTTTTTTTTGAGCTTTACAACAAGATACAACCACAGGATAATAAACAACAAACTACATCCATTTTCAAAGGATTATATTTTCTCAAGACAGCCAGGACAATATTAAGGATTCACAATATTTAAGCACATATCTATGAACTCCAAAATGGAGCATAAATAACATGGAAATCAAAAAAGAAAGTTTAAACTTACCATGAAGGAAAGAAGTCCTATTAGAATGATGCACACATGTGTTCACAATAAACAATAATAAGTCAATCACAATATTGGCATAGAAATGAATTGTACTTGATTCATCAAATCATACACATATAAAATTTATGTGAACATTATCATTTAATAATATTTAATCAAAATTAATATATACCTTGAAATAGACCACATGGTATTCCATGTTTCTGGATGAACTGGACAATACACAAGTAAAAACAATAATAAAAAGTGCAAATAAATTAGTAACAGTTATTCGCTATCTAGTAAAAGTGCAAATAAACTTAATTTAGCTTAAAGCATGAGTAACAGTTATTCGCTATCTATTTTGTTTCTCTTACCACCAAATTATATATCATACCCATCATATCTAGATATGTTAGAGGTTGGAAATGGTAATATGACCAGATATCTCCATTGTTGGTTCATAATGGCCTTTGGAGGTTTTGTAGATGAGGCAATATATTGTAATTTGGTTGAAGCAATGAATTTTAAGACTACTCTAGGTGAGTTGAATGGTAACTTGACTAGGAGTATTCATATAATAGAGAAGCAAAACTTGCAGAGTTGATGATTGAATGAACCAAACCAATGGTTAAAGGATGTGTGTAAGAGTCCTAATACTAATTAATATCCTATTGGAACATGAAGCTCTTGTAATATTTATCATAGAATGTTAATTGTATCTACCTCATCATATCTACCTCCACAATTTATTGCATAGCCCATTGATCACCTCCACACTTTTGGCCAATTCCATAACCCATACCAAAACCATGGAAATTACATCTATATTTGACCTGTACCTATGTTTTCTATAAAAAAAATCCCCTACAATAAATTCAACTAATCTCTACCTACAAGGCTACCAAAAAATCATAAATTAAACCTCAAACTAAAGTCTACTAAAATTAATTGATTAAAAAGTGCCCAACAAATCATGTTGTGATGAGTACTAATCCACATGAAAGGGCATAGTTGTATACTTACTTGTTAGTTTCCTTAATTTAATTACCCTAACTATTTTGTAATGAAACTTTATAGATTTAATTACTCTAAGCTCATGGTGGAAAATCATGATGCATGTGAATTGAAATGATGAAGGAATACATCATACCAATCAAGTTAATGATCTTTAATGTCATAATACTTTCCTAAGTGCAAAAAATTAACTTTTCTATAATTAATATTGATTATTTAAAATCTTAGAAATAAATAATTTAATTACTCTATTCATCTAAGAATCTGAATGCTACTTCGTAATTTATCATTGCAGCTCCAGTCAATCAGAAGGTAAGTGTCCTTCAATACATAAAGAAACAAAATACTTATGGTGACCATAATAAAAATTCCTTAAAAGACATGATGAAACCATAGGACATAGAAGACAAGCCAAAAGCGTAACAAACTATTTTATTAATATCGACTTAATAATATGAGTGTAATTAATGACATATATGTTAAGGAGCCTTAGAGTAGAAACACCTAAT
Organism: Cupressus sempervirens; assembly: GCA_028749045.1. Taxonomy (NCBI): domain Eukaryota; kingdom Viridiplantae; phylum Streptophyta; class Pinopsida; order Cupressales; family Cupressaceae; genus Cupressus; species Cupressus sempervirens. Next base: position 893,972,772 of record CM053792.1, read on the forward strand.
CTAACCATCCACTAGATACATTGCCATATAAGGGTTAAAAAAAATTTACATCTAATAAAAAATCCCTATTAAGGGCTAGTAAGATAGAAAACTAAGACTATAGGTACTAATGAACAAGACAAAAACTAGCCAAGACTCTTGCCCAAGGAAAGAGACAATACAAACACTTACCTAGCCAACATATTAGGATAGGGAAAACAAGGGTACCAGTCAAAAACCAGGCATGTCAAACCTTGAACCAGGTGAACCCTACTTCTTCCAAAAGACCATAATGACTTCTGCAATATCATTAGGCTTCTCCATCTAAAAATGGGTAGGGAATTCAAAGGAGAACTTTTCCCTACTAGACTTCTTGATATTGGGTGTGCAAAAATTCAGCAAATCCAAGTTACCAAATCCTACCCCTAGATGGATGTAAGCATTGAACAGGCCAAGGTAGCTTCTGAGCCATTCTTTTTTGTTATTTTCCATAATCCCTCTCCATCTAAGGAGGAATTGAATACTTGATTCAATTTTTGGCCATATCTTATTGAAGGCTACCAGATCCTTTAGTATTAGTGCAGATCGCCTAGGTACATTTTCCAAGTTGAAGCTCCCCGATAGGTGATCCATGCACATTTCAAGGAGGTGGAATCTACACTTCTCATCCAAGCTCATGATAGCTTCTACCAAATCTTGACACTAAATGAGATAAAAAAATGTTTACATAGAGTCTCACCATGTCCCATTTTTTTATCCTAGCTCTAGCCATGCACCTAATGAAGGTACCTCTAATGTCATTGTTTTTCCTCTAGGTAAAATCATATTTGAAGAAGCCCTTTCCTATAGCCCTGCTAACTATGATTCAAGTCATCCCATCAACTGGCCTAAGCACCTGATTCCACCTCTCTAGCTTATGTTGCCATGAAAGGCCATTGTGTGGACGTTTGAGGTGTGAAAAATGTAAATGAACATGTCCATAACTAGAAAAATACAAGAAGAATGAAAAAAGGTAGGTCAAGAATCAAACAAATAGGTAAAAATATACTCTACAAAGGCTCTAGAAACACCTAGACTCTGCCTACATAATCTTAGATTAAAAACTTTATGTCACCTTGAAGCTATCATGATGCAAACTGACCCCCAATTGGGAACAAGCCTTCAACCTTTACAATGAATGATGAAACAACACTAAATACACTCTAGGTGATGGGATGGACTTATCTAAAGTGATTACCATTATATCTTGCACTTTCGATATCAACATCAAATTAAAGGGTCCTAAAAATTTATGTTTAATGAAGATGTATCTCGGATGGATCATGACCTATAAATCTACCTACTGGGCTAACTACATTATAACTGATAGGAGCCAAGAATAAATGATATATTATAAGTTTCTCATTCATTCTTATTACTGCATACCGTAGATAGGAATCACAAAATCATCATTTTGTATTATAGCTATAGCATACTTAAAAGAAACCTCACTTTATAGAAAAGATACTAAAAATTGAAAACTAAATGAAACTAAGATTTGGAATATTCATAACTTATTTTTGTATACCAAGGAGTTTTCACCATCAGCTCCCTTATTTTCCAAATGTTCTGCCTTCTAGTTACCTTCCTAAAAGATGTGACAAATCCAAATTTTTGCAAACCAATCCAGTAACCTTAGGACTTCTTCTAACTTAGAATTAAGGATCCAATTGGATGTGGTTCTTTTTTTGACAACGTTTAAAACAATTTGAGAGTCACCTTCAATGATGATATTTGATAATCCTAAATTTTTGCATTGTCGAAGACCTTCTTCCAGTGCATTGAGCTCTGCCAAATTATTGGAGGTAGGATTTATAGAGTTGGCTTTTTTAACAATCCACTTACCTATATCATCATTAATGATGCATCCAATACCTACTATCCCTGGGTTGCCTCTGGTCACCCCATTGAAGCTAAGATTTTCACAACCCTTTGGAGGAGGAGTCCATTTACAACTTTCCCTTACCTCCTTACTTTTCTTAAAATAGGTAAGTGGAGGATTAATCAGGTTTGACCATTTCTTTTACTTATGTCCATCCTAGTTAGAAAATGATCCTTCTTCTTTCCTAGAATTCCTAAGATGGGAATTAGCAATTTCAACTATGCTAGCTTCTATATTATTGACAATCTCTTTTGGCTGCATCTCTTTATTACAAAAAAATATTCTATTTCTTTCTATCTAAACTTTCCACATAAGGATGGATGGGAAAATGTTCCAAAATTTACTGTAGATGCCTTTACACAGATTGGTGGGCCAACCTTTGAGAAGATCAATTAGTGATTTAGGCAACAAGGTTAACCAACCTAACATATTTATTAGCCAATCCCAACAAACTTAAGAGTAAGGATAACTGTATAAGATGTGATCAGTATCCTTGCTATTTTTTTTGCATAGCACACATCTTGAGGGACCTTCAAAACCTAATTTACAAAATCTATCTATTATCAAAGTCCTATTTTGAAATGCCATCCATAAGAAAAATCTTGCCTTCGATAGGCAAGCGGGATCCCAACATAGTTTAAGTGGGATTTCCACTTCATCCCATCTTTGTGAATGAATAAGAGCTTTGTATCTATTTTTCAAACTATACTTTCCATTATTCAATGCCACCCAAATGAGATTTTCATTCCTCTCGAGTTGCTTAACTTTCCTATCTTGTATGATCATTTCATATGCCTTTATTGTAGCTGGTTCTGCTTCTTTGTCCTTCATAGGCTTCCATATCCATCTAGTGTTTCCTTCCATAGAGATCTTTATTTTATAGTTACTGACCTTACTACCCCATAGATTGACTAATTTCTCTTTGCGGTCCCCCAAGATTTTGCTACTATCTATTGAGGGCTACCCATCCCATGAATCTTCCCAAAATAAGGCTTCACCACCCTTGCCAACATCCCAAGTTAGATATTTTATGACAAGGTGATGACACTTAACCATAAAATTCCAACTCTCTAACCCTTTGGGAAGGGTCTTCATTCTAACATCAATAAAGGGTCTTCTGTGTTAAGGTACTTATTATACATAATCTTGTCCCATTTATGCTCTCTCTCCATAAAAAGTTGCCATAATAATTTAGCTCCTAATGCTTCATTTTTCCAGTATAAATTCTTAATTCCTAATCCTCCAAAATCCTTAGGCTTGCATATATTCTCCAATTTTATGAGAGCCATTTTTTTTGGATTCCTCGCAGTCATTCCAAAGAAAATTTCTAAGTTTTGCCTCAAACTTTTGATGGAGATACTTTGGTAATGGGAGACAATATAGCAGGTAAGTTGGGATAGCAAATAAAACTGAGCTTATCTTGACAACCTTACCAACTTTAGAGAGCCATTTATCTTTCCAGCTACTAATCTTGGTCTCCAACCTCTGCAAAATACTATGCCATACCTTACTGGACTTCATTGCTTTCTCTAACTTGATGCCTAGGTACTTGCATGGAAATAAACTTTTTTTATATCCCATTATATGGTAGATCTATTTTTCCATCTCTGGTTCCATATTGATAAAATAAATCTTAGATTTTAAATCATTCACTTTCTGACCCAATGCATTCATGTATTTCTTTATGATGGCCTTTAAATTTAGCACCTCTCTAACTGAACTTTTTCCTGGTCGAATAATGTTATCTACATAGTTTTGGTGAGTGATGTTAGGAATATTCCTTAATACCTTTAATATCCTTGTTCTTGTAAGCTTTAGTGAGAGATCTCACAAAAGCTTTAGCCATGATGATATATAGAGATGGGGATAGGGGATCTCCTTCTCTAATGCCTCTAGATGTTTCAAAAAAGCCCTTGGGGGTCCCATTAATTAGAACTAAGATTTTTGTTGAGGAGATACAATTATAAATAAGGTTGATCCATTGGTGAGAAAAACTAAATGCTTCTAGGGTTTTGCAAAGGAACTGCCAATTGACCATGTCATAGGCTTTTTGGATGTCTAGCTTCATGAACATGCTTGCCTCTTTGTTCTTTAAGGCTAAGTGAATGCTTTCTTGGATAATTAGGATGCCATCAAGAATAGATCTACTGGGTATGAAACCTATTTGTTCTTCAGATATAATTTTGGGGAGGATAAGTTTCAATCTATTTTCTAAAATCTTAGATAACATTTTATAAATAGCATTACACAATGCGATGGGTCTAAAGTCTCTTGGACTCTCTAGATCCACCTTTTTCAAGATTAGAGTGAGAAAGGAATAATTGATTATGGATAAAAAAGATCCACTATTTCTAGTTGCTTCAATTGCTTTCCACAACTCTGGGCCTATAATATCCCAACATTTTTGGTAAAAAAAGGCCTGAAATCAATTTGGACCTGGTGATTTATCAGGGTTCATATTAAATACCACCAATATGACTTCTTCCAAAGTAATTAGTTTATTTAGAGCTTTATTATCTTACGCTAAGACTAATTTGGGGATCATTTCAAGCATATTAGATTGAGCTACTCTATTAGACCCCTCATAATTATTTAATATTTTTTGGAAATGATCCACAAAAATCTCCAAAATTTCTTTCAGATTTTCTGTTGGAATACCTAGTTGGTTTTTAATTCTAGATATTTTACCTTTTTCTCTTTTATGAAGGGTAGAGCTATGGAAGAATTTTGTGTTCCGATCTCCCTCATCTAGCCATCTCTCTCTTGACTTTTGCCTCAAAAAAATTTCTTCTTTGGATAATATGTCCTCCTGTTTAGAAAGTAATTCTTTTTCTAAAAGATAGCTATCATTATTCATACCCTTCTTAATTACTTCTAGATTTAATTCCTTTAATCTTTCTTCAATATCCAATTTCTCTTTAAAAATGTTATTGAAGTGTTCCTTGTTCCATCTGAGTATCTTTGCTTTAAGCATTTTCATTTTTGAAACAAAGAAAAACATCCTAGAACCTTCAAAAATACCTTGGGACCACCATTATTTAGTGTTTTCTAAAAAGCTTGTATCTAAAAACCACATTTTTTCACATTTAAACAAATTCCTTATAGGTTTATATGGCTCAAAGAATTCAATTCTGAATGGGAAGTCATTAGAACTAGAAATAGGCAAAATAGATGATTGAATATTCAAGTTATATACATCTAGATCTCCTTTACTGAAATACCTATCTAATTTTTTGGCTATATAAGAAAAGTCCTTACTTCTGTTGTTCCATGTGAAATTCCCATTATTAAGTGGGATATCAATCAGATTATGAAAATTGCACCATTTTAAAAATTCTTTTGAAGCTTGAGTGATTTGTTGAGTTCCCCCTACTCTTTCATTTAAGTTTAGAATAGTATTGAAGTCTCCACCTAGTAAGATCAGACTATTGTTATGATCATTCATAAATATGCTAATTTCCTCCCAAATTAATTTTTTCTTTAGATTATTTGTTGGACTGTAAATGTTAATTAAAATAAACTTGAGATTGGATTTCAAGTTTTTGACTGTGCCACTGATCCACTTGTTTTTCATATTCAAGATGTCTAAGATTACTTTCCTAGGATTTCATATGAAGCCTAAACACCTGGATGCACCTAAAGATTCTTGCAGAATGTAATTCTAGTTACCTAACTTCTTATCCAATTTAATTCCTTCAATCTTATTTAGTTTCATTTCCTATAGTAAAATAATGTCAGATTCAAATAGGTTTAGGTTTTCTTTTAGTTGTCTTTTTCTGCTAGGGGCATTTAAATCCCTAGCATTCCATGTAGTGATCTTTATGTTTCCTTAGGAAGGCACTTCCCCTTCCCATTGTTAAATAGCTAATCAATATTTTCTGTTCTCTATCCTAACCATATGCTTCTCTAGGTTCTTTGAGCAATTTTCTTCCTCTTTTGCCTTTTTCTTTTCAACACTTAGGGTAGTTTAATCCTTCCCAATTCATCTAAATCCCTAACTGATCATTTTTTTTCACACATCTAGGGAAACCTCTGATTTTCTTTCAAATTTCCCTTCAATGTCTTCACTTTCCAATTCTTGTAAGATTTGTTTCATTATATCTGACTTATTATTCGAAATGTTATCCTCTAAACATGGTGATTTCCTAATGTTATTACCCTCAAAAACCTCACTTTTCTCTGTGTACAGTGTATTTTTCATTATCTATGTACCTTCCCTATCATTATCATCACTTTCTATATTTATCAAATCTCTTTTCAAATCTTCACATGTATAATTCTCTCCTCCTAATTTTAGGACCCTCTGAATCAGGTTCTCTTTCTGAGCAATAATACTCCTGTCTATATTTTCAAAACTAAAAACTTGTATTAATTCCTTGATTAAAGAATCTAGATTATCTTCTTTGAACTTGGTAAGACTCCTACTCTATAATTCTTCATCCCAATTTAGATCCATATGTAAAAATTCCTAGAACTCTTGTGTCAACTATTTATCTACTCTGTTTAGTTCACTACTCTTATCCTTTTGATTGATGAGCAGTGGAGAAGGAGGGCCAGTTTTTGATGCTGATGCCAAAATTTAGATAACCTGATGACTACCTCTTTGTTGGAAGTGTCTTTTATTTCCTCATTATCTTTTGACTGATGCTAAGGTGAATTGAGATCCTCTTCTAGAATATTATCCTTTTTTCTTGTCATCTCCTTTTCAAATAAAAGGAAGTTTTCAAGTTCTTCTATGCTGATGTCCCCAACACCTAATGGCTTCTCAGTATGCTACTTTCCTATGATATCCAATGAACTTACTTCTATAATTATGATGCTTGGTTTTTTGGAGTCAATTTTTTTACTATTACAAAGTATTCCATCCTATGATTGTGTATTGATCTTTTCATGAATATGGTTAGCTATAACCATTTCCACATCTTTAGAATTTTTCTTTCCACTTGAGAGTTGAGAGTTTGAATCCATATGAATTTGTTTTCCATCTCCTTCATCTAATAACTTAGTATTTCCTTTGTTATTATCTGGTGCTATGTATTTCTCCTCTACCATCCTCTGATTATCTGTTGGTTTATCTCCTTGATTGGTTTTTGAAGCTTTCCTTTGAGCCATCTTTGTATCTACCATGGGAATATATTTAGCCCCTATTGATGGATGTGCATTCCTGCTCTTATCTTTTCTAGCTGCCCCCTCTACTTGGATTAGTTCTAGTTGAGGCAATGTGTCCACATGATAGTGTACAAAGGAATTTTTGTCAGAGATCATTTGAGGTTCCTTAAGATTCCTAAATTTCATCATAGGAAATGTACTATTGAGGTCTGTAGTAAGTTGGAAAGTCTTGAATAAGATTTTCCTATTGTCATCTAGTCTTATCATTTTTGAAAATTTTCCTTCATAATTATGAATGTGTAGACTATTGATGACTCTATTTTTGTAATCACTTTCTTTTGCATAGGATCTAAGTTATTAATCTTGCTTTTGATAAGTAGTTTTACATTATTACATAGATGAAAGGAAGAATCCATACCTATCAACTCACCCATAGATGAGCCTAGTTTCTTAATAATCTCTAATTGTAAAAGTTCTAGAGGGAGGGATTGTATGATAAACCATGATGGAATCTTAAAATCTAGCAACCCTTCCTTACAATCTAAAGACCATTCTAGAAATTTAATAGCATATTATTTGAAAAAATAGCTAGAGAAAATGATAAAGTCTTTTTTAACATATTCATCATTGTAATGCAAATAAAGTAATCTATTTGAGTAGTAAGAAATACTTACCTAATCCTTACAAAATTCCTGTAACAAATTGGTAAGGTTAAGAAACTCATACTTGGGGCCATTTCAAAAAGAAAATATGCCAACCTTTTTGCAATCTAACCATCTTTCTTCACTTTCTTGATTACTTATGATGATGGTGTTATCCACAGAGACTAGAGGAATTGAGACCGGGGAAGAACTAGAGGGTTGAAACACACTAGGAGAATTGACATCCAAGACCCTCTGATGAGGGGGGACATATGACCTATGAGGGGAGCCTGGAGATGGGATGTTGGGAATCTCTAGCATACTATGTTGGGTCTAAAAATGGAGGGAAGTGTCAAGAGATACATCTAATAGAAACCCTTTCTGCTTATAGAAAAACTCATTCTTGTAAATTTGTGCATATTTAGTAAGGTTGAAAACCCTAATTTGGTTATCTAGGCTTGCTGTAGAAAAAATAGTGGGTTGAGATCTAACTAACATTGACAACACTAAGGAAAAAAGGGAGTAATCAAACTTGGGTTGTTTATTCTGAATCAATCCTTTTTCCTCCTAGTGGGAATTCTCTGATTGATCTTTATTTGGGTTTGGAGTGAGGAATTCAAGAAATTCTTATGATCCTATCTGATTCGATTATTGATTATATGCTTTGATGAAGAATGTAACCGTCCTCTTGCCTTCTCCTCTCTATTCTCCTATAGCAAAGCATTGGATTGAAGGAGGTGGGCTTGTTAACATTGGGGTTCCATATCTTTAATTCCTTCTAAAATGGAGAATGTATTTGAGGTATTGAAAACATAACTAAAGCCAACGGGAACATTTTGGTGAGAGGAAAACTGCACTAAATCCTAAAATTCCTTTCTTCCTTAGGGTTTTTATCCCTCTATGCTTGGGATTTGAAATAAACTATGGAAGGTTTGCATCTTTGATTAAATGTAATACTTTCCTGTTTTGCATTTTTTGAAAAGTTCACCATATTTGCAAAGTAGATTTTTTAACAGAGTGTATCATTAAAATGAAACTCCTAAAGATGAATATATCTCTGTAATACAAACTTTTCATCAATATTTGAATGATTGTTTATTAATGAGTTTTATGATTTTTTTAAAAAAATTTATAAATATATTTTAGATTTATGTCTAATCTTAAATAGAAATTGAAAAATTTATTTTATTAATTTTTAAAGAAGATTTGGATTATAATGTAGATGTTACAATTTAGATTTTATCATAGATTCAAATTATCATATCTATGTTTAGAAAAAATCATATAAAAAGATTAAGAAAAATGAGTTACTATTCTTTTTTATGAATAGTCCTTTTCTATTAAAAAATAATATGCTAAGTTACAATTCACAAAAAAGGGCCATGGGATACAAGATCACCTTGTGAGAGTTCACATGCTCTCAGTTGGAATCAACAACTGTTCATCAAAAGAAAACTTATAAGAAACATCCTCAAGCTACCAAAGTAGTGCTAGCTAAGGGAGGTGGTTCATCTTGATTGTGGAATCCCCAGTCATCCTTGGGATTGGTAGGAAGGCTAGGAATAGTCTAGACATTAGTAGCATCATCAAGGGGCTAAGCTTCATCCTTGTTATCAACCCACAGGGGCGAGATGGCAAGATCTAGGCAAATTGGTCATTTACTAGGTACAATATGCCAAGCACTAGCTAGGGGAGCCAGCAAGCCTAGAAACCACCCTGTGCAACCTTGAGGAAGAGAAACCAAGTGGCAACCCCAACCTCCATCTCCACCATTGGGAGAGTGGTGACCAAAATCCTATGAGCGAGGCATGTGCAAGCAATGGCCTAAGGAGCTACGCCCCTAATAGTGGCCCTTGGGTGTAGTAGCATCAACAAAGACATCATGTGGAACTTTGGTAATTCTATAGGGGGCATTACCCTCATGGTTAAGTATCTCCTAGAGGTGGGCCACCGCTAAAGCCACCTTGTTGGCTTGTACCTAAATCTACATCATTACATTATTTCAAATGCATGCTTTACTGTTCATAGCGACATTAATTTCAAGAAAATTGTGACTAAAAATTAAAGCATTCCTATCTTTCCATAAAGTAAACAAAATCTCCATCTTGAAGGTATGCTAGATCTACGTAAACTTCTTCAGCAACTCAGGGGAATCACCCAAAATAACCATATGCCAAGAAAAGGGTTCTGGTTGAAAGGGATACAAAAAATCATGAATGTAGTGCCAATACTATTGAGCACTTCTATAGAACTAAAAGAGATGAAAAAATGTCTTTGGTTGTCCACAAAAATGGCATCAAGGATCTAGAACCCTAATATGTTTCAGTTAAGGCCCAAGGGGAAGACCTTGAAAAACCATACACAAAGCAAAGTGGGAAATATTTGGTTTCATAATGGCATTCCAAATAGCATCAAAATGATTTCTCCACTAAGAGAGAAGACTACAAATGCTAGTGTTGGTTAAGAGCATCCACCATTAGAAGATGGGGAGAAAGTCAATGATTTCCTAGGCTAGGCTTACAGCTGGTGAAGGGAGTAGTTGATACCATTTTGAGTTAGTCCACCAAGGACAAACAAACTAAATACCCACCTTATGAAATAAATGGTTTGGAATTGTAGCAATCAACAAATCAAAAGTTTGCCAATCTGAACAAGCAAGACAAAAATAAACTTTAACTATGGAGTTCAACTCTAATTACAATAAAATATATTTACAACTGCCTTTTAAAGAGTTTAGGCATAACTCTAATTTAACTATGGAGTTCAAACCCCAACCAATGTGTAGTTGATTTGTAGAGGAAACAATAATTGAAGAATTAGAAAGAAATCTAATCATGAAGTGTAATCTAATGTTGGAAGTCATAGGCATGGGAAAAAACAATGCATCCAAGCATAAAAGAGATCAAATCACTAAAGATTTGATTATTACATCCATTAAAGAGGCATAAAGGGCATTGGTGTCATGCAAACAAGGTCCAAGAAGTTGCTCAACATTGAAGAACATGTCCTAATAGTGTATCATGGCCATATGAAGCTAATTTGCATCATTGTAGAAAACTACAGGAAGGGATAACATGACATGTTAACCACCTACAAAATGAAGGGTTGACCACTGGGGAATCTAGTTTCCCCAAAATGAATGTTGGCCATCAATGAAAATACTCTCTTTGAAATGGATAGTCCAGATGACATGAGAAATTTCCCCAATGATAGATGAAGACATAGTCATTAATGTAGATCATCCCCATGAGAGGAGTGGCCCAAAAGAAAAGAGAATCCCCCCAAAAAAGGAAGCAGATAGCACAAATAGTGGGGAACCCCACCACGTGGCATAGTTCTCGGTCTTGGAGTCTCACAAAGACATTGTGGAGTGAAGAAATGTCAAAATGGCGACGTGTGGCAACATGATGCAATTTCAAGCTTTGAAGCATTGAGAAAACTATGAAACATGAGGAAACACTAGAATGGTGACACATGGCAACATTATATATTTTTCCATTTGACAAAATGGATGATGATCTATTAATCTTCTATTGAATCTCCATTTTTAGTTGGCACATTTGCATATTGGCTTAACCTAAGCATTAGAGATGGGACCCTCTACCAAATGGTGCAATGCTAGATTTTGGAGCCTTGAGCAAGCATTAAAGTATGAGGAAATGTTAGAATGGAGATGTGGCAACATCTCACACTTTTAGGAGGATGGGTAGATATGTTGCAAAAAAAGAGAGCCGTTGAATCTCATAGTCAGAGTCACTTGGCCAAGAACAAAATGAGCTAACTTAGCAAAATAAGAAACTATAGGTCAGTTTGAGAACAAACTGACTCAACACAATCAATGAAGGGACTAAGATAACATGAAATATGTTCGGGTCAGTGCACAAAGATGTGGTAGCAAAAAGATGCCACTTTCTTTTTTTTCTAATCTAAAGTATAGTGTAATTGCACAATATTGCAATCATGGAATTGGGAAATCACACTATGGTTTGGATAGTGTGAACTATAGGCTTAGAAAACTTTAAAAATAGTGCTAGTGTGCTTTGCAAATTCCCAACATAAAATATTTTAATGTAAAATAAATATTCTAAAATTTCAAGTAATGTGTGTTATAAGGGATCTGAGGACCTCTTAGCACACATATAATGACCTACATGGGTCAAAAGGGGGTAGAGAGTAACCTATGATCCCTTTTGATCCATTTAATCACATAATGTATGTCTTAAGGGTCCTTAGACCCCTTAGCACAAATATAATGGATCCAATGGGTCAAAAGGGGCATAGAATACCCTATAACTCCTTTTGGCCATTTGATCACATAATGTGTGTCTTAAGTGATCTAAGGACCTCTTTGCAAACATTTTCAATGGTTTGAATGGGTCATAGGGTACCTTATGACACATTTTGACCAATTTGGTTGAAAATGTGTGTCTTAAGGAGTTTTAGGACCCCTTAGCACACATAATATGAAAAAAATGACTCAAAAGGGGTCATAGGGTACCCTATCACCCCTTTTGACTCATTTGATCACATAATTTGTGTCTTAAGGGGTCTATGGATCGACTAGAACACACATAATGGCTTTGAATAGGTTGAGAGGCTATAGAGTACCCTATGACCCCTTTTTACACATTTAATCACATAACACATGTCTCAAGGGGTTCTTAGACCCCTTCACAAACATATAATGGATCCAATCAGTCAAAAGAGGTCATGTGGCACCCTATGACCTCTTTTAACCCACTTTATTGCATAATATTTTCTTAATGGATCTGAGAAGCCCTTAGCACACATATAATGGTTTGTTCAGGTTATAGTAGTAAATTTTGACCCAATTTTCAATGAATTTTGGTCAGAATTTTGGCCCATGTTATTCAAAAGTGCAACCAAGTAGTACGTTGCAATTTTTCTTGTCAAAACATCAACTAAACTTCTAGTTGGTCAACATTTCAACCAATTCTTTGGTCAAAAATTTTATATTTCTGAGCCTAGTTTATCATTATTGGTCAAAATTTTGACCAAATCTTGGTGGAAAATTTCCATGAATTGGTTGAAATTTTGACCAATTCTAGTCCATCCTATGACTAGGATTCCATGGTCACGATTGAAGGACTAACTTGGTCTATCCAATGACTAGGATGCCATGGTCATGACCAAAGTGTTGGTCAAAATTTTGACCAATTCTTGGTAGAAAAGCTTAAAGAATTAGTCAAATTTTTTGTCAATTCTGGCACATCCCACAACCAAGATGCCATGGTCATGACCAAAGGATTGGTTGAAATTTTGACCAATTATTGGTGAAAAATCTTGAATAGTTGGTCAAAAATTCAAACAAACTAATTTGTTAAAAAAAAATACAGTGGGTTGCAGTGATATAGATTACCATCAATATGCTACATAGCTACTATATAAATTTTCTACATGCGTGAATCCCCCAATTAATTCCTATGCATGGATTCTCTCTTAGATCATCTTCTTTGATCACTTGACCAACACAATTTTGGAAAAGGCTTAGCAACAGTTACCATTCTATAGCACATCTATTCAGCAATTTTGAAGTTTATCTAATGGTGACCCCTTATCTAGCATTAGGTGGCTACTTGGCACTCTTGAAATTTATTATGAAACTATTGTTACTAATGGGAGATTTGATAATGAAAGCTCCTAGTGAACCTCCAATATAATTAGTGTCGATGTTGAAGACACATTTTCTAGATTTTGAATATTGGCATTAGCATCCTTTCTATTGGAGGGTAGTGAAGCATCCTAATTGCTATGTGAGGGCTCTCTAAAGTCATCTCTATACAACTTCATTGTCACATTTTGTGCAATGGTTTGTTAGCTTTTGTCATTCTGACACGTCATTGTGGTTATCTAGAAATCAATTTGAAGGGCAAGCCTTCGTCTAGTAGTTGGGTTGCTTATCCTGAGTGACGAGGGAGCTTTTGTTATCAAAAGCTCCCCATGGCCATTGAATAGATCCATTTACAAGAATTAGGAAAGGATGAATGCAGTATCATATTCCAAATTAAATCAATGACATTAGATCTATAAGAGAAAAATGAAGCAACAACCCAGTATCTATGTACATCTCCCTAAAGATGCTTTTCTTTCTCACTCCATTGGCACAAATTTTGGAGTGTGCTTTGATAGTGGTTGTTCCTTTGGTGTCTCATTGCAATGATCTAGAAAGTGATGCTAAGGGAAGAGCTTGCATCTAGCACTTGGGATGTTTTTGCAACCAAGTAGGGGAGATTCTATTTTGCAAGCCTGGTTAGATAGAGCTGAGCTATTGGCACCATCAACAAACATAGATGAATTGTTAAGAGCAGAGTCTAAATCCATAAACCATTAGGGGTGTCAAGTTTGATATTCTCAGTGAGGACCTTCAAGGAATCAACCACCATGAGTATGCACATGAAGATCTTCCATGACAACAAGGTTTCAACATAAGTGGAATCATTGTTTTGAGAATTAACAAAATTCAAACTCTCATTGGATCACTAGATCCATAGGGCAGGTGACTTCATTAGGTTGACATATCTACAATTCATGTGTCTTCATGGACTATTGTGCTCATAGGTTTTAGGCTTTCACTTGATTGCAATAAGAGCTCATCTTGTTGACAAAGGTGCATTACAATGGTAATTATTATCATGTTAACATTTAAAAGTTCATTAAAAGGATTTACAATAAAACATTTCCTTCCTATTCATAGATGCTTCCTAATTATTTTCCTAAGGCACTCCAATGGCCCTAAAAGAACCTTAACTCTTTCCTACTAGAAAATCATAGAAGCAATTAATATGGAATCACATGAACAAAAATTGGAACAAGAGTAAATGAAACTTTCCTAAATCAAATATACCCAACTAATATCAGGTGAATGCTACCAATGAAATCCAAAAAATGTAGTAAAAAAATAATGATACTATCAACATCTATTATTTTCCCATACTGCCACAATCCCAATGCTTTTTCACCAAGGAAAACTTCTTCAAAAGAACGGGTCATAGCTGACATTAAAATACCCTCCTCAAAAAATTATATATAAAAAAATCTAATCATATTTTAAGAAGTTTATAAAGTACTATATAGAAAAAAGTTAATTGAATGTTATTGTCTTTCTAGTAACCTAACAAAAGAAGATTCAAAATAATAAGGACTACAAGGAATAAAGACAAAGTATCCATCAATTAGAATGTTGTAAATATGGGAATTTTTCTCGATTCCAACCACATTTGTTTCCTTTATGACTACCAGAGCACTTTACATTCTTCCTTCCTTGCAACATACCTTAAAAAAGGTTCCATATTATATTACATCAAGCTTCAAACCCTTACTCTTCATTTTTGTAAAATACTCAAAAACTCTACCAATCTCACCAAAATATGGATAACCTTGCATTATAGTGGTGTATGTATGCTCATTTCGAGATACCCCAACCAATGAGATGTCATCAATAATCTTGAGAGCATTATCCATCTACTTTGAAATAGAATTTCAATGATCTATCAAAGGAAATTTAATTAGTTTCCTATTTGAAACAAAAGAAGAAAGTTATGACAATCATAAATATATGATGAATTTTTTCTCTTGTATTACATGAGAAGATATCAATACTCAATGATGTAAATATCTGGTACTTGTTTTCTATAAACTTGAATTAAGGGTTGACTATATTACACTCTAACACCAATGTGTCCCAAATAATAAAAGGTGAATGTGAACTTACCTGCTTTTTTGAACTAAACCATATAGGAGAACATTAAAGATGTGTATAGTAGGAATGCAACCACATCCCCTCCTCTATTTAACTATTCTTAAACCCATATTCATATTTTTAGAGCAATATCCATCTATGTGATCTTACCAGCTTGTAGGCTAAAGAGAACCCACAATACTTCCTCATCACATGGGGATTCATTTTCCTCCAAATTAATATGTTGATCACTTCAAGGCTTTCCCTATTAAGAGGAAGTAAAATGATATTTCATTAAGGATATAATAATCTTGATTAATATTTCAATTCAAACATCAAAAGGAAAAAATCTTTAAGCTTTACAATAAGATACAACCACATGATAATAAACAACAAACTACATCCATCTTCAAAAGATTATATTTTCTCAATACACTCAGGAAAATAGTAAGGGTTCACAACATTTAAGCACATGTCTATGAACTCTAAAGTAGGAGCATAAATGCCATGGAAATTTAAAAAGCAATTTTAAACTTACCATGAAGGAAAGAAGTCTTGTTAGAATGATGCACCCATGTGTTCACAATAAACAATAATAAGTTAATCACAATATTGGCACATAAATGAATTGTACTTTATTCCCCAAATTAGACATGTACAAAATTCATGTGAACATAATCATTTAATAATATTTAATCAAAATTAATATATACCTTGAGACCGACCACATGGGGTTCCATGTTTCTAGATGAACTAGATAATACGCAAGTAAAGACAATAATAAAGAATCCAAATAAATTAGTAACATTCCAGAAAGCATAAAAATAAGATAATTTTATAACAAATCAGATCATGCAAAAAACCATTATAAAAATTTACAATCACTCATAGACATGCATATCCTCTTTTGAGTTGCAAAGTGCCCACTTGGTGTAATCATGTTGTAAGGGAGGTTAACAGAAATGTTGTAATTAATGCATCAATTTATTGTCAATTATTGTAAATTCAAAAAAATTGAAAAAAGGAATCAACTATTGTTAAATTGCATTCGTCAACATCTAAATTTCATGTACAAGGATGCCACATTTCGTAAAAGATAAGAAAGATACCTAATGCCTAGAGGCTTATATGGGTACTTGGGTGGAAATTTAAGTTTTCCATAATATACTCATCATGATCAAATTTAAAGTAAAATGTGTATTTTATAAGGAATATGATAAATACTCCATATATTTGCTAAAAAATGTTCAATATTTGGGGCAATAAATGTCTACAATTAGGCCAAGAAATAGGAGAGTATAAGCCATCTAAAATAAGCCCACAAAAAGGTGCATGAATAATCTACAAGTGCATGTGCTCAGAAAAACACTAATTGTGATTCACAAATAGAGAAATTTGAGTAGAAAAAAACCCATGTCTCAATCCCATATTGTATTCCCAAAACCACATTAGACATATAATAGTAAACAAACATAGAAAGTTACACCACCTTATCTATGTTTTAGTTCATTAGGATATTAATTGCTTCATTCAACCATACATACAACATGACACACTTGTTTAATCACATGCATGGAATATATTTCCATATCAAGGAGAAAATATTAAAATGAAGGAATCGTAAAAAAATAATGAAAGAATGAATCATCTTTGGCTCACCATTATAAATAAGGGAGAAACAAACATGGCTATTGAAACAACTACCCCAATGATCCCAACAAACAATTTTCATCCTATGCCATGAAATTTTCTACAATTTTCTATATATGTCAAGAATTTCATTTAGGTTGGAATTCAAGTTGCTATTTACCATGGTATTGTTCCCCTTAAGTTGTTGTTTATGTCTCTTATTTGTAACTTTTTTATTCATATTCACAAAGGTTGTTTTCCATCAATACTATCATTTGATGATGTACTTGCAACATTTATAATGGTCTAAACTTCATTCAGCTGAAAGCATGAGTAATAGTTATTGGTTATCTATTGTGTTTCTCTTACCACCAAATTATATACCATACCCATCATATCCAGATATGTTTGAGGTTGGAAATGGTAATATGACCAGATATCTCCATTTTTGGTTCATAAATTTTCTTTGGAGGTTTTTTAGAGGAGGAAATATAGTATAATTTGGTTTAAGTAGTGAATTTTAAGACTATGCTCTAGGCAAGTTGAATGGTAACTTGACTAGGAGTAGTCATATAACAGAGGAGCAAAACTTGTAGAGCCGATGATTGAATGATCCAAACCAATGGTTAATGGATGTGTGTAAGAGTCCTACTACTAATTAATATCCTATTGGGACATGAAACTCTTGTAATATTTATCACATAATGCTAATTGTATCTACCTCCACAATTTACTGCATAGCCCACTTGATCAGCTCCACACTTTTGGTCAATTCTAGAACCCATGCTAAAACCATGGAAATTACATCTATATTTGACCTATACATATGTTTGGTATCAAAAAAATCCCTTTTGATAAATTCCATCATAACATCCACAAATTCTTTGTCCCTAAAATTGAACAACCAATTTAACTATTGGATCCAAACTAGTTTAGAAAAGCATATTGAGAATATTGACTTTGGAAACCATTGTTGGAAGCATATAAGGATCAACCAAAGAGGTTATCACCATTGAAACATATAAATATTGTCATATCAGAGACAACTTGGTGCAAGGCACCCTAACCATCTCCATGAAATTTTGGGTTATGATTATTAGGTTCTTATGTCATTTTAGTTTAGGGATTTAGATATTTTGTATCATGTTCGAATTAAGGTCATGTTGATCAATTTCTTGTTTTAAACATTATGGGTCATAGTGAGCCAAAAGTATAAAAATTCCATGCAAGGGCATGAATGGGGTATAATTGTTGGAATAATCAAATGGGAAGAATACTTCTAAGAGAGGGGGGTGAATAAAAAATATCACACTTCAACATTAAAAACTTTTAACTAAAAATATATTGCATGCATATAAAAATATCAATTAAGCATAAAGTAAACACATGCATCAAAATACATAACACCAAATTTGGTAACCCAAAAAACCTCCAAATGAGAAGGTAAAAATGGGGTGGGGATGATACCCACAAAATATCACTGCAACAATAATGTTTACCACTTCTGATGGTCTGCCCTATTAAAGGCTCGCCCTATCAAAGGCTTTACACTATAGCAATAGTGACCTGTCTAAATGATTTATAAACACTTTACATGAAGTGTCACCTTGTTAAAGGATTTTATCACCTTGTCAAAGGTTCTACAACCTAGTTGTTAACCTAACCTATCAACATAGGATTTTCTTTCTAATACAATTGCAAGAGAGTGTTAGATTAATAAACCTGATAGCTTACAATCCTTGATTGCTGAATTCAGGCACTTGATCTACTCTCTCTGATCTTGATCCTCTTAGGTCTGATATCTATTTGATGCCCTTGCTCTATTTTGATCAACTAAATATTGTAATGCTTCTTTGTTCCTCTAAGTCTTTTCACATTTCCCTCTAAATTTTTCTATATTTTACCCATACACTTCATTCATCCACGCATACAATGGGGTTTTGTCCTCCTTTTAAGGATTTCAAAGACTTAGGGTTAGGTATGAATCTACAATCCATATTAAATCTTTATTTCTAGCTCATTCCTTGCACTTTTCTTATTGGTTGCATGCCTTCTCCAATTTTCTTATTGGTTGCATGTTGATTGCATAGGAAATGTAAAAGATTCCTTATTATCTTTAATATCCTTCGAGATCCTTCTATGTCAGCTCAAAAAATGGTTTACATAGGTGTTTGTGCAATTACAAACAACTATGTCCAATTTGTGTTACTCAACACTTGTTACCTCTAATGCTCAACTCATATAGAAAAATTGGATCACTCGACACCTATAGCAATTCTATTTCACTTGGCTTCTATAGTGACTTGACACCTATACTTTTCTCGACACTTGATCTTCACTTGGCACTTGAAGATTGCTTGGCACATGAAGATCACTCAACACCTTTTGTAGTTCTATCTGGCTCAGAATACATTGTAGCTCAGCATCAATTGTTTACTCGACATCTATACATATTTTACTAGGCATGTGTTACTAGCTCGATATGAATTGAGTAAACATCTTAAGTGTGTTGACATGAAATAGTCAAAACCTAGTCTTAGATTCAACAATCTCCACCTTTGACATGAGTGTCAAAAACACTTAACAATATATCAAAGCTAATCTCCTCAAGTAAAATATGCATACAGTTTAGCACATATATAAAACTTTAAAACTTCTCAAAATTCTATGAAAAATGTATATACCTCAAAAATTTTGTTGTATAACTCCCCTTGAGTTGATGTATTCCTGTAACTATAACCAAAATTCTTGTGTTCCCCTGAGCTGATGTGCATGTACTCTGTGTCTGTGTTTTCTTTCGTTCTTATTTACAACTCCCCCTAAACATTATATCACCTTCTCAATTATTTCTCCCCCTTAACTATATCTCCCCCTTTTTGATACTTATGTCAAAGGGGTGTAAGGATTCAGACCATATTTTGCCAAAAATATTTTATTGACCTCCATAATCATCTTGAGAAATGTATCCCAATTTTCCAAAGCAATTTCTAATGATTTATGTTGGATAGCTATCTCTACTACAAGATGAACAAATCCTTCCATAGTAGAAAGATTAGGATCTTTATTTAGAATAGTCTCTGCATAGGCTTGTTCTTTATGGAGTACTTCCAAGTGTTGGATTATGGAAGACTATATTTGCATCAGTTTGGCCTTGATGTTGGCCTCCTCTACTGTAAAGACAACTACTACCTTCTATGTATGAGGTGTTTGAGAAAAATGCTTCTCACTCTGAGCAGGATTATTTAGCAACTAAGTGTTGGATATCTTTAAATTTCTCTCCAAGCTCAGGATTCTTTGGCTTGTCTCCTATGTAAAGTATGAGAAATCACACAACTTTTTGTACACTAAGAATACATTCTCAAGTACCTTTTTCACTTTGTCAATTTTATTTTCCAATTCAACCTAGGATAGTGCTATTTCATTGGATATTTTCTCATTTACTTTTCCTTGAAATTTCTTCTCAGACCATTCCATGAGTTTTGCATTGGTTTCATGGTCTTCATTTGTCACCTATTCTATAATATCTGACAATTATTCTGATATTGGCTTGGTTTCATTAGGTGTCTACAAGCTAAAGGCATCCAAAAAGGTGTCCTTAATTTCATGTAATGCTTGCTTCTATTTATACTCATTTCTATGTATCTCTTGTCTTTTCCTTTTTTCTAGTGCCTCTTGCACTTCATAGATCTATTGGAGGTTCATTGTCTTTGAGTCATAGCTTGGTATGACTATTTCTTCATCTAATGTAGGGTCTCCATAGTGAAGTACCCTTGTAAATTTAGTAGATCTTGAACCTAATGCAAAAATTTGCAATGGCATTGTATTAGTGCTCGACTTCTATTGAGGAGTCCCTGAGGTAGGAAAGTTTACCAAAGTTTGTATTGCCTCCTACTCCTTAGGGTTTTTATCTACTTCTTTCTCCTCTCCTCTACTACCTTGGTCAATTATGAAAACTTGAGGAGATACACCTAGGGTTTGTGTTGTAGGAACATCTTGTCATATTGATTGCTTTGTTGTCTCCTTGATAGTGGTTTTTATTTTTGTTGGAGAATCAACCTTAGCAATTTTATCTTGTACCTCTTTCTCTTTAGGTTTCTTTGTGGGAGGTTGTGTTGATTTTTCTTGAATGGTCTCCTTCTCCCTTGTTATTGTTGCTATAGATTTTTGTAGCTCATCAGCACTCACCAATACTGGATTTGTGCATAGTTGTGCTTGTAGTGTTGATTGGTGAAGGATCTTCTTGAGATCCTCTATAGTTAAAGGATTGATGTTCTTAGCAAAATTATCAAGAACATCCTTTACAATGACTATAATTGTAGGTGCTATGTGTGGAGGACTAGGAGGTGGTAATTGTGTATCTTGTACATCTTGTTCAGTTTGCTACTCCTCTTCAACTGTTGCCATTTCATTTTCTTTTGTAGTTTCCTCCTTCATTGTTTCTTTTTCTACCTCTTTTTCTCCTTCAGCCTTTCCTTGTTCTATTTCTTCGTCTTTCTAGCTAGCCTAAGATTTATTTGCATCCTTTTTAGTATTTTGTCCCTCAAAGGGATCTTCTTCTCCATCCTTGATAGTAGTCAAACCATACATCAACTTCCACATTTTTGTTGATTTCTTGACAACATCTTCAACTTTAAAGGCTCTATATTTTGGTGCAAACTTGCTCCCATATTTCTTATTTGCCTTAGTGATTGGTCATTTACTCAATTTTGGCATCACTTGTGCCAATATGGTTTCTCTTATTTCCTTTTCCATCTCTAAACAATAATGCCACTTATTTTAACAATTTCATATATTTCCTTGGGCATTGTATTGTCCAATTCAAGAGGAGTGTTATTGAATTTTTCCACCATGGAATACACTAATTCTTCAACTTTATTTGATCCTCTCTACTTAATTTCTTAAAATCAACATTTTTCAATCGAGAAAAATCTGCATTTTCCCTAACATTATCATAGATTTTATCAATATTAGACTTAGGAACATGGCTTACCAATCTGAATTGTTTGATATCTTCAAATTCTATTCTTTCCTCATCATTTGACTCTAGTTGTGCAACATATTTTCTCCTTTGTTTCTTTTGCATAGGACCAGTCTACTTAGTAGCCTTCTTCTTCTCTTTGTCTTGTTCCTTGGCCTTTTGAGTTGAGGCTCTTGTGGTAGCTCTTGTCACTAGTATTGTTTGCTTGGCTTGGGTGGTCTTTGCACCTTTCTTTGTTTTAGGTTGGGTTGTAGGCTAAGCTTTGGATTTTCTCTTTTTGGGCTTAGCTTGACCTAGTGCTTCATTGGCTTCTTCTTCTTTAGCACCTTCTTCCTTTTATTCATCCTCATCTAAGCCTTATGTAATCTATAGTGGGCCTTGCCCCTATTCATCTTCTTCACTCTCATCTTCTTCTTCTTCCTTAGCTTCAACACCTTCACCTTCTGCTTCTCCTACTTTTCCTTAAGCTTCTTTACAAGCTTATCTTTCTTCTTTAAGGCAGAAACAATTTTCAGCTCCATATCTACCTTGGATTGTACTACATCATATGTCCCAAAATGGGGTCATCCATATCAATTTCCTCTACAAGAAATGGTGTGATTGTTGCTGATGCTTCATCAATGTTTAGCTCATATCCTAGAGGTCTTAGCCATCTAGTCCTTGGAATTGTTGCTTGGATATAAACATAATCAATATCAACTAGGAAACAAATATCATTGATGTGCTATTCCACTAGGGAAACTATTATCCTTAGTCTTTGCTTCATGGATTTCTTGAAATCCTCAAAATAACTTTTCATTAGAGAGTCAAAGTTGTCTCCCATTTTTTCAATGTACTCATTGATTGAAGTAATGGCTAACTTATCTAATTTCCAGTTTACCTTGCCAAAAGATGGAAATTCTTCCAAAACATAGAAAAATATACATATCAAAATTGATCCAAACTTACACTGAGCACCTTACCTTCTTATTGCTCCTAGATTCTCCATGATCTATTGTAATAGCAATTCTACTAGATCATATGAATGATCTTTCTTGACAATTTTATATGCCACATCTAGAGCAATGCATGGAACACTATTCAATCTACTAGATTGATAAAACTTATGAGATATGATTCTTATAGAAAATTCTAGAAGGGGATCTATGATTGTATCAATAGTCATGCCCCTTTTGTTCCATTTTTCCCTGGTGTTCTTTTCAATAGCTTCTTTTGAATCACTTCATAGGGTCTTGTGCTGATCTAGGGTTGGAAAACTTTTAACCCTGTGCATGATTCTCTTTTTTATTTTGATAGGTCCTCCTTTTAGCCATAAAAAACCATTGTATATTCTACTTAGAACAATTCTTATCCATTTAGTTTTGAAAGCTATGGGGAAAACTAGGGCATGGGTTAAACCCTTCTCAACTATTTGAAATTCTTCCTTAAGAACTCAATTTTCACACAGTTTATCATATGCTTGAAAAATCTCTAAGTCTCCTATTGCTCCTACCTTGAAATTGTAACATTTCCTAACATCTTGCACCATTACTACTTTGGGTGGAATCATGGATAGTGCACCGGTAGGGTCATTTTTATAAGAAACTTCTAGAATCGGCCTAAACTCTAGTTGTTTGACCTCATTACTAACTAAATGAACCTCAAAACCTTCCTTTTCCTTAGGGTTTTTAGAACTGGAAGCCATATTGTAAATCTAGGGTTTCAAAAGATATCAAATTTTATAACTGCACAACTTGGCACTTGAGGAATACCTTAGATCAATGAAAATGGTGCTTGTCCTTTGTTGAAACCCATGAAAAAGCTTCAATTATTATTTTTCAATCACTTCTGTGATCTTCTTATTCTTTCTCTACATTTGAATGACGAGAAATGATCAAAAAAGAAACCTTATACCCTTTAAAACATATCATTAAATGCTTAGTACATATATAGATGTGTGCTTGGCTCCTTAAGGATTTTAGTATAACTCAGCTTCCATTGACTTTCCATTATTCGGCTCCAACTAGATTTATTCTTCACTCGACTTCCATTGCCAACTCAACTATGACCAATCACTCAACTCCTACTAGTAGCTTGAAATCCAAGGATAGCTTGACAATACTTGTGAAAACTTGGAATTTCAACTTTTGCATCTCTAATCATGATGATTTCTTCTCTTCAATAATATCTTTTCTGGGACTGATGTATGATGAAACTTTGTAAATTAGTCCCTTATCCCTTCTTTTTCTTAGTCTGATGAAGTGTGACCACTTGACCTATTAGGTGAAGTGATCCCTTCATTTGATGAGCTACACTCATCTTTCTTCTTCCATGTCTTGTTCATTTATCCTCTGATGTGTTCAACAACTACCTTCTCTTTTTCTTTTTTGACTTCTTACTTGGGTGCCTTTAACTTTGTTGGGAAATTCTTGCTGATATGGCCAGTCTTCAAGCAACTAAAACATGTGGTTTGACTTAACCATCTACTGTAGTTACCTTTGAAATGTGTCCTTATGCAATTTTCAGGAATGTGTCCATATTCCTAATAGTAATAATACTTATACCTGGTTTTGTAGTCCCAATTGTGGTGATGACCATTGTTACCTTCTCTTGTTGCCTAATTTGATGTCTACATAGGCTTTGATCTAAACTCAAAAGCTCTATTTCCATACTTCTTGTAGTCGTAGCATTGACCTTCAAATTTTGGTGTCCTAATAGTCCTAGTCTTTCATTCATGTGCTTGATGTCCTTTCTTTTTGTACTTGTGACAGTAGCTTGCATTCTTAGGCTTATCATGTTGATGGGCATTCTTGCTCCTACATGCATTAGCAGTGTGTCCCTTTTTACCATAGAAATGACAAGTAGGTTTAGTGTTCTTACCTTTGTTACTCTTTTCTTCTATAGTCTTGGATGATTCTCCTTGTTCAATGCTGATGTAACCTAGTCTTGAAGTATCATTGCTAGCCCTTGGTGATTTTAGTAGCTACTCAAAGTACTTGATTGCCTCATTAGGTTTATGGAAGCCCTCTACAGTCTCCTTCTCTCTTTTTAGGTCATTTTGCAATTGTTCATTTTGCATCTTCAGTGTAGATATCTCAATGTCTTTCATATTTAGCTCATGATGTGCATTCATCATTTGGCTTAAGGTGTCTAGTTGCATGTTTAAAATTCTTTCAAACTTAATTGTCTTTTCCTCCAATCTATTGCTAAGATTTCTCTTGTCATCCTCAATCATAGCCCTGTCTTCAATGGCTCTTTTCTTCTATTCAGTTATCACACACATCATCATGGCTTGCGACTCTTGTTCAAGCTTGAGTATTCTGATTTCTTCTACTTGAGCTCTATTCTTCTCCATCATTCTACTATTGCTACATCAAACTCTTGAGTATCTCCATTGGAAAACACTTTTTTGGTATCAATATCCTTGTAGTGTGTGTCATTTTCAGCTATGGCTATATGCTTCCTTCTTTTCAAGGATTTTCTCAATTCTTCTCTGACTTCCTCCAAGTTGTGTAGAGTGAGGTGCACATTAATCACCTAATTCTTTATAATCTTCCCAAGTTTGAAGACTCCCATCTTATGATCTTTTCTCTAAGCTGTTAGGCTTCTCCTTGTGAGAACTAGGCTTTAATACCAATTTTTGAAATAACCAAATGGGAAGAATACTTTTGAGAGGGGGGGGGGGGAGGGTGGGGGGTTGAATCAGAAGTATCACACTTTAACCTTAAAAACTTTTAATTGAAAATAAATTGCATGCATGTAAACATATTAGTTAAGCATAAAGTAAACACATGCATCAAAACACATAACACCAAATTTGGTAACCCAAAAACCCTCCAAAATGAGAAGGTAAAACTGGGGTGGGGATGATACCCACAAAATATCACTACAACAATAATGTTTGACCACTTCTAATGGCCTGCCCTGTTAAAGGCTTTACACAATATCAATAGTGACATGTCTAAAGGATTTACAAACACTTTACATGAAGTGTCACCCTATTAAAGTATTTTATCACCTTGTCAAAGGTTCTACAACCTAGCTATTAAACTAACCTATCAACATAGGATTTTCTTTCTAATACAATTGCTAGGGAGTATTAGTTTAATAAACTTGATAGCTTACAATCCTTGATTGCCAAATTTAGGCACTTGATCTACTCTTTCTGATCTTGATCCTCTTAGATCTGATATCTGTTCAATGCCCTTGCTCTATTCTGATCAACTAAATACTACAATATTACTCTATTCTTTTAAGTCTTTTCACACTTCCCTCTGAATTTTGCTATAGTTTACCCATACGCTTCATTCATCCACACATAAAATGGGGTTTTTTCCTCCTTTTAAGGATTTCAAAGACTTAGGGTTAGGTATGAATGTACGATCCATATAAAATCTTTATTTCCTACTCATTTCTTGCACTTTTCTTATTGGTTGCATGCCTTCTCCAATTTTCTTGTTGGCTACATGTTGATTGCATAGGAAATGTAAAAGATTCATTCTTATCTTTAATATCCTTCGAGATCCTTCTATGTCAGCTCAAAAAATGGTTTACATAGGTGTTTGTGCAATTACAAACAACTATATCCAATTTGTGTTACTTGACACTTGTTACCTTTGATGCTCGACTCATATTGAAAAACTGGATCACTCAGCACCTATAGAAATTGTGTTTCTCTCGGCTTCTATAGTGACTCAACACCTATACTTTGCTCAGCACTTGATCTTCACTCAGCACTTAAAGATTTCTTAGCACATGAAGATCACTCGACACATGTTGTAGTTATGTTTGGCTTAGCATACATTATAGGTTGGCATCAACTATTTACTCAACATCTATACATATTTTACTCAGCATCTATATATATTTTACTCGACATGTGTTACTAGCTCAACATGAAATGAGTAAACATGTTAAGTGTGTTGACACAAAATAGTCAAAACCTAGTCTTAGATTCAACAATAATGTAGTACTAAAAGGTCTTAATAAGATTTTAAACCTATTTAGGGTGTCTAGGAAGCACCAAAAATCATAAAATGCAAAATATACAAAAAAGTATAAAATTGTCAAAAATTGCAATCAACAATTTGTGTAAAATGGAAAGTGTTAGAAGGTGAAAGGTCTTTTTTTGGGTTATAAGACATTACATCTTCATGTAGAATATAGGGGGAGAATGTGTGGAGAAGAGGAACAAAGTGTTTTGTATATGTTTGTGAAATAGAAATCAACATTTTGGTATAATATTGTTTTTATATTAGCATTTAATTTACAATCCTACTATCTTCTTCTAAAATTTGTGGTTGTGATGATTTAAAGCTTCCTATTCATGGTGAAGGGAATAGTACTTCTGTGGTTGATTGAACATTTTTCTATTATCATTATATTATTACCGAGTATGTATTACTTGTTGTTTGGACAATTAACTTTGTTTATTTTCAGAATATGGTGTGATAGTGAATGCATGTTTTTTTTTGTTTCATGGAGGTAGAGAAGATGGTGAAAGGTTCTTGTTTTGTTAAGATGGTACTATCAGGAGTCTACACAATTACTCAATCCCCCATAAAGTTATGAACCCATAATCAACAAGTAAATGTTGCTGTAAATAAAACTAGTGAATCAACATTCTAAAGAAATTGTGACAAAAGTTTTATGAGAGTTGCATAGTATTGGAAGGTTGGTAGGCATGCATGGGATGTTAAGATTTTTTTTTCTAAAGTATGGAATAGCTGAGATATTGAAGTTTGGAGTTAGCAATTATACTCAACAATGAAACCCTCACCGAGGATGGGTTTGAAAGTTTAATCATCTACTCAAAGACAAGGAGCTTGAGAATCAACAATTTGAAGATTCTTAATAAGGTAATGATACCTTCAAATTTTAGTAATGGGCATCTAAATATATGTTTATTTTTTGTAGAGTTGGATTCATTAACCTAATCCTAAGCTAGATTCATAAGGGAGAGTCCACATAGGAAGAGTTTGTGAGAATTGATGTTTTGCAATCCACTAAGGTGTACAAAAATTTATGCATGTTTGGAATCTCGTTATTGGTGATTAATTTAAGCCTTTGGAAGTAGTTTGGGTTTTGGTGAAGGTATATATAGAGGCAATTAGAATAGGTTAGGTGGTATAAGGAATAGGCCAATCACCTGGTCTCTAATCTTGGAGAATCCCAAGGGATAGCATATGATATGCTTAGGTAAGGTTGGAAGAAACCTAGTCTAGTAGCTTGAGAGTTTGGTAATAAGAAACACGATCAGCACCTCCTCCTTGCACCACAACTTTAGTAATATTTAACAACATAATAATATTGTCATATCAAACAACCTACCACAATATTTAGAGTATATTATTATTGTTATAATGGTGTGCATATTATCAATTCTATATCAAACACAAAAAGTAGTACCTAGTACCTAGATCACTCTCAGTTGTCTATTAATAGGCACACATTTGCTAATTTGATGATATACATAATCCTTTGGGATGCCTTAATTTATATTTTGTATAAGGTCATCTACATGATATTATTTTGAATGTAAGAAAAAAGAGTAAAAATAAATGGGTTTTTCTATTTGGTTGGTTAGTGTGGATATGAAGTTGAGAATGTACTTTAATAAAATGATTTCACAAACTATGCTCAAATAAATTTTCCCACTTTTTTCAATCTAAAGTTGGTAGAGAATGTTCTTGTTGGTGTCATGAACAACTAATATTACTCCAAATCAATGTAGCTTCAAACATGAACTAGCATGGGACCAATAACACTTCACAAATGAGTATCATTTGGCATAAGACTCTAAATTATGGCACATGTCTTATAGAGCCCTTGAGTTGATTAGGAAAATCAACTTCTAGAAGAAACATGAAATACAAATGAAACATGAGGGCATGCTTCAAATGGCTTGTTGATGATCTACTCAAAATCTGATGAAAATTGATGCTTATATGTTACTATATAGATGAATTAGTTTTCTAGTTTGAGTACTCACCCGATGATTGTGTTAAAAAAATTCCACTATGAAAAGCCAAAATAATTGTAAAACAACTAGAAATTGCAAAATTTCATACAAAAAAAAAACTCAATATTTTGTTTAATGCAATATAGTTTGTAGGCCTAGGATTCTTTTGCATCATATGAGGACCTCTAGGATTATAAATGGAACATTATCCAATATAATTTTAAGTTGGAATTTGAAGCTAACCCATTCTACAAACTTAGTTTGGAAAATCTATGATAGAACCCTTCATGCAAGAAAATCTCTCTAAATGTATTATAAAAGTGGATATCATATTCCCAATAAAATATTCTCTAGGTAGCTAACCTAGATTGAGTTATGAAGAATTTTAACCAACCATTGTTGGCTTCTAGGACCTCAGCAAAGAATAATTGAAAGATCATTACCCATACTTGCCAATAGACAAAAGGCTTCAAATAATAATTAGACTTAAAGATTTTTTCCATGCTTGGTGGATAATTTGTATTTAATCAAACTTGGGTAAGAGAGGATGATCAATATAAGATAGTATGCACAACAAAATAGAGTATATATGCTCATTAGAGAATGCCCTTTTTTCTACCTAATACTAGTGATACCTTTTGAGGGCCATGGATACTATTTCAAAGGCTAATAAATGAGAAAGTCCTTGTGATTTTAGATAATACAATTTCAGTTTCATCAATGCAAGATGACCACCTTGTACATCCATTTTTTCTAATAGAGCTAGAGCTAGATGTAAGATAATCTTGGCTTCTCTAAATTCTAGGAAATCTATTTTTATTTTTCTTTATGTCAAATTGCTTGAACATGTTTATGAAGATAGTTTTTCTAGTGATGTTGAATGACTTGATGCTTCTCTATACCTGACTTTACCAAGTCATGTGAATTTTCTATTATTCTTTTAACAATTCTTTGTACTATTTATTTCCAACAACAATAGCTTGATTTTGACACGAATAGTCATTTGGAAGATGGTAAGAACCTACATGGTCTCTATGCTACTAAGAAAATAAGATTAATGTTGTAGATAGTTTAATACTATTCACCAATAGTTTCCTCTTCCAAATTTATTTTGATGGAGTTCTACTAAGACATATTGAGCCATACAAACCCATTTGAGCTACTTGGAGATTCCAAGTGAGGACTAGAAACTCTATTTTAGTTACATCTATAATTAATTTTCATATAAAAATACGTAGAGATAGAAAAATGAGACAACCTTGATACCAACAAGAACAAGTAGAAGGTAGAATTCATATAGGGAGAGTGAAAAATGTGGAAAGATCAAAATTTTGCAAAGTCATTTAGACCTACCTATCTATCATTGTCCTAATGTATTTATACCAGATATAAATGCTTTGTTCATTGATGTAAGAAATCAATACATATACTTTGAAGATTCAAGCGATAACATAATCAAAACACAAAAAATTGCATAGGTTCGATTAAAGGATAAACACTTAATGAAATTATTTCTTCATGTATAAATGATATCTAATATTTTAGTGTATACACTAGTAAAAAAATTCCCCAAGGTATGAATCCCCAACCTTTCACTTAGAAACATGTACTTATCATAGTTAGTCATGGGATTGTCATCATTCACCAAAAAGTGTCATATCACTGTTAGGACAATCACATTCAAAACTTACATAAAAGATACAAAGTAACCTTACCTTAGGTATTAAATACATCTTTTGGTTTCTATTAAAATACACTTGAGATCTTATTTGAAAATTTTAGAAATATCATCTCAAACTATGATAGGTAATGACTTACTAGTTAGGATGTGCATATGATTATTGGAGTACTTTGTAAAGGTTTTATGATCTTAATAGTGTTTATGGAGAAGTCTTAAGATTGTTCCAAAGGATGGAAGGAAATTTTTTTACCAAATTAGCAATGTTATGGTGATTGGTCAGAATTAGTTGTAGTGACTGTCATAGTTGGACACAAAGTAGGGATCACACTAAGAAAATGGAAATGAGAGAATCCACATGAAAGAACACCAATACATCCAATTTATCATTCCATTAGTAAAGGAAATAAGAAATATCTAAAGCCCATATCACTTTCATGTCCAAAAATTAATTTTTTTTAAAAATCCTTAAGCAATCAACTTTTAAGTTTACATCACATTCAGAGCCTAACTTCCTAGATTGACAATTTAGGGAGAAAATTTAGTGTTTCGACATCTATAGATGTAAGTATAATGTAACACCATTCTAGTTAAAATTTCTTTAGAAATACACACCATCATTTATACAAACAAATTGCAATGAATGAGAACATGAGAATATAATTTACCATACATCCATCATGAGGTAAATTTAGACTCATGTGATGTGTCCAACTATTGAAGGAAATCCATACTCATCAAACAAGTACATTAAATCACCAAACTGTCCATGCAGATCCCCAAATATTTTGATTAGAACCCCTAATTGTAAAACTACCTACTCCTAAAAAATTGAAAACCTTCTAAATTCTAATCAATTATACATGAAGCTTGAAAACAACAATAAATTTTTATGAAATTAAGAGGTGAGGCAAGAAGTAGACAATATTAACTAGTTTATAATTAATTTATTGATGCATATGAATGAATATATTAGACAAATGGAATACAACCAAAAACTTAACCAATTTCTATTTATTAAAAAAAATTTATCCACATTCATTCCCTCTTTTATTACTCTTTTCCCACCCACCAATAAAGTCTTCACCCAACTCCTATAAATTATTTGGACTGAAAGTTCAGTTTCATTAGTATATTACCAAAGACAAAAACTTGACCAATTTCTATATATTAGAAAATGCTTTCCATAGTTATTCCCTCCAATCCAAATAAAGCTTCCCTTCTTTACCTTTTGCCCACCTTTTAGCTCAATTTAGTTCTAAATATTCATAAATGACTACAAGTATCCTATGTTGCCAAATTAGATGTTTTACCTATTGAAATCAAGTATGAAATGTTCCAAATTTGATCTAAATTTAGACCATCCACACACATTATGACCTTTTTCTACTCTTCCAAACATGTAAAAGGTGAATAAACCCTTAAAATGTAATGTGATCTTCATTTTACAAACACACTGAATGAAAAATGTAGCAAAGAATGGTTACTGGACTAGAATTTAAGTTAATTGATAATATAATGTCACCTCTCTTAGAAGGATATTGAAGAGTTACTACTGATGGAGCCCTATTTTTTTGCAAAAAATTATGGCATCCATTTAAGAGATGATTTTGAAGATTTGATGAAGTATTATGGCTTGACAAATATATTTACTATTTTCATCATATGTTTATAATTCATCCCACTTCAGTAGCTTAATTCTTTACCAATATTTTACTAATGTAATTGCTTACCTTAGCCCAAGTTGACCATAAACAACACCATATCTCTGTTATATGTCTGTATCATAAGAAAAGGGTCCAAAATGCTCTCTAAATCACCTTGTACAAGGCTTGGCCTAGCCTGCCAACACAAGTAAGAAAGAAAAATATGATTGAATTTCAATGCTAGTAGAAAAAAAAAGTGAGTGTTAGTCCATGAGAAGAGAATGATGTGTATGGAATGAACATATAACTCACCCAATAAATGATGTTATAGTGAGGTTGCCTTTTGGTAAGATCAATGACTAGTCTTGTAGCAACCAACTGCAAGAGAATGACACCAAAATTATAGACATCACCAAATGGTGTAAAATGGTAACTTGAACAATAGTTAGGATCCATGTAACTAGGTGTCCCATTACTAAGGCTGCTCACATGTGATTCACCACCTAATGGACCTACCCTCACAATCCCAAAATTAGATACTTTTTCTTCCATTTGAATATCCACCAAGATATTGCTAGGCTCAATGTCTCTATGGATGATGGTAGGCTTGCACTCTTCATGCAGGTGATTAATCCTTGCACTTGACAAAATTCTAGCAAATATTCATTCTTTTCTAACGGTGAGATTGGCAAAAATAGTTCCTATTAGAACTACACAAATTTAAGATGATTTGTTTAACGAATTCATATGAAATCATAACAATTTCTATAATAAAACCTATTTATTAGTATAATTTTACATAATCATCTAAACAAATCAAAATCTAAAATGCTTCATATAAATCTAGTCTTAAGAACAAAATTAGTAAACGGTTTGTCACCCAATTATGGGTTAATATGCTCATTGTTAAAATTAAAAACAATTTAAAATGTTATCAAATGAAGGCTAACTTTAAACATCGCATACTCACATGCTACTTTCTCTACTACCATTTTTAAATAGAAATACCAATTTTGAGCACCAAAAGAGAAAGAGGAGAAATTAGTTTAATAAAGTTGGAATATGGATACAAGTTTACAAGTCTTTCCATGGTATACAAATACAAAGTAAATGGGTTACCTTGTTTTTGATGTAGTAATGAAGGTTGCTCTAGCTGTCCTTATCGATTATGGTTTGTAAATTTCTGTTGGGGTTGAGTTAAATGGCACTGATGAAGGACATGAGATATTTAGAGCAACTATCAAATGGAAACTAGAAAGTGGAACACTAAGGAGGGCTATAATTACCAAATTAGAAAACAATTAAGACCAAAGAAAAACATCTAATTGTGACTATGTTGGGATAAAAAGTTCTTACCTAAGGCATGATTGTTCTCATGGCTAGCACTACAAAATAAAATCCTTATAGTTGATACATTTAGAGAAAAAGGATATGTAGGTCCAAGAAGGTTCATATTATGAACTTGCAAATACTCTCACCAATGTTGGAGCTAGTTGCATAACAAACATGGATGGAACTCATCACTACCAAGGTCAATCATAAGCATGTTTCAAGCTTGGCCTATTCAAAATAAGGAATGTTTGTATGGTGGCTTGTGGACTACAACATCATCTATTGTCATATGGGAGTTATGGTAGGAGAGAAATATACACATTTTTAAAAATAAAAGGATAGATTAGGAACAACTTACCGACAAGATGGAGGCTACCATTATCAAGACTGTGAATAATAGAATATTGAATATGCAAAAAGTGACAAAAAATATGACTTACTAGGATGAGAAGATGAGAGGTACTTGGATTGGGTTTACGATTGCTTGGTATGTTAGTTTGAGCTTCACTTGGTTTCAAGAATACTTTAATATTCTCTACTTAACAAGGCCAACCATTGAAGGTGGAAGCTCATCTGGCCTCACTCCCCTCCCCCTAACATCAATCTAAATTATCCATTATCATAAAATTACATACTTCATTCATTCATCCATTTATGAAATATAACACTCAATCAATACAATCACATAACATTTATTAATATGATATAAAATTCATTAATACACAATAGTAATCAAGACTTTATTAATACATAACAATATTCATTAACATGAAATAAAAATAAATATTAATACACAAAATTCATAGATAATTACTTAAAACAAATTTCTTTCATTATCTGACAAAGTTTATCAAATAAGGTTTATCAAAGAACATTTTAAAAAAATCATTCCTTCTTTTTGTTTTTCTTAGCTCTATTAAGAAAAAAGCTTATAGTTGCATCAATATCTTCCTCATTATCCTCCTCCTATGGTACATGTAATGTCAAATTATGATGTCTCCTCCTATTTGGAGGAGCAGGAGGTTGCTATACTATAGGGGGCTCTATTGCAAGAACAAGTAAATGGGTTAAATTGGCATACTCTTTTTCTTTTTTTAACTATCATAGGTATTTAATTCAGTGGTACAACATAATATGCATTTTTCTTACCTAAAAATTCCACATCATGTACATTAACATTTTAATCCATTGTCACGTCAACATGCTGAACACTTGGAATATGCTCCACTCCTTCACCATGATATCCAACATGCTCTAAAATAGTCAAAAAAAAGGTTACTCGTCAAACTGCAATTGAAAATGTTAAATTGTATTCATAATTGCATAATTAATTTCCAATAGCAAATTAATAACTCCACCACTATAATACACATCATGGCCTTCATCATGAGTAGGTTTTGTGACAGGATATGAAGGTTGCAGTGAAATGTTATATGCATTGTTATACAGTCAATTTATGTTCAAAACTAACACCAAAAAAGAAATTTCTTAACTATTCAATTTGATTTAATTTTCACCTAACCAATTTACTTGTGTCTCATTTGGTGCACAAGATTCTTGGGTATGTCTTTTAGATTATTGGCATAGGTATGCAACCACAACTTTATAGCCTTCAATCAAGAAAATTTTCTTATCTTCATTCGTTAGCTCCACATTGAATTCTATGCCCTATATTTTTTGCTCAATATCTTTAGTTTTTCATGTATGGTTTGATTAAAAAAATTTGTTTTCAACATTATATAAAAATAATAATAATATGAAATTTGATTGCTGCTACTTACAAGTTGAGACTAAAGATTCATATAGCCACCAAAGCCAAGTTTGTGTTGGCCAACTTTTTTTAGTCTTATGTTTGTAGCCACTAATGTGTCCTACAGTCTATGAAAAATGTTAAACATGTTAGATTATATATTCACAAAGATCAATGCATGATTACATTCTACTTAATACTATCATGACATACCTTCTTTTGCCCTGTTTTGGTTCATTTCCTTTATTATCACGTAGCCAATTCTCCTTTGCATCTTCTATTATTTCATTCCACTCCATTAGTGGAATCATAGGAGGATGATCATACATTGGGTTCTCCTTTAGAGCCCTTCTATATTGATCCCTCATAATATTTATATATCTTGATGCTCTTTTCAGAAGTAGGGCAGTGTCAAAAATGTTTTCTCCAAATAGTTTCTCAAATGATGTAATCAACTAATTTTTTAATTCAGAACCTTGTTCATTCCACCTTTAAAATAAAAATAAAAATTGTTAGATCAATAACTTTAATATAGTACAATAAATGAAAAACAAAAAAATATTGTAGCAATGATATGAAACTACATACCTTTTACATATGGTGGGTCCAAATAGCCTCAATGTCTTATCAAAAAGATGATCAAAGAAAATGAGTCCAAAATGAGTTATGTATAAGTAAACTAAAATTACACTTTAAATAATAAAAATTTTAAAGCACCTTGAAGCTTTCATAATTTTAATGGAAAAAAAGTTTTCTTGTTCAACAACAATGTCCCTACAATTGAACTAGTACTAGTCACATGGACTACTCCAGGAAATGGATCAGCTTTAGTAGTACTAGTCTCTATTGCTCTATCAACTAAAGGTCTATCTATTAGTGCACAAAAAAGGTATATGAGTATAAAATCCACCCAAAAATAATAATAATGGATGATTGGCACATTACAACATATAGAAATACAAGATTTTACCAGTTGTAGTGGGCATATATGAGGATGTTTGCATGCTCCTTATTGCCAACAATGCACTTGGAAATATTGGACCTCTGACTTAATTAGGTATCCATACTTCTTCATGAGTTGAAGAATACAATATTTTTATAAAAGACATTTGCAATGGATAAAGATCAAATGGGATACTAGCTAGAAGCATCCAAAAACAAAAGTTAAGTGTTATAATTTTGATGAAAACAAATAATGTTGCACCAATTTCAATTTCAACATTAGATTTCATATTTCAACACTTAGTAATTTCCTTAAATAAACTCAATGGCATAATAATACTATAATTATAGGTAATATTGTAAAAAGAAAGTGTTACTTACACAAAGGTTGTGTGCTACAACCCTCAACATGTTCAGCATGCAGTGTCACAACTATCACATTTTCTTGTAGAACACATAATATTTTAGATCATGATCCATAAGATACTATAAAATATAAACATCTATTGAACTTATAATATTTATTTAGATTAATTACTACTTACCTTCAAAGAATCGACCCTATGACCCAATTCTTTTTTCAGTGCCTCTTTCTCCTAAATTGTGTCACTCTCAATGATAATGTTAACAATTTCATCAGTGCATCTTTGTTTGAGTTGTTGGGTCTTGAACATAGGTTCAATACTAAGGAAAATTTCATGTAGAAATGACACCCGTATTTTAGATCACATTTGATCTGTTGTCATTTTAGCTTTTCCCTACCATTTGTGACATCAATATCAGTAAAATTCTATCAAAATAACCCAAAGCCATAAAGAAAAGAACATAATAATATGAAATTTGTTTCCATATAATTTGAGCAATTACAATAATTAAGGTTTACCTCTATTGAAGAAGGTTTGTGAGATGGTACATCCTCGCTTCTGCATGGTGGTCTACCCATGTCGTAATGTGAAAAAAATAGTAATTCTTAGCAATCAATAGTGAAATGAAAGTATTTGACATGTTGTTCTTAATGTTTATATTTGAAAAATTCAATATCAGTAAAATTCCATCAAAATAACTCCAAAGCCATAAAGAAAACAACATAATAATATGACATTTGTTTCTATATAATTGGAACAATTACAATAATTAAAATTTACCTCCACTAAAGAAGGTGTGTGAGATGGTGCATCCCTGCCTATTCATGGTGGTCTATCCTTGTCGCCCTGTGAAAAACATTAGTAATTCTTAGCATTCAGTAGGGAAATGAAAATATTTGACATGTTGTACTTAATGTTTATATCGACATGTATGGTTTTCAAAGAAAAATTTGGTGTAACTAATGTGTATATCTGCAAAATTCAATATCAGTAAAATTTCATCAAAATAACTCAAAAGCCATAAAGAAAACAATATAATAATATGAAATTTGTTTCTATATAATTTTAACAATTACAATAATCAAGGTTTACCTTTGCTGAAGAAGCTGTGTGAGATGGTGCATCCCCGTCCATGTGTGGTAGTCTATTCATGTTGCCCTGTGAAAAAGATTAGTAATTCTTAGCAATTAGCAACAAAATGAAAGTAATAGACTTACCAAAAAAAATATTAATAATAAAGTAGATTGTATATTGGAGTTAATATTAATTGGACACAATTGGTTTAAATGTTATACTCACCAATACCATGATAGGGAATTTTGTTGTGTCTACACGATTCAAATTGTAATCTATTAGAATCTCTTCTCATGCACTTATTTATTTTATCACAATACAAAAACATGATTTCCCTTGTGTGCCTCAAATATACAATTCACCAACTTATTAGTTGACACAGATCAAGAATTATTTATAAATCCTTCAATATTCCCTATTGCTTTTGGCCTTCCATCAATATACATAGCGAACATTTTACTTTGATCATTTTATTTGTATTGTATATAATTTGGTGACAATGCATACCTACTCATACTTTTTATATATTGCACAATCTACATCTAATTTTTGTAATTGTAACAAGGTCTTAGATACTCGATCAATTCAATAACTTTATTCTAACAGACTTTTATTCCATCTATGGAAAATAGGCCCAGACCATGTAATGAAAATGGAGCTATGTGATATATTGTTTCATTAATAGAAAAATAAATGTTAACTAGAGGTAGTTCCTTAGGTACCCATTCTTTCTGAAGATGTGTGTACCTTAAGGGAACCTCCCTATCACCTTTGCTCTCATTATCATAAGAACATGACCCCCCCCACCCCCATCAAGAAAAAATTGCATTTTTTGTTGAATTTTCTTCTAGTCTTTTGACCTCTAGTTGATATCCCTATTCTAGACCTACTAGATGTCTCACTTTTGTCTTCTATTATTGTATTTTCCTCACTTGAGGAAGATAGATCAGACAAATGCCTCTTTGGTGATTCCTAAAATCTATAAAATGAGAGATACACTAGGAAAAAAGTTGACGTTGATGGTAAAGAGAAGATATGCAAATAAAAATTTGTATCTATAGGGTCTATTGACATATACCTATTGATCCATGTGACTATGCAAGATCCTAGTCAAAGGCAATGAATAGCCTGAATATGTAAATCATTTATCTTAAGTTAGCCAAAAATTTGGTCTAATTAATGTGTATATCTAAGAATATATTGGACATGTTGTACTTAATATTTATGTCTGCACATATGGTTTTGATGGAAAAAGTTGGTCACCTCGCTTATCAAATTCACACATATTGTAATGAATGAAAATTTGTCTACTTACAATGCTCTATAAACTACAAATTATGTAGAAGACAAAAATTACATGATGCATTCATAGAAATCAAAAAAAATCTATAAATAAAAATCATGACCCCATCATACTTGACATTGATTGTACTTCGACAGACATTTCATTAATCATGTCCTTGATCATCATCTTTATCCATGTCATCATCATCACCATCATCACACTTATCACTTGATCATCATCGTCACCACCACCATCTTCATTACCATCATCATCATCTTCATCACCATTATCATGACCATCATCCCCATGATCATCTCTATCTTCATCAGCATGATCATGATCATCACCATCATCATTAGTACCATTATCATTAGAATGACCAAAATCATCATCTTCTTCTTCTTTTTCATCATTGGGTAACAGTCATTTGTGATCATCATTTACTTCTTCTTGTGATTCTTTAGTATCCTCTTCTTCCATCACATTATACCTTACTAGCCTTCCTCTTGGATCATGTCTAAAAAAAAATGACCAACTTGCTTGCATTGGCATGGAAGAACATAGGGCTCATCTTTAACTAGCTCAAATGACCTTGTATTAATCATTGTAAATCCACTATCTTGTTCACTAACAATCTTATCAAGATTATTCCAATTTAGTTGTAGCTTGTACCATTTGATGAAAAATAGAACTATTTTTGAATGAATTAAAGTTGTACTCAAGTATATCATCCAAAATGCCACAGTATCAACTTTTAGATTGTTGAGGATGTATGTTAGTTTAGATGAGATATTGGTGACAGAAAATACTACACTTATCTTGGACTCACAAGATTTCTTCATTTCATCTGACTTTTTTATGTGATATTTATAGCCATGGTAGTACATAGCTCTATGGTGTTTGACCTAAAATCATTCAAACATGTCAAGATTATTTGCATCAATCTATGAATTAATATTAAACATATGGCTCATGATTAGTAATCTTCTACATACCTTTGTATCTCTTAAGCCATATGCTAGATCAAGTACCATTGACATAACATTGGGATCTCCATTATGATGAACTTCTTAAACCAATGATGCAACACCATCCCATTTTAATGAGTGACCTTTTTTTGAAACTATTCAATCCATACCTTCATCCAATCAAGATTGTTTGCAATATACAAATGTAGTGCATCTCACTCATGACCAACTATAAAGAATAAAATTAGACCAGTTAGAAACAACTTATATTGATGATGGACAAGAATTAATTAACTACAAAAAAAAAAAACTTATAATTACCTCTCACTCTTCTCAATCTACCTTTCCCCATAAGGAACTCCTTTTTAAATTTGTTAATAAAGTTGGGATCCCAAATGCGATCTACATGGATATTTGCTACAAACTTTGGAAGATATTCATTAATGTACACAATGATCTAGTACACCATATATCCCTCTACCATAGAACCCTCATGACATGCTCTTTGTCAAACCAAGCTCTTCATAAATTTCAAGTGCCTCTCAACCATCCACATTGACTTAATTTGTATAGGACCACACAATTTAATCTCCTCAACTTGATGTATGATGTAGTCATCTTAAGTATTGAAAAAGGTTGAAGGTAAACACTTTTGAATTTCACAAATAAGCTGTGAAATTTTTCTCTTCTAATATTTTATATCTTTTCCACCTAAAAGAGATTCAACATGCAAGAACATATAAGTAAGATTTTAGATAAAATTACACAAATCTAAGAAAAAACACTTCTAATCTCTTGTATTTTTCATGATCATATATAATTTGTTTAATGATGTTGTCAAACTGGTGTGAGAGGAATAGAGGTAGGACATACTGCAATCATTAAAATATGATTATTTCAATATATTATTAAATAATGCAATAGGTAGTACATTCAATTTTACAAATATATTGTAAATAGAGAACGTGACTTACCTACATGAAGGTATGCTAGTCATGTGTTTTCAACCCTGGCCCAAAATCACCTTCTTGATACAAGAGTGTTTATATTTGTAGGAAATCCTATGGGAGTGTTTTTTTTTTTTTTTTTTTTTTTTTATGACTTCTTTTAATTCATCACTTTGTTGCTCCATTAATAACCAAGGAAAGACACTCGTATTTATGCAGTCTCCATTGCTATTTGATTCAATGAAATCTTTTAGTGCATGATTGGATTCATGAATGTCAATACAAAATTTGGCAATTTTTTCTCTATCATACTTTTCATCCAGTATTTTCCATAGTGTCTTTGTTACATTCTTTCCAATATGCATAACATCAAACAAATGCACAATTAGGAGACCCTTGTAGTAGAATAACCTATTAAATTGAGTTGGATAACTTTTCATTCGTCTAAGAAGTTGGTCATTGATTCCTTGATGACATTCACAAGCATCAATTCTTTCATTACTAAATATAAGACAATATCTAAATATAAATTTCAAACTTCACACCACAAACTAGACATTACCTCAATGATTTAGTTGATCGTATTCTGACTTCCATAGATGAGGTGTCATTCTTCATGGCCTTGATGCTATCTCTTATTTCCCATTAAAAAGATTTTTTTCAGTAATTCGATACTTATGATTATTGTGGAGAAAGTTCCTAAACTCATTGAACACCTACTTTTCTAAACTTCCTGAATGATGAGATTTCATTTTTAGACCAAAAACTAGACATGCAAATTTTCCCTTTGTTTGAAGACTTAATAGATCATGTACAATTATCATGGGTAACTTGAGTATACAACAATAAAGTGTAAGCACTATAAAAAAAAATATATATGTGACCTTAACAATATAACATACTACAAAAATGAGTTAGCCTAGGGGCATCATGTATTGTTCATATAAGCATTGCATGGAATTGAAATTGTCTT
Organism: Cupressus sempervirens; assembly: GCA_028749045.1. NCBI lineage: Eukaryota > Viridiplantae > Streptophyta > Pinopsida > Cupressales > Cupressaceae > Cupressus > Cupressus sempervirens. The sequence continues at coordinate 894,014,628 of CM053792.1, forward strand.
TGTCCTATTCATCTAGAGATATCATATATAGTGATGTCATTCCATAAATTCAACAACTTGTCAATTAGGAGCTCAATATACATGTTCATATCTTTAACTTGGTACTTACCTAGTAATTGAATGAACATAAACATTACATAATTATTATGACCATTTTCATGCATTGTTTATAAATTAATTTAGATAACTATTAAATGAAAAAAAACCTGGCACAATTATTGAGAATATTATGTACTCCCTCTTTATGGACATCCAAGGAGGAATATTATTGTTAATAACAAAATTAGGCCACACTAAGTAAACAAATCTCATATCTCCAAATGGATTAACATCATCTGCTGCCAACGAAAGCTTGATATTACGAGGTTCTTCTTTAAAGTGTGACAATGTTTCTTCTATCTCTTTAAATGCAAAACCATCCATAGACATTCACATAATGTCATCTTGACTTCTATTGCGTGCATGGTAATCCATAAATTATGCCAAGTTAGTGCACCTGAATAATCATAGAAGATGTAGAATAATGGAAATGTACCAAAGAACCTTGTAAGACACAATTTTTGTTATTTGATTTGACCAATATCTACTAACATGACAATTAGGGAATTCTATTGCAAATTTATGTTGTTTATGATATAGAATATAATAATTGGTACATGCATGTATTATTTGATACTTCATTCCGATCTAATTCATAATAGTAGATAATTCGAGGTATGAACGAGGCAAAATTTTTGATGGTGGTAAAAAAACTCACCTATCAACCTATAACAACAAATGTGCATTGTTAATATAATGAATAGTAATGGTATCCTAACATTGAAGATGACAAAAATGGCATACCTTAGCATATATGACATTGCAATGCATAAACCATTCATAACCTTCAAGTTCACCAACAACACTATAGCAAAGAGAAGATTTATTTGGGAGCCTTGGTATAAGGGCTCGTGTACCTTCTCAAGTAAAGGTATATCAAGACCATCTTCATCATCATTATCATATGCACTACTACCATCATCATGATCATCTTCATCACCTATGCCAATACCATCTTCTTCAATCATGTCCTTTGGCACATCATCATCTTCTTCCATGGGAGTGTTATCCTCAGTTTGGATATTCATGTTGACATTTTAGTCTACTTTGTTTATTAGTAACATACATACTTATTCAAATAGCTAGTAGTTATCGAGCTTATTGTAAAGTTAATAGTATTAACCAAGTATTTCAAGCTTTATTAAGTTCTACAGTTGCTATTGAGTAGTTTCTACCAAATTGGTGATTATTAGTGTAAATTGAACTTCATAATGTTTACCGAGTTTTTGAGTGTAAACTAATTTGTGCACTTCTTATTGAGTTCATAACTTCAATGATTTGAATCCATTGTTGACGAAGCTATGCAGTGTCAACCAAGTGATTTAGTTTATACCAAGCTCGTAGTGATAGTGTTGATCGAGCTATGCAGTGTGAATAAAGTGGTTCAATTTATATGTCAAGTTTCACAATGTTCACCAAGTCACCACTGTAGACTAAATTCAGACTACTTGGAAGTGATTAGTATGAGTCAATCTTTGATTACCAAGTATTAGAACCTCACCAAGTTTGTCTTCAAAACTTGAGTACCTGCAATTGGGCCAACTTTGTGTATTTTAGTGAAACTTGTATTGTAGCCAACTTTGTTGAATTGTAATTGAATTGGTATATATGTAATGTATTGTATCACATCCAAAGTAATAATATAGTGAGCATGACAAGAAGATACAAAAAGAGAAGAAGTGTGATGTAAAAGGCTACAATAGTATAAGGAGCTTCAAAGATTTATCTATCACAACAAGGTGATCATTACACTCAAAGGAATCTCATTCAACAAATCAAGTTGCAGATCAAAGATCAACCATTGGTTCATCCTAATAGGTGGAATAGTTAAATTCTTTCACAAGGTAGACTTAATAGTCTTTTGTGATTCTCTTTACCAAGTGCATACTTCTCTATATGTTTGTAAATCCTTTTGCAAGGTGGACCTAGCAGTCCTTATTGCTCCTAATAGGACAAGTCATCAGAAGTGATAAGTGATCATTGTAAGCCTTAATAAGCCAACTTTATACTATAGTACTAAAGCTTGTGGGTATCATCCCCACCCCAAATTACTTTCTATTTGGAAGGTTTTTGGGTCACCTTATTGTGTGTCAAAGTGTTATGAATGTTTTAATGCTTTCATTTTTTCATGAATGCAATTAGATCAGAATACACATGAAAGATTAAATTTTATTGGTTATTGATTCACCTCCCCCAATCTTAGTAACGTAGTGTATCTCATATTTCTAATGATTCACACCTCCATGTTCCTTTAATAGGAAATCCACATTCAATAATGAATGAAAATCACAACCCATTTCAATATGACCATGTTGCCTACAGTAACTCTGGGTTGTTGTGATTAGAATTGTTTGATTCTTTAAGCCCTTACACTTTTTCTAGGACAATTACATTTATCATCTTTTCTTTGAAATTCAAACCACAATGTAGCCATTGTCTCATTATTTTGTTTTGGGTTCATATTGTTAGGCATGGTTTTTCTTCACAGTAAAATATATCTACAAAAATATTGGACATGTACTTAATGTTTATATCTACACATATGGTTTTGAAAGAAAAATTTGGTGTAACTATTGTGTATATCTACAGATATGGTTTTGAAAAAAATAAATTGGCATAACTAATCTGTATATCTGCAAAAAAATTGTACATGTTGTACTTAATGTTTAAATCTACACATATGGTTTTGAAAGAAATTTTTTGTGTAACTAATGTGTATATCTGGAAAAAAAATAGACATGTTGTACTTAATGTTTATATTTGCATATATGGTTTTGAAAGAAAAGTTTGGTATCATCAAGAGTTGAATTGTTCTATGAAAGCCCTAGTTTATTCATACTTGTCTAAAAATTGTAAACTTTTTTATTTTATGTTTTGATGGATTGGTGCTCACATTAAAATTCAACCCTTTCCCTCTACATGATTTAGTTTATAACATAGATCTTTTGGACTGAATTTTATTCTTGGACTAAGAGATTTTATCCATCCATAAATAGCACCATCAACCTCCTCTATGTTACATTTGTGGCCAATATTGATAACTTTGACAATCAGCAATGTAGGTGTCCACTGAACAATATTGTTCAAACTAAGCCAACTTCTTAAAATGATGTTTAGGGTTAAATTTTTTAATGAGCCTCTTAGTGAACTCTTCATAAGAGGTACTCTAATCATGTCCCATTATGATCATTTTATGGTGTCACCAATCATGAGCAATAACAACCAAGTGAATAGAAACATATTTAAATGGCCTCATCTTCTAGCATGGGAATAAACGAAAAATAGGTATATATTTTTAGAACCAATGTTCTTATCATTGTCTTGCGAGACACATGATAGTAGAAGAGGATCAATTTTCCAACCTTTTATGCAAATCATTTTCATATGGTCTTCAACTCTATAAATTAGTCAGTGGTCCTTATAATCTATTAAAGATGTCTCGGGTTGGACCTACACTTGACTGTTTTGTTTTAGTCTTGCATGAAGTGACCTTGAAAACCATTTTATGTAGGTTCATTTTCAGCTTTTGGTTGGACTCTAGGATAAATATAGGCATGAGAGGCCTACTATTAGTTATTCTAGTGTGCTAATTTGCATTGTTGTTATTTAGTGAATTGGTCCCCTTGGCCAATATTGCTAGCACTATTATTTTTATTATTACAATTTTTGTTGTCCCCCAATGAGCTACCATATCCACCAACAATGCAATGCATTGATTCTTTTTATGTTGTCCCCCAACCAAAATATTTACAATGTTCATTGCAAGATCTTCTCTTGTGTCTATCACCCATATTCACTTCTCTATATTCTATGACTGCTAAAGGAACTTGTGCTCTGGAAATTCTTTTCCCTTTTGGAACTTCTGGGGACTACCACTTTCTCTATTTCTACAAATATATTTTCTCTCTTTCACTCAAAAGAAACATAAGAAAGCATGATAACCAACTCTTATACCACTGAAGTAACACTACTGGCCTATGCCCAAAATTCAACCCTTTCCCTCTACATGTCTCTATATATATGAAATATGTATATGTATGAATGAACTCAAACCTATACCAAAGGGGGAAAAATTATTGAACCCATGTACCAAAATTGGAACCCAAATTGGCAACTTAGATGACAATTTAAGCATAATTTAAATACTCCATTTGAGTTGCAAAAAGCAACAACAAGGCTTCAAAATCCAAATTTAATCACCATGATGTAATTGAAGTAAAAGGATGATGAAATGTGCCAACTTGAAAACTTACTAAAAATTCTTCCAAGAAGTTTTTCAAACACCCCAAAGGTCAAGAAGTTTGTCGAGCAACCACAAAGGCCAACCAAAGCACTGTGCACAGTCCATACAATACTTTATCCAAATTTTACAACCCATTGAAAAGGTTTTCCTCATGATTTTAAAGGTTCCCCAATTGGTTTCATAACTATTCCATAAATTTAGAGCATTGAAAACACGAATTTGCAAAATATTGTAAAAAAGTTGCTCTCGACAAGAAAATGTTGTCATGACAACATGACAAAATTTTAGTAACTTTTTCCCAAATTGGAGTTAGACCTCCAGAATTGTTCCAAACACCAAGTGGACATATAATATGCACTTAAAGGACATCAAATAACATATCCAAGGCCATGGGAACCTTTGTAGATGATTTTACCCTTTCTAGAACCTAAGTCATCTAGCTGACAACATTTTGCACTTTCTAGCAACTTGGTCATTTTGGGTCTTGCCAACCCTCCTAAACACACCAAAGGACCAAATATGACCCCTTATTAGAATTTTGATGTGGATAATCATCACTTTAAGCCACAAAACAAGGAATCCCTAGGTTTCATACTAGCCTACCTAGCTACTCCTGCACCACCTTCTAGCTCACATTGACAAACTAAGAGACTATGAATCTTGGATGCTTAAAAATTGAAGCTTCCCTACTTCTTGTAATGCCAAAATTAGATATATGGATGAAATGTAAGATAATGCAGATGGTTCCAAATATAATACAAAAGATAATGCAACTAGTTCCAAATATGAATTGTCCATATTGATATCCTTATTGATAAAAGTATCTTAACTTTTCTAATCTTCCCCCAACTCCTTCTAATCCATTACATGTTTCAAAATTTGATATATTATCGAGACATGGTTCAAAATGTGAAGTTAGTTCTAATTATCCTAAAGGGTTCTTTCCTTGTTGTAATTCCTAAAAGAATGATTTACTTTTTGTTCCTCAAACAACAATTGTTTGTATAAAGTGATGTGTGTTTAGAAAACATGTGATTCAAATAAATATAAAAAATTACACTTTTCTTTGCTACTCTTTATCTAATAATCCACCACAAGGGATTGGCATATCACCCATTTTCAATGTTGTTGATCCAAATTTTTACAAAGGGGACAACAACAACATAGATTCTTGTGGCAGTAGCAAGGCATATACTACGGTGGATTGGATAAAGGATCTTCCACCAAACAAACCATTAAAGTTGAAATAAATTTTAGATACCAAGATAGTCAAGAAGACTAGGAACAAGGCATACAAAGAGTATTTGGTGAAATGACAGGGTTTTCTTGAAGTAGAAGCAACACAAATGACTAAAGAAGACATCATCAAGCATGGCACAAACCTTCAACAATTAGCAACTCAAAGGACTTTAGTTTCTCAAATGAGGGGAGTATGGTGCAGGGGCCTTAGGTCTTTATTAAGGTAGTTAAACATTGAGGAGAAGAATGTGAAGGTCAATAAGTGTCCAAGTTGACACAAGTTAGTTTAGATTTTCTTTTTGTGCATTTTTGACATTTGGATTGCATGATTTCTAAGGTTTCTAGAAAAGTCAAGGGGTGGTCAATAGGTGGTCAAACATGGGAGTTGACCAAAAATCATTAATTTTATGTTGCATGAACTTTTTTTATATTTTGAATATAGTTAGATGACCTTGGTAAAGTTCTTGTGTTATGTTTTTGGAAAAAATGTAAATTTTTCTTGAAGTAGAAGCAACACAAATGACTGAAGAAGACATCGTCAAGCATGGCTCAAACCTTCAATAGTTAGCAACTCAAGGGGCTTTAGTTTCTAAAATGAGGGGAGTATGGTGCAAGGGCCCTAGGTCATTATTAGGGTAGTTAAACACTGAGGAGAAGAATGTGAAGGTCAATAAGAGTCCAAGTTGACACAAGTTAGTTTAGATTTTCTTTTTGTGCATTTTTGACATCTGGATTGCATGATTTCTAAGGTTTCTAGCAAAGTCAAGGGGTGGTCAACAAGTGGTCAAACATGGGAGTTGACCAAAAATCATTAATTTTATGTTGCATAAACTTTTTTTATATCTTGGATATAGTTAGATGACCTTGGTAGAGTTCTTGTGTTATGTTTTGGGAAAAAATATAAATTTGCAAAAAAATGCAAAAGAAGTTGTCATGCAACCTTTTTGCAACTTTTCTTGCAAAATATGAAAGCTCAATAGTCAGATCTTTATTTGATGAGGTTTGTGGTAGTTGAAGTTGAAAAGACATGGTAAGAATTTAAATATATTTTTATCTTCCACCTTAAAACATTAATGACACCCTATACGGATTTTGAAATGAAAAATGGAATATTTTTTATAGCAACTCTGTGCACAATCAGCAATATTATTTGTAAACTCAGAGTATTGTGTTAGTAAGTAATTGTTTTCATGTTTTAGAAAGTTTTATATATATATATATATATATATATATATATATATATATATATTGAAGAGTGAATATGATGTTGGTTCAACTAAGGAACATTCCTTTTTAAGTTTAAGATTTTTTTATACTTGTTGTTTACCCTAAGTCTAGATTGAGGGTTTAGATGTAAATTTTTGTTTTCTTTCATTCTCGCAACCCAAAATTCTTGGTACCCAGTGGATAGTTGTATTGGAAGGTGGAGATAGTATCAAGGGTGAGGATATTGGGAGTTTTCATCAGATTGAGATGCAACACTAAATTTCATGACTATGATTGCAAGTTTAACATGTTGATTGCTAAGAATCATAGCAAAGAAGCTGTTCTAGGACTAGTAAAAGAAAAATCTTTAGTTGAAAGGATAGAAATACCATGTCAATGATGTTTGTGGAAGAATTTTCTTCATTGGTTTCGTGGGAATGAGCCTATAAGGCCAAACAACATTTTTAAGCCTAAAAGGCTTAGGAACTAGGGCTCGATATAAAAGAGCTGAAAAATTTTGATATTAAACCAATACTAGAGATTTAGATATGATTTTACACCTACTAAGAGATTCTATAAATATTTTTTGTGGTTGTATGGAAGTTTGTGAAGTTTAGAGTAAATTTAGCAAAAATAAGGCTACTAGGAATGAGCCCCTTTTAGGCCTCCTAGTGCAACTTTTGAATTTGGAATATTGGGAAGAGCTAGACTTGTTAGTTGGCCAATAAACCTTGTAGAAGGTTAGATAATGAGATGTTAATGTGTACGATGACTTAACATCCTAGAGGATGTAGGTGAAGAGAGGTGACTCAATTACACATTAGTTACTGAATTTAGGAGAAGAATCAATCATTGAACAAAATATAATGAATATTTCTATTTGTAAACATGCATACTAGAGCTTCAACCATATTAGAAACTTGAGGGGAAAACACCATAGGATGTCAGGAGACTATCCTTGACAATTAAGCCCAATAGTGTCGAACAAGCAACTAATTCAATCTAACCCCTTAGTTCACAAACAACCAACTTAATGGGGGCCCATACACAACCAACTCAATCAGTTCCTACCTAATGGATAGGGCATGTATTCTTGCATCACTATTGTGTTTCCTTGCCCTTTTCTGATAAGGATTTTGTATTACATCTTATGAGTGATTATGAGTTATAACTCCTTGGTGGATTGTTAAGTTAATCAAATAAATAGATAAATAATTCATATAAGAGATGAAGTAATGGACTTAATCATTTCACACACCAATTATTTGTTTAGTTGAACTTTGAAATTTTGACCAAGATTTTTGACCTTTGACCTTTTATTGAACTTCTAACTTTCGATCAATTGCATAAAATAAAAGTTTAGTTCAATTGCTTCTTGAAATTTCTATTTTATGCAATTTATTTAAAAAACAAGTTAGAAGTATTATATTAAAGAAGGAGGTGGGTTATTAAATCTATTAGAGATTTGTAGCTTTAGTTAGATTAGTCTAGCCGATGCAATCAAATACATAAGTGGCATGTTGGCCTTGAACATTTGATCTCTATCCTTTACCTTATCATAATTAATCTCTATGATATATATGATTAATAATCAATGAATTAATAATCACCAATTGTGTATACGTATTTAATAATAGTCATATTATTAAATACATATACATGAATGATTATATTGAAATAAATAATAATCATATTATTTCTCAAGTGCATCAATAATTAATATCAATATATTATTGTGATAATATATAATCAATCATGATTGTGATAATGATATTTTTGAATAAGGATAATCAAATAGTTGTTAATGGTAACAAATGATAAGTTCACAAATGGCATGTCTCACATAGAGACATGTCTCTATGTGAGATGCAGCTTCATGTTACCTTATTTATTGAAGTCATTCCACTACTTAGAAAAGTACATAAATAATTTTAAGTATAGAGCAAAACAAGTATAAAACCATTCAACTAAATTATATCTCAACAACATTAAAGTCACAATAGATCAATATTGATAAACTTATCTTGGTGAGATTATTATGAATTGAAAATAATGGTCATTGAAGGTTATAGATATGTATAAGGTTTGATATATATCCTATTACTTATTACTTGTTATTTCAACCAAAATAACCATTGTCTATTGGTATGATTCAATATCTTCAACATTAGCCAATATCTTATGAATTGCTTATAAACTACAGTTTCAACAATGATAAGTTGTGTTGAAAGTTGTAAGATTCTTATCTAAGAAGTCTTAAGTTTGAATCTATTCAAACTTAACAAATGAAATAAATTAATATAAGCTTTGTTAACAACGAGTGCACCTAGGATACTTTGAACATTAACCCAATTTTAATCCTCTCTAATAATAATCTTCGTAGTCCAATTTAGCATCTTGAATGTATCCTAATTTGTTTCCATAGCCAATAGGGCTCCCAACTTGTTCATTTCTATAAAATTCCTTTTCCTCCATGGAAAGATTGAAAAAAGATTTGCCCACTTCTTGCATTTGAGAAGTTAGAGAGTGTGGGATTCCATGATTGATGATCTGAAAGAAACCCTAGTTTTGTGGAGCTCTAGAGATTGTTGCAATGGTCTATTTTTTAAGATGTGGAGAGCCCAAGTCATGCTAATCAATGACTGGAATCTGGGTGTTGTATGTGGTTTGGAGGGGAATTGTTTCAATCCCACTCTGTGACAATGTCTAAGCTCTTGGTAGATTGGCCAATTCATCCATTATTAATGCATCCAATCTTCACAAATTGAGAGAGTTTGTGTTTATAATCAAAAACTTATATGAATTTTATTAGGTTTCCACAATCCATTTTTAATAGCATTTGTTTCTGGATTCGATTATGTGTGCAATTTTTAGCATCAATGTTTCAGATCACACTTATGATCCATCATTAGGATGAGAGAAATGAGTTTTTACCATTCTATTCTTGCATTTCTCTCATCCTGATGATGGATTACAGAGTGTGATCTGAAATGTTGATGCTAAAAGTTGCACACACAATCAGATCTAGAAACAAATGCTATCAAAAACTTATATCTTATCAAAGGGGGAATTTTTTTTCTTGTAATTCTTTCTAAGATTTAGGGGACATCTAGAAATTTAAATTCTATTATATTAACAATGGAGTAATCTTTTTCTTCAAATCTTTTTGAATAGATTTAGAAGACTTCTAGAAATTTAATTCTTATCTAAGGGAGTTTTTTTTTTCTCCAAACTTTCCTTGAATAGATTTAAAGGATGTCTAGAAGCTTAATTCTTACTATATTAAGGAGTAAGTATTTTCTTCAAACTCCCTTTGAGAAGATTTAGAGGATATCTAGAAACTTAAATCTCTAAACTCTTCTTTAGTAGATCTATGTCTAGAAACCTTTTATCAAAAGGGGAGTTTGTTTTGTTTTTCAAATTCTCCTTGGTAAGATTTAGGATTTGTGATGGCTAGATAGAGAATGGCTTTAATTGATATTAGTAAGGAAATATTATGTTAATAATAATAATAGTTTTAGCTTACTATTTATACGCAAGATAGTAGAAAGACATATCTTCAATGTCTAAGAAGAATAAAAATAATGGATAAAGTCTACAAAATGTTAGACATTTTATCTATTACCAATAGAAGGTGGATTTTAACCATTTTATTTTCTATAGCTCCAACCATATTCTTCTTTAGAATTATCCTTAGTAGGTGGATGAGCATGAAAGAAAGAATGATAGGTTGTTGTCAAGAGAACTTTCTAGTAACTATCAAGACTCTCACTCGAGTGCTCCTTCTTATGAAAGTTTCACAAAATCTTCAAAACAAATAAATCTTAATAGAATTTGTGTCTCAATAATATTTTTTCTAGCAACTATCTTAATTCAATAATGTAAGAAGAATGGTATGCTAAAAATAAAGATAAAAACCTTACTGTATAGAATCTCTACAAGAGAATTAGAATGTATATAATCATTCACATGAGACAAGAAAAATCAACCTAGATTAACTATGGAAGATGAGAACTATGATAGATAACTTTATAATTGAACAGTGATACCTAACTATGGAAGATGAGAATCATGATACCTAACTATGATACCTAAGTCTATAATTAATAAGATCTTGAAAATCATGCATTCTATGACTGTATTCACCCAAGATTTTGTATTGAAAATTTGTCTTGTCAAAGGGAAATTTTGTGAAAAAATTTCCTTCTCAAAGGGAAGGTTTGTCAGTCTAAAATAGACCTGTGATTGTAAATCACATGTAAGATTTTGTTTTGCATTTATCATCGCACCAAAGAATCTCAAACAATTTGAGTAACTAAAACAACTTCACTCGATTAAAGTAAAATAAAATTCCAATAACATGATCCAAATATGAGTTGGTAAAGAGTTAGCATCAGATGTTAATACGGGAGAGGCATCTTGAAATCAAGAGCTCGTTACTAGTTTTTTAGATAGATTTTTTATCTATTGTGAAGGGTTGTTTATAATTTTGTCAATCAGGGAATTGATTTTCTATTGGTGTTTTCCATTCTTTTAGCAATCATGATAGTGTAAAGTGGCTTTTCATAATGTAATGAATGACCTCGCTAGAAAAGCTTTTGAAATATCAAGTGCAACAAAAATGTGGGAAAATAAAGTATTTCTAAGATATTTCTAGTCATAGAGTCCAACTTATACCTCATAAGCTTTATCACACTAGAAATGATAGGGGAAGATAAGAAATGTTTAGCATATGAGAAAATATTAGGAAAATCTTTGAAAGGATCATTCAAATGAAATGGGAATCCCACCTCCAAGTACCACCATCAAAAAAACTATATTACTCATTTTTAGAATCAAAGTAAATAGTGAAGAAAACTCCAGCAAAAGAGTTAACCTTCATTTTACCCTCATCTATAAAAGATGAACCTCATTAATCTAGTCTCTTTCACTCTCCTCTTTTGTCCAATAGTACATTCATTGGTAATATATACATCTAGAAATTTTGGATTAAGTGTTTGAGCTTGGATTACTTTTGGATTGACATATGAACATTTTATTGCCTTAGGGGTTTAAATTTTCAATCTTATTCATATCTTGACTATTAGAGATGCTAGATATGGTAGAAAATAACATGCAGTAACAAAATCCAACCAATTTAGCTCCAATTTCTAATCTTGAAATTTTTTGTTTGTGTTCTATGTTGACATGATCATGTACATGTTTTTCTATTGAATTGTTTCTTAAATAAAGCTCTAATTTGCATATGAATACATTGCTTCTTTATTTGAATATCTTGATCACACAACTTATTTAATCTTCAAATGAATCAATCTAGGAATGCATCAGATTTCATTATGATTAGAAGGGAGAGGATTTATCAAGTGCCTTGATGGTTTATAATATAGTAATATTGTTTGTGTTTTTATCATGTTTTGCACTAACATTTTTTTGGACTTCACAAAAGCTTTGTACAGAGTCTAGACATGGGCTTGACATCATAGGTAATCATCATCATTTATGTTATTCATTTTTTTATGTACTCATTAATAAAATACATTTATTATATATTCATCATACATTTTCTTGGCGAAATATCCACAAGGGGCTTGACCAAAGCTAGCCCATTTACAATATAGTAGTTGAGATATTTAAGGTTGGGAGGTAGCCACCATATTCAACAAGGAAACCCACATTATCACAAGGGTGGCTTTAGTAAAATATCATGGAATTCGGGTTATTTTAGGTTGAAGAGAAGATTATTAATTATATTTATTATTATTAGGATGTAAATGTAACAAATTAATTGACCTATTAATTATTCATATTGAGGTTCACTTATCATCTAAATTATTTTATCTAACTATATTACTACCGATGAAAGAACATCCAACAATGCATAACTTGAATATCTTTGAAGTGAGTGGATAGTGATATGATAGAGGCTTCATATGTTACACTTAGTTGGATTTTTTAGGCATATTTCTAGAAATGGGAGGAAATTAAACTAGAAATATTATTGTGCAATTATTAACAAGACAACCAATTATAAATGGCATAATCTCATTTTTATGAAACCCTTACCAAACACACGCTATGCAAAAAAATTACTTATCAATTTGATGAAACCATTTCCAAATACATTATGTGATAAGAAAATTTGTAGATTTCTACCACTTAGCTATGACAACTTGAAACCTTTCAATTGTCTGCAATGGCAACTGAAAACTTGTCAAACATCTGCAATGGCAACTTGATCAACCTTAAAATCATAGAGAAATACAAACATAAATAGAAAAGGAACCTAATGCAACTTGAAATATAATAAATATCAAAGGCATGAAAGGAAACTCAATGGAAAATGGTTGCTTATTACATAAAATTGCACCCGTGCTTGATGCAATCATTCCTTGTCACATGTTAGTTCACTGATTGATCCCTCCCAAAGAAAAACTATTTATTGCATTAATAATTAAGCCATGCCATAAAAATTATAGGGATAAGTAGGACAAACTGTATAATGAAAACACAAACTATGGAATGCGCTGGACAAGGGCCTGAAAATAAATTAAATCAATCAACCCAAAGAAATTTGTAACAATACAGGGTGGCCCTATATGTTATGGAGAGGTTTTTCAATGATATTGAACTCCTTTAAAACAAGAAATGGTTTCAATAAGAATAAATCCACATCTTGCAAATAGAAATTAAAACATTAATGAAAGTTCAAAAGGCCAAAATGACTACTACTCAACTAGCAACAATAGTTCACAAAAAACTCAAAAGCTCATTTTTGACCTTTAAAATTAGGTAAAAACTATATTTTTGGCATGAACACCTAGATCACTAGAACGTAGAGCTCACCAAAATAGCAACTGCTCTCGCACACAAAAAAGAAATGTTATGCTATGTTATTTTCAGCTAATGTTATTAAACCTAATTTGGTCAAAAATTTGACCAAATTGGAAACCCTAATTTAGTCAAAATTTTGACCATATTAGAAAAAATAACAAAAAAAAAATTCATAGGCCAATCGGGACTTTGGTCGAAAATCTAGGTCAAAAATTTAGTTAAAATGTACTAGTGTTAAATGGGGTCATAGGGTACCATACAACCCCTTTTGACCTATTCAATCACATAATATGTATCTTAAGGTGTTTGAGAACCCTTTAGCACACATATAATGGTTTGAATTGGTCAAGAGACTATTGATCTCATTTTGGTTTTGACAAGGTAGTGACAAAATGCTTAAGTCATTACTTAATAGAACTTAGTGTATGTTGAGTAAGTAGTGTATGCCAAAAATTATACATGGTTAGCATCGAGCACTAGTACATGCTAAGTAGATGGTATGTGCCGAGTCACTCAAGTGTCAAGAATATCATACATGCCAAGTGAGTTAGGTGCCAAGTATAATATTGGATGCGAGTCATTCAAGAGCCAAGTGATAACATTAATAATATAGTGAATGTTGAGTACCAGAGCTTTCAAGTGTCGAGTAAATAGTTTTTGGCTTAGTTGTTTGTAATGGTACAAACTCCTATATAAACCATTTTTGGGCCAACTTAAGGACTTTTTTATGATTCTAGAAGATATATACAAAGGAATACTAAGAATCCCTATGTATTACATGCAACCAACTACAGTAAGGGATGTATTAAGAAAAAAATGGATGAATCATAATCATTGAACCTAATCCTAGCTCACCTAAGTCTTCTTAAGGATGGAAAATCCTAATGAGTTTATGTGTGCAAATGAGAGAAGAAGGATGAATGCTAAGTGTAGAGGGAGAGCATTCATGGTGACTATGGAGTTTATGGTAGAGATATAAATTGCAAAATTAATTAGAGAGAACAAAGTAAAGTAGTTAAAGGACATAAAATACATATCTAATCAAGAGGATCAAGGATATACATGGAAAGAGGAGATCTGATATCTAACAGTAGAGTGTTAACTGAAGGATCAAGGTGTTGAATCATTTTAATAGCTAATGGGTAAAAGCACAAAGCTCTGTCACCGTTTGTGATATCTTGTACCATTTCGGCTGAAACGCTTTCGATCGTAATAGTTTCAGCCGTAACTCCTCCGCCTGTACACACGTGTCATTTTTGTGCACCAATGTGGCACGTACCATTTCCCGAAAGGGTTTCGGCTGAAACCCCAAAATGGTACAAAACCTGCCGCAATCCTCTAGCGACTATCATTGTTACTGTTACGGTTCCTGAATGTTTGGAGAGCAGGTTAAGGGTTTCGGCCGTAACTGGTTAGTGATTTTTTCCTCTCCATTTTTAAATATTTTTTTAACGTATTTTTTGATTAATAGATGTTAATTGTACTTAAAATAGTTGTTCTTGACGTATTTTGTGAGTGAAATGCTTAAAATTGTTTATTTTTTAATATGTTTAAATTATTTAAATTATTTTAGATTATTTTAGAATGGTATTTAAAATAATTTGTTAGCAAAAATGTAGTTAAACATGAGATAAAAATGTAGAAAAACATTAAGTTAAAATATAGAAAAATATTAGGAAAAACATTAGGTTAAAATATAGAAAAACATTAGGTTAAAATATGGAAAGACATTAGGTTAAAATATAGAAAAACATTAGGTTAAAATTTAGAAAAATATTAGGTTATGAGGTAAACATGTAGAAAAATATTAGTAAAAAATGTAGCAAACCTTTAGGGGACATTATTTAGTTTCTAACATAACCTGATGGATCTAGAGGTGAAACAATAATATCTTATGGTGAAATTAATTTTGATATTAAATACACCTTCTAACATAACCTTATATTAACTACAATCATAACCCATACCACATTCTAACCATAACATAGGCCCTCTACTAACCGAATGAACCACACTTAGATATTGATGATGTTCATTTTAACAACTAGTTATTGTTAGGTAATAATGATTCTTACATTACCAAATGAGACACAACGACCTCATGATACATTTCTAGGTATTTTTATCCATATATATGTTAAGGGGACCTAGGGACTCCTACTAGTTCATTACGTCTGTTATAGGTTGTAATAGGTATTCATATGTTTACTAGCACATAATAGGTATTGTCAAGTAATAATGAGTCTTACATTACCAAACAACACATTACTTGATCACTTATGTCAACTGCATTTTTCAATATGTTATCCATACATGTGTGTCTTAAGGGGACATAGGAGTCGTAATAGGTCATACTATTTTTTTATAGGTTCTAATAAGTCTTAATATGTATTATTAGGATATAATAGGTCTTATTAGGTAATGATGATTCTTACATTACCAAATGACACATAATGACCTCATGATACATTTCTAGGTATTTTTATCCATATATATGTTAAGGGGACCTAGGGACTCCTACTAGGTCATTACGTCTATTATAGGTTGTAATAGGTATTCATATGTTTACTAGCACATAATAGGTATTGTCAGGTAATAATGAGTCTTACATTACCAAACAACACATTACTTGATCACTTATGTCAACTGCATTTTTCAATACGTTATCCATACATGTGTGTCTTAAGGGGACATAGGAGTCGTAATAGGTCATACTATTTTTTATAGGTTCTAATAAGTCTTAATATGTATTATTAGGATATAATAGGTCTTATTAGGTAATGATGATTTTTACATTACCAAATGACACATAATGACCTCATGATACATTTCTAGGTATTTTTATCCATATATATGTTAAGGGGACCTAGGGACTCCTACTAGGTCATTACGTCTATTATAGGTTGTAATAGGTATTCATATGTTTACTAGCACATAATAGGTATTGTCAGGTAATAATGAGTCTTACATTACCAAACAACACATTATTTGATCACTTATGTCAACTGCGTTTTTCAATACATTATCCATACATGTGTGTCTTAAGGGGACATAGGAGTCGTAATAGGTCATACTATTTTTTATAGGTTCTAATAAGTCTTAATATGTATTATTAGGATATAATAGGTCTTATTAGGTAATGATGATTCTTACATTACCAAATGACACATAACGACCTCATGATACATTTCTAGGTATTTTTATCAATATATATGTTAAGGGGACCTAGGGACTCCTACTAGGTCATTACGTCTATTATAGGTTGTAATAGGTATTCATATGTTTACTAGCACATAATAGACTAACCTTACTATCAACCTTAATAAAACTATATCCCATTTACTTTATTAACATTCTTAACTCTAATTCAAACTGCTAAATTAAGTCATGAGTTCTAAATTGTAAACTAACATTTG
Organism: Cupressus sempervirens; assembly: GCA_028749045.1. Lineage (NCBI taxonomy): Eukaryota > Viridiplantae > Streptophyta > Pinopsida > Cupressales > Cupressaceae > Cupressus > Cupressus sempervirens. The sequence goes on from CM053792.1 coordinate 894,031,662, forward strand.
CTAACTAAACTCATTTACTTATCTAGTAACAAATTTTTCTATTCCTATGTCCTAACTCTCATCTACACTCCCCATAATCATCAAAGCATTTACATCAAAATTTAGATTTTAGTCAAGAATTATATTTTTTTATTGCATGTATGTACATGTGTACACTTAGTTATCATTTAATCAAGAAATTTTATTTTATTTTTATTGCATATACATGTACATGTACAAATATTTATTTTTCACATTTGCATGAGCACGTTACAATGTACATTAGATATGGTCTCTAAGATAATTTTTTTTAAAATACATATGTATGTTACATGATTGTTCATCTAGCACCATAAATTTAATGTTGTTTATTTATATGTACATGTGTTTCAAATTAAATTTAACTTTTAATTATTTTAATTTATATAGACTTGTATGTTTATATTTGTATATATATGCATGTGCAGATCTCTAGATATTTATCACTCAGATTGTAGCTTCACATTCATATTCTCATATTTATTTTCATATATACATTATGGCATCCGGTTCTTGGGATCGTGCTCCTGCATCCTCAGGGGATGCCAGTGTTCGTGGTGGGGGTCAGAGTGTTGAGTCTGGTACAACATGTAGATCAACCTCCTCCACCCATGATAGACAACAGTTATTTAGAGATACAGTGGTGAGATTATCTCATGCTATGCAGGTTTTGGATACCTCTCTTTCTTCTTCTACCACCCTCCCTAATAGGGAGAAGGTCATAGCGATGCGAGAGGAGTTATTTTGTATGATTTAGATAGTTGAATCATACAACCCTTTGGATGATATCAGCATTGAGACATTTTATTCTTCTTTATCTCACAGTTTCACTGGCACTGTGAAGTACACACAAATTGACACTGAGGTTTCCACCAGCATGGTAAAAACCATGTTTCCATCTTATATAGATCGTCGCAGAGTTAGAGGCTACTCTGTGATGAAGTGTACTGATCCACTCGTTGCACCATTGATGTATCCTCGTTGGTTGTCTACTCATCATAGATGGCCATAGAAGGATGAGTTCCCCCTATATTTCTGCAAACAATTGTTTGCAAAATTTCATTTACACTATGATGTTGACTATACAAATTATCCAGGACATGTTGGGTAGTGTCAGGGGAGACTTTCTGACAGATTTAGACCTGCGGACACTCCTGCACCCATTAAAAAATGGGCAATGGTGGGTCCAAACCTTTTGGTTATGCCGAGAGGTCCACAAATGGCTACTGCAGGTGAGAGTGTTCCTGATGACATAATTAGGACACAGATTTTTTCGAGCATCGCCACCATCGCCACATAGTTACATGAGATTTCTTCTGATTGATGTAGTTGATATATGCTACGGTCTTGAGGTACTGCTCCCACAGCTACATCATCTAGCACACCTGTTGATGATGATTATGGAGTTGGAGACATACCTTCTCCTGTAGACATTTATGCAGTCTTAGAGGTGGATGCATTGCATCGTTTGGCATCATATTTAGAATCTAATCTTTTAGATGCATATTGAGCATTATCTACACTCTCAAGGATTCCACTTCATGACATGAGCGCTCAGATTAGACATATTTTGTCACGTAGAATAGTCCCAGAGGATTCACAGAGGCAGGAGGACATTCCTGCACCTTCTACTACTCCTACTGCTATACAGGCCCAGGCTACAGCACCAGCCCCAGCTACTCAGGACCCTACAGCACCCCCCCTACTCAGGATCTTAGTGGCACCATACAGCCTTGTCTATTTACTTCCATGCTTTCAAATCAAGGCCGCACTATTGACTTGGATGCTGATACTATTTTTTCATTACATGATTCAGATATTAGTCAGATCGGCAGAGCATTACATAATGCTACGGTAAATATCTCTATATGTTTAGATTTATTTTTATTATAGTAAATAATATGTCTATATGTTTAAATTAATATATATGTGTGTGTTTGTGTATCTGTTATAGGGTTTGAGTGATAGTATGTTACGTTTTGCTGATCTGCAGACACCGACAGATCCTACATGTTGTGAGTCCCAGGTATGTTACAATTTATATATATATATTTGATTTATATACATGTAGATCTTGATATAATTTGTCTGTACACATAATTAAATGATTCACTTGTTATCATTTGACACAGGGTTTAGATGCAGCTGATAGACCCTTTTGGGGACAAGGCCTAGGATCAGGAGGGGGGATGTAGCTGATTAGATCATATGTGGCCTTTTATTTTATTACACACATGTTATGTCTAGATACATATTTATATGGACAGTTTGATGTTTTATATGTTATTTCCATATGCATACATTTTATATCCAGACACTTTGATGTCTTATATGTTATTTTCAAATACATGGTTTATATGGACACTTTGATGTTTTATATGTTATTTCTAGATACGTGTTTATATCATGGACACTAAATGATGTTTTATATGTTATTTCCAAATACATGTTTATATGGAGATTTTGATGTTTTATATATGTTATTTCCAGACATTTGATCTACATGATCTATTTTTATACATTTGATATGGGTACATTATATTCTTCAGATATATGCACATGTATGTTATTGATCTTTTAATGTAGACGTCTATTTTATTGATCTTTTAATGTCTTCATCTTTTATGTAACTTATGTATGTGTTATGCACATGTTTCTATATGTTATTCATATTTTCAATATTCAAGTTTACATGTATATGTATAGTTATTCATCTTAAAGCCTTAATCTAAGTGTAATTAACTATATAATTTTAATGGTCGATGTACATAATAATATAACATATATTTAATGACATGTCTTAATTAACTATATAATTAACTATATTTAGTCTAATTATATTTAATGTAGATCATGTATTAACTATATTTAATGACATGCCTTAATTAACTATATTTAACCTTTAAATTAACTATATTTAATCTAATTATATTTAATGTCTTAATAATTAACTCTATTTAATGACTTAATTAACTATATTTAATGACATACATTCTTAATTAACTATAATTAACAGCATTTAATTAATAAAATATAATGCACATGTAATATGTAACATAGTTCATATAACATATACATGTAAGAACATAACGATTATATACAAACATAAAGAATGTATCATATAAGAACATATAAAGATTATATGTACATACAAATACATACAAATACTAAAAAGGTTGTCTTAAGGGGAGGTCCTAAGAGACCTAGTCTTAAATGAGATATCCATGTCGAATTTAAATAAAAATAACAATACATGTGTAATTTTGCATATGCAAGATAAATGATCCAATGTACAAAAATTTATAAAACAAATATCCTATCAATATTAAATATGAAAGTATAAGAGCTATACAGGCATAACTCAACTAGAGCTCCACAATAAGTACATAGGTAAACTAGAGCTCCACAAACAATGTATTGTTAGGAACCTCTCTACTTTTTATTATCTCTAGAAGTTTTTCATGTTCTTCAATAGGAAATTTCCACTTTTGATTTCCACGATGTCCTTTTCTTTGTATTGCTTCAAATTGTAATTTGGTTGCTATAACATGGTTACTGTGGTGTAAAACCTTTTCTCCAGGCTTGTATTCAATAAATTCAATACCACTACCAATTACCCTTGTTTGTTGATAATATGTTTCTTCAATAACAATTGATCCAATTGGATATGACTGTTCATCAGCATCTATAGTTCCTTCTAGCAACTTGTGTTTTGCTTTTGTGCATCTTAAAAGATAATAGTCCACATTTTCTGCATTATCTGGTAAGGCTTGAACTGCAAAAATATCTCCTGCATGTATATAAAAAGGTAAATATAAATTAATTTTAAAACAAATATACATGTATATTAATTTATATATATGTATATATGCACACAAACCTACCACAACTAAATCAGAAATGCGCTCATAATTAGCTAAATATACAAGATCATGAATGTCAATGTCAATGTCAACATCTTCAAAAGGAGGCTTTCTAACTATCTCCTTCAATTCCCAATGTGAAACATATCCATTCCCAATATTTTCACATGCACTCACTACATTGTCCTTAATGCAGTCATCACAAAAACATGTTTTCTCTCTTACTTTAAGTACTGGAGGTTTATGGTTTCCTATAGTCATCACTTGATGTAAACTTCTAATTCTAGGAATCGTTTGACAATTGTAAGGATTAGATTGATCTATATCTATTAAAAATACAAAAACTAATTGTCATATTTCAAAATAAATAATTAATTAAAAACTCAATTTGATTTGAAAAAGACATTAAAAATAAATATAACTTAGTTCACCTTTCACCTCCCAAAAGTAACACTTATTGTATTCAGTATCTTGAGTAGCAAAATGAACTTTGCACCATTCAACAATTTGATTTGTGATGTCTATCCTATTCCCTATATGTACATAAAATATGCATGTATATATAAAATTTAAAATATATGCTATTAGATTATTAAACATGTACATTTAAAAAATGCATATATTTACCTGCAAGTTCATGTTGTCGAAGCGCACATTTTATACATGCTCCTACTCCATCATGCTCCCCTTTTCTGTGTCCACTTTCAAAGAAATTCCATAAAAACTTAACATTGGTTCTAGCATGTTGCATTGCTAACCAATTAAATGCTTTTACAGATTTGAATTGTCCTGTGAATGTGAAACATGATAAGTATCTACAATTATCCAAGTACATATATCAAATTAAAATAGACATGTCCAAATAAATACAAGTTAAAATAAAGTTAAATAAATGTGTAACTATTTCATGTATACTAACCTGCACATCCATCAGACCAAATCCATTGCTCTGAAACATTTATTCCACGATTTTTGAGATCTTTAGAGAACATTGCAAAACAATGAGCCACATAACTCTTGTCATGAACTTTATCATCACTAATATAGAAATGAACCTCTTTGATGATGATGCATTCATTTTCATCCAATCTTTCTATCTGATCCACCTCAAATTGTGCATGTCTATAGGTCACTTGCACAAATATTGCAACTTGTTCAGAATGATAATCTTGGCTTTGGAGCTCTGTATGAGGTGTAAATGTATAATTCTCAGAAAAATCTACAATTGAAAGTATACAACCAGGTGGAAAACAATTTTTGAAATCACGAAACTGTTTAGCTTGCCATCGTGCACCATGACAATGTTGGATATGTGGATATATCAATGGACGGAGCTTGGCCATGAACTCATCATAATGCAATTCACTCTCCTTCGATACAATTTTTCTGGATTCATCCTCTCTATTATTTTGGTATGTCTCATATTCATATCTCATCCATGAAACTAGTTTGGATTCATTAATATTCTCAACTTGCATAATTTTAGAAAATTTGTGTAAATCTTCACAATCTTCACACTGATTTTTGATGCATTGCACTTTGAATTCATTTGAATCTTCTAATTTATCACATAATATGGACCTCACAAATTGTGTTGTACTTCTAGGGATGACCAAATTAGGATCAAGTATTGCCATAACTTTTTCAAATGATTGCAAGTGTAGACCAAATTCAACATGATTTCTACAACAAGGTTCTCGCATCTTATTTATGCGTACAAAGGAAGGACGTAAACTCTCAAACATTCTCTGACATATTTTGACATTTGAAAATTCTTGTTTGAAATCTTCAAAAAGTTCACTTTGAGTTATATCTATGAAATGTTTTGGATGTTCAATTTTGGCCCCTATTTCTTGATCTTTAATTTGTATAGTATCACGCCTGTTGGAAGAAACACGAGAATGTGTGGTCCAAAATTCAATAACTTGTCTTTTTTCTTCTTCAGAAATCCTGTCTTTTCGAGGAACTCTATAAATATTCACCCAGTTATTCTCAATGTTATCATCTAGCATATTTCTCCTCTTGATGTATCTCTAGACAATTCTTCTAGATATATGTAGTACATCAAAAATTGCACGTACCTATGTTCTATGTGTCAATTTTCTACTAGATATAGTAGTCATCAATGCTCTACGTGCATTACTCAAATCACCTCCTCGAGTTGTGTTGTCAATTTTGTTATAAGCATTTTGCAAATTTTCAACTATTGTTTTATTAATATTATGGGCATGGCTTAACCTGTTATCAACACCCAACAACTCTAAAACAAGTCTCATATCTCTTCTCCTAAATAACTTGACAAATAATTGTGCCTGTCCAAATATACTTTTATCCTTGAAATATTCATCCCACATGTTCTGACAATGCTTTTTGATAGTGTTCTCATTTATCATATCTTTAGATGGAATTTGGTTAAAAAGTAGTTCTTCATCCAAATCCATCAATTTTTTTATGCTTTCTAATTTGTATCTATCAATAGAACTGCCAATTTCTTCCTCTTCATTACTTTCATTTTCTTCATGAATCTCATCATGTTCAGGACTTTCAGTAGGTTGGTTTTGAGCATTTTTTGTATGGCCTTTCATTTTGTCATCTCTTTTTCTATCATATTTCCTTGATCTTTTCCTTTTACTACCCATTGAATATTTCAATCTATAGAAAAAAATAATAATAAATTTAGATTTCACAAAATATCAGCTAATGGTTCAATATATAATACATAAAAATAAAAATAATTAGAAGAGAAAAAAAGCACCTTCAAAATATTCGATCCTTTACAATATTGATTAAATCCGCAAAACAGTTGTTGAAAATTGCTTCAAAATTAATTGTTTTTTGCAAATCTTCTTCCAATTTTTGCTATCGTTGTATATTTAATTTTAAAAAAGAGGGAAAACAATATTTTTTTCTATCAAATAGTCACATTAACTGCTAGCGGTTTGTTATGTCGACTGGCGTTTCGGCCGAAACATTTACGGTCGAAATAGTTTCGGCCGAAAGAGTCTATGTAGCAACCAAACAAGCAAAAATTAGAACTTCTATAAACATCTCACTTTGAAGGCCAATTTGACCTACTAAATTGAAGTATTTTTTAAAACTAAAAATATACTTTTGTAGTTCTCAGAGTCATGATTATGATTGTATAATTTTTTAAAGTTCTGATTATGAATAATATGTTATAATTTGAAAATATTACAAGTAGGTATCTTAAGATTCAAGAAGATGTCTATTCAAAAATAAGAAAAAAATAGTAAATCATGTTAAAAAATTAATTATTTTTTATGGTGCACTAGAGAAGAGAGTCTTCTTCAAGAATATGTAATTTGTTTTAAAAAATATATAGATTTGATTGAAAAAGTTTGACAGGAGAAAAAAATTGTCTATTTCTGATAACTTTGACTTTGACCAGTTATAACTTCAACAATATTAGCCAAATTTCAATTTTTTTTTTTTGGTGCACCAGGTATACATGTTAACTCTAATATATTCCAAAATCAAACCAAAATATGAACATTTGCATATATATTTTTGACGGGAAAAAAACTCTATATTTTTAGTATTTTTAAAAAATTAAAAAATACACTTTAAAATTTTAAAAATAAATAAAATTTTCACTCAATTTAAAAAAAAAAAATTATAGACATAAACTTCATCCAATTTTACACATTTCATTAGTTTACATCATTTTCAAATTCTAAGCACAAATGCCACTTTTATTTCGTTAAAGTTGAAGACTTTAAATTCTGATATCACTTTTCCTTTATAAAAGGTGACACAGGTTTGTGCTTTTACCCTAATACAAAGAAAATCTCTTAACAGAGTGGTCTTAATAGGCTTTTGCAAATCCTTTAATAGGGTGCTTACTTTATTGTGAGTTGAAGTCCTCTAACAAGGAACGCTTTTAGTAGGGTATTGAAATCCTTTAACAAGGTAAGATTTAACAATCTTTGTAAGCCTTTAATAGGGTAGACCTTTCACAGGGTAGATCATAGTTTAAGTTTAAAAAAATTTTACCTTAATTGGGTACACTTTACAACTATAGTAGTGAAGATTTGTGGGTGTCATCCTCACCCTAGTTTTCCCTTCTCATTGGAGGGTTTATGTGTAGAAAATTTATTGTGTTATCTGTTATTTATTTCATGCTATGCATGAACATGTGTAGTTAGCTATTTATATTTACATAATAAATTATGAGATGGATGTGTGGTGAATATTTTATGGTTAAATTTTTCAAGCACTAATTCACCTCCCCCCTCCCTCTCTTAGAGTTTACTTTCTCATTGTTATTTCAAACAATTGGTATCAAAGCCTTGTTCTTTAGAAAGAAAATCTTTACAGCTTTGAGGTAAGATCTTGAAGATGGAATTCTACAAGTTGGTAAATACTATTAAGAACTAGAAGATTGAAATCCAAGCTTCCCTACACAAAATCATGGAAGCAAGAGATGAACTATAGTGTTCATTGAGGAGAAAGAAAGAGATAGCTATTGAGAAAAATGACACTTATTGCCAAGAGGAAGACACTACTAAACATTTTTCAAATGGAAACTCAAGTGAGTTTGATGCAGCACTTGCAGACCTAATGGAAAAGAATGGTGCACTAATTGAAGAGGTCAAAAAATTTAAGATAAAGCAAGAAGTTCAAGAAATATTTTTCTGTGAGGTGACCGAGCAGAAAAAGAAAGCTGAGGAAGACAAGGCCATGATTGAAGATGAAAAAAGAACACTAACCAATAGATTGGAAGAGAAGACATCAAAGGTACAAAGGATTGCTAACATGCAACTAGATACAATGAATCAATTAATGATTAAAAATTATGAATTGAATGGAAAGGACATTGAGATCACAAACCTAAAGTTACAAAATGAACAACTGAGGAATGAACTGAGAATAGAAAAGGAATTTGCTAAAAGTTTCAACAAACCTAGTGAATCCAGCAAATACTTTAAGAAATAGATGAGATCTCCTAGATCCAACTATGATACTATTAGTTTAGGATACACCAATACTAAGGAAGGACAATCATCTAAAAGTGGTGAACAAAAGAAAAAGGAAAAGCTAAGAACTAAAAATCTACTTCTTATAGTTGTGGAAAGTTAGGTCATACAAAAAATGTTTGTAGGAGCAACAATGCAAATTAGAACCCTAAGAAAAAATTCAAGGGTTATTGGCATAAGTACAACAAGCAAAGACATTAGGCACATGAATGCAAGACCAAGACCTTAAGCACACAAAGATTTGAAGAATATTTCCATAATTGTCAAAAGTATGGATATAAAGCATATGAATGTAGATCTAATGCCAAGTGGATATCAAACAAACAGACAAAGGTACAAAAAAATAGAAAATCTAAAAATTGGGATTACAACACAAAGTATAGTTGTCACTACTGTCAAGAATATGGACATGTTTCTAAGAATTGCATTAGAACAAATTTCAAAGGCAATTACAATAGATGGTTGAGTGAGACTACATGCTTTAGCTATTGGAAGACTAGTCATATCAACAGAAACTCTCCAACTAGATCACCAGTGCTAAGTAATGGTAACATTAAAGGCAAAGAAAAGGTCAATATTGAGAAGGCCAAAGTGCAAATGAATAAAACATGGAAGAAGAAGGAAGATTGCAACACATCAAATTCAAATGAGATAACTTCATCCAATGGATTAGATGATCACATCACCCCCAACTAAGAAATCAAAAGGTATGTATGGGATTGATATTTCAAAGTTTTATTATACATCAGTTCCAAGAATCTAAGATCTTAAAAGAGAATATATGCATGAATTATGATCCAATGTATTGGTTAGAACCTGGAAGAGATCTATAATTTTTTTATTTTTCATATTGTCGAGCATGAATAGTTTCACAGTTGTTATCGAGTGATGGAATTATGTTAGTAGTGTTCATGCTTTCTATCATTTCCAAGAATAGTGGAAATCATGTATAAGCCGAGTGAGTGAAAAATCCTATGATAGTCAAGCTTATAGTTGTATAAGCATTAATCATTCATTTCTAAATATCAAGGGTTATATGGTCAATTTTCTACTCATTTACACTCATTAGAGATTAAGAAGGGAAAAAATAGTACAAGGTGAACCGAGGAGAAAGATTCAAGTGTTTGTGAACTAGATTCAGCTACTACTCATTATCATTCATCAGATTTGAAAGGTATTTCACTAGTGTCGAGTTACACTTTTTGAATTTTTGGAAACCCTATTTACATAAATTGGCATCTAGCTCTTCTATAAATGTTAGGAAGGAAGGAAAAGAATATTTTAATGTATAATTAATTAGTAATGAAGTTAGACAATCACCCTTCTAAGCTATTCTTGAGATAACATACAAGGGAGATCCATTTGGTGCGCTATCGATGATACCCCCAAAAGTTTTAATGATACCAAATATCAGATGTTGCTATATTGGAAAGATAGGAGAAGTAGGAGACATGGAAATAAGAGATGCATACAAAAAAAATTGTGATAATGGAGTTTTGAGAAAAGAATACAAGATTACTAAATAGAAAAGGTTAAATCATGCCCTAGATTTTTCTTAAGTTTTTAAGAATGATTAGATACACATTGTTCTAAGCCGTATTCATAAAAATTTAATTTGGTTGGAAAATAGACCCATTAAGATCTCCAAAAAGATCATCCACCAAGTATTAGGGAATCCAACACTAGACAAACCTAAAACTATGTGGAGTGATGCAAAGGAGGTAATTCAAAAAAACACAGGGGTAGTATGGAATAAGAGAGGGATGTCCATAGACACAATTTGAGATCCCCTAGTTGACTTTGTAGTGAGAGTGATTGCTAACAAGTTCTTTCAATTAAGAATATTGAATAGTTTGTCTTCCATGGCTATGGATTTTGGATACAAGATAGTAAAGAAATATCACACTTATGACCTTGCTAAGTTGCAACTTCAGTAGCTATCAACAAACTTAGAGGCCATCAGAAAAAAAAAGATTGCACAATGAAAATTTTGTTCACTACTTGTCTACCTATTCTTCTATGTGCAAAATAATTTTCAAATTTAGGTCAAATAGTGTGGAAAACCAATAGGCCAGTGACATTACAGATTCAAGAGCTAATTGAGTAGCTTAGAGATAATTTTGAAATAGTAATGACAAGCTATTTTGAAGACTTCAAGAAGTCTATAAAATAGAGACTAAGGATTCCTGTATCACTAGATGAAAAATACTACAATGGTGTTTACATTCTAGTCGATGTAGATTATATATATGTGTAGACAACCATACCTAGGGTCAAATGGATAAAGTGCTTGCCTTTATATGAAGTCAATTTAGATGATGCATCTATAGCTATTATAGCTTTACTAGTAGAGGAAGTTGATAATAGTGTCACCTTATCTGGAAACTATGAGGAAGCTAAATCAAAAATCACAATTGATTTGAACATAACTACTATGATAAGAAAGAAAAACAAGCTTGTGAAGAAGCTTAAGGAGAGATTTGGTGAATGGGAGAAGAAGAATAGGATGAAGATGAAGATGATAAAGAAGAACATCAAGATGAAGCCCCATTGGCACTCGCTCTAGGCCAAGGAGAAGATCAAGAAGAGAATTTAGAAGGTTTCAAGGAAGCACCTAAGCCAGATGAAAAGAAGAAGAGGAAGGAAAAAGAACTTGTAGTAGTGAAACCAAAGAAAGTTGTAAAACATGTACCAGTTACTAGATCTAGTACAAGAGAAACAAAAAATAAAATCAAAGAAATAGAAAAGCCTAAAGGCAAGAGGTCTATTGTTACTATAGAGGAAAGTAGGCCTGAAAAGAAAAAGAAATTAAGGAGAAAGTACATTTCTCTAGTTGAGTTAGATGAGGAGAGGATAGAATCAGATGACATCAGTCAATTTTAGGTAGTAAGCCACAATCCCTCATCAGATATAGATAACTTGTGTAAAAATGTTAAGAATAATGCAGATTTGTCTAGTTTTGCACATGTTGTATTTGATAAGTTAGGTAAGATTGATCAAAATAAGGTGGAAGAAGCAATATATGAGATGATGGCTACATTTAATACCACATCTATAAAAGTTTCCAACTCACTACCAAAGAGTCTTTGTGACCAAGTTGAGCAAAAGTGGCAACATATTTTGACAATAGAAAGATAGATTAGGGAGAAAACACTTTCTAGAGTAATGCCTTCTTTGGATTAGGAAAAGATGACAAAAGACATGAATAAATTCAAGGGAGATTTTCCCCAATATAGAGCTTTTAGTATTTTGCAAAATAAAGTTGAAGAGGTTTTCAAATAGAGTATCCAAATATGGAAAGTTATTTGTGGGTTGACAACAAAAAAGCCAAGTCATCAAGTTCCCAAGGAAGTAGGAGATAAAAAATACGAACAGAGACAAGAAGTCTAAGTCAAGGATAGTCATGTGAGAGTTACTGAAACAACAATAGATTTAAATAGACAAAATGTACTAGAGATATAAGTGTCAAGTGTGAACCCTCTACATATAGACCAAGTGAGTCACTAGGACTCAATACTAATAAAGGATGTTCCTAAAAACTCTACTCATAACATCAATCCCTTGACATACAACAACATGAAGAAAATTTTGATTCACTCCACCACATAAGCTAAATTATGTAGCCATCCTATTTTAGTGAGAGCAGATGAGATTGAGAAGATAGAAGTGGCATCTGCAGGGGAGAAATTGCAAGAAACATCTAATGTACCCAATCAATCTACAAAAGAAAAAGAATAGGAAAGTGTCACAATTGACACACAAATTGCAATGCCCATTGTGGTATATCAAGTAAAGGATGTAGTGATACTAGATTTTAGTATATTAGTGCCAAATCCTTCAATACAAGCAATATTAACTATTGAGAAGGATGGGACTAAAGTCCACATAGGTCAAGAAGCCAACCCTACACCTATCTCCCAAATGAAAGATAAAGAAAAAAAAAAAGAGAAGGAGAAGCACAAGACTGAATAGTCAGTTTTAACTACTAAGCTAGAGGAGAAAATTGCTATATAGACCTTAGTTACCCTACCATTTTCTGTATCTACTCCTCTTACTAGTCAAACTCTTCAATGGTTGAGTACAATGGTTATACCCTTACAAATATCAAGGCCTAGTCTTAGTATATATAAGTATGTTGAAGATACATCTTATGAAGATGTAAGCTTAGATGAGGTGATTGAATTATCAAAGTTTGATCTTGCAAAAATTACCATAGAATAGATGAGAATTGTATAGGAAGCTCTTCAAAGGAAGAAACAACAAGAGTTTCTTAGATGAGAGAATAAGTAGAATCAAGTGCTTCATGCCATCAAAGATATATTTTTTGATGCTTTTAGTATTCCAGAACCGAGTGAGTAAAAATGAATCATTGAGCAACTTGTGAAAATAGTTGATAAGATTAGGGATGAAGACCTAGATTACAATGTTAAACTTATAGAATGGTTTGAAAATAAGTTTCACTCTAAAGTTGTTGAAAATATTTGTAGTGCTATTGCACTATGATAGGTTGCATTAGTAACCAAAATGGACGATGTGAAAAAGGAGTTGGAGAATATCTTTTCTCTTTACACAAAGCTTTGTGATGTGAATTTATTCACACAAGAAGTATAGAGGGATACTAACCAACTACAAGGAGATCTACATTTCATAGGTTCAACATTCCAACTATCTCCTAGTCAAAGCCTACTATCTACTCAAGATAAGCTAGCTAAGCTACAAACATAAGGGCTACCTTGATTAGTATCTAGTCCAAGTTGACTCCACACATGGAAGTATTGCATTAGGAACTAGCCTTCACTAAAACATTTATGAAGAAAGATAATCAAATTTCAACATATGATGGCCTAGTTGACCTTGCTACCCAACTATATGTTCAATACTAATCTCTAGAGGTAGCATGCAATGACTAGGATGCAACATTGAAAATAATCATGGAGGTCCACAATTTTTTTTTGGATAAACACACTATTAGTGTACCACCCAAATGACATTAGTGTCAAGAAAGGGGGGATTATAAAGTTTTTGCAATAAAGTGGGAATGAGAAATGAATGAGAAAGAAAATTGAAAAATGCATAGTACAATTTTGAGATGGGGAGGTACTCATGCAGAAACAAGGAACAAAAAAAGATCACACATTTACTCGACATGAGTACAAAAATCAGTTATAGAAAGAAAATATCAACTCAAGAGTAGTTGAAATTTTGGTGCTTTTGCCAATTTTGTAATTTTGTATGAGAGTTGAATAATGTATACAAATTATTTGAGTTATGCTCATAAGTTAGGTTGTATATGCATGAAAAAGTGTTTTTTCCACTCATATCAAAGGGGGAGATTATTGATCTCATTTTGATGTTGAAATGGAAGTAACAAGAGACCTAACTCATTACTTAATAGAACTTAGTGCATGTTGAGTAAGTAGTATATGTCGAGCATTTTACATAGCTAGTGCCAAGCACTAGTATGTTCCAAGTAGATGATATGTACCAGGTCACTCAAGTTTTGAGCAAGTCATACATGTCGAGTGATTTAGGTGTTGAGTAAAATAGTGGATGTTGAGTCATTTAGGAGCTAAGTGACACCATTAAGGATATATTAAATGCCGAGCATCAGAGCTTTCAAGTGTTGAGTAAATAGTATTTGGCATAGTTGTATGTAATGGAACAAACTCCTATATAAACCATTTTTGGTCCAACTTAAGGATTGTTTTATGATTTTAGAAGATTTATACAAAGGTATATTGAGAATCCCTATGCAGTACATGCAATAAATCAAAATAAGAGATATATTAAGTAGAAAAATAGATGAATCATAGTTTTTGATTCCTACCTAACCCTAGCTCACCTATGTCTTCTTAAGGAGGTAAAACCCTAATGGGTTTGTGTGTGTGGATGAGAGAAGAAGGACAAATGCTAAGTGTAGAGGGAGAGAATTCATGGTGACTATGGAGTTTATGGTAGTGATATCAATTGCAAAATCAATTAGAGAGAACAGAGAAGAGCAGTTAAAGGATAGAGAAGGCATATATAATTAGGAGGATCAAGGATATATTTGGAAAGAGGAGATTTGATATCTAGTAGTAGAGTGCTAACCTAAGGATCAAGGTGTTGAATCATTTTAAAATGTGATTCAAAGAAAAACTCTTAACAAAGTAGTCTTGATAGCCTTTTGCAAATCCTTTAATAGGGTGCTTACTTTATATGAGTTAAAGTCCTCTAAAAAGGCACACTTTTAGTAGAGTGTTTAAATCCTTTAATATGGTAAGACTTAACAATATTTGTAAGCCTTTAATAGAGTAGACCTTTCATAGGGTAGATCATAGTTTATGATCAAACTATTGTAACCTTAAGTGGATATGCTTTACAACTACAGTAGTGAACATTCATGGGTATCATCCCCACCCCAATTTTACCATCTCATTTGAGGGTTTCTAGGTAAAAATTTATTATGTGATGTGCTATTTGTTTCATGCTATGGATCAACATGTGTAGTTAGCTAGTTCAGTTTACATACTAAATTATGAGATGGATGTGTGGTGAATATTTTATGGTTAAAGTTTTGAAGTACTGATTCACCACACCCCCCCCCAGAGTTTACTTTCCCATTGTTATTTCCAACAAAGACAACATAGGGAACCCTAGGACCCCTTTCAACCCATTGGATCACATATTGTGTGTCTTAAGGGGTCTGAGGACCACTTAAAACACATGTGATTAAATGGGTCAAAAGGTGTCTCAGGGTACCCTATCACCTCTTTTGGCTCATTTGATCATATAATTTTTGTGGTAAGTAGTCTTTAGACACCTCAACACACATTTAATAGATCCAATAGGTCAAAAGAGGTCATAGGGTATGTTATAAACCATTTTGACCCACTTGACAACATAACATGTGTCTTACAGTGTCCAAGAACCCATTAGCATACACATAATGGTTGAAATGGGTCAAAAGGGATCATAGGGTACCCTATGACTCTTTTTGACTTATTCAAAAGTATAATGTCCCTTAGCACATATATAATGGTTTGAATGGGTCAAAAGGGGTCATAAGATACAATATGGCCCATTTTGACCAATAAGATCACATAATGCATCTCTTAAGTGGTCCAAGGACCCCTTAGCACAAATAATATGATCAAATGGGTCAAAAGAGGTCATTGTATCTCCTATGACCTCTTTTGACCCATTAAATGAAATAATGTGTGTCTTATGGGGTCTAAGGACCCCTTAGCAAACATAATATGATGAAAAGGCTCAAAAGGGGTCATAGGGTACCCTATGAGCCATTCAATTACATAATGTGTGTTTTAATGGGTCCAAAATTCCCTTAGGACACATATAACAGTTTGAGTGGGTGAAAAGGTGTCTTATGGTACCCTATTACCCTCTTTTGACCCATTTGGTCATATAATATATGTCTGAAGAGGTTTAAGGACCCATTACCACACGTATAATAGTTTGAATTGGTCAAAAGGTTTCATAGGCTACCTTTTGATCCCTTTTGGCCTATTTGATCACATAGTTTTGTCTTAAGGGGTTTAAGGACCCCTTAGCACACATTAAATTGTTCAAATGGATAAAAAGGTGTCATAGGGTACTCTATGACCCCTTTTGATCCATTTGATTGCATAATGTATCTTTCAAGGGCTTGAGGACCTCCAAGTACATATATAATGGTTGAAATGAGTCAAAAGGGGTTATATGTTACCCTATGATTCCTTTTGACCCATTTGATTGCATAGTGTGTTTCTTAAGGGGTCTAAGGGCCCCTTATAACACATATAATTGTTCAAATAAATCAAAAGGGGTTATAGGGTACCATATGACCCATTTTGACCCATTCGATCACATAATGTGTGTCATAAAGGGTCATCAAACTTATTGATACTTTTATAACACATCAAATGGTTAAAAAGGGGTCATTAGGTACCCTATGATCCCTTTTGACCCATTGGGTCACATAATGTGTGTCTAAAAGCATTTAAGGACTCATTACCATATACATTATGATTGAATGGGTCAAAAGGGGTCATGGTTTCTTATGAGCTATTTTGACTCATTCAATCACATAATGCATGTCTTATGGGGTCTAAGGACCCCTTAACATACAAAATGTGGTCAAAAAAATTAAAAGGAGTCATTTTGACCCCTTTGATCATATAACATGTTCCTTAAGGGATCTAAGGACAACGTGTGTGTGTGTGTGTGTCTGTGAGAGAGAGAGAGAGAGAGAGAGAGAGAGAGAGAGAGAGAGAGAGAGAGAGAGAGAGAGAGAGAGAGAGAGAGAGAGAGAGAGAGAGAGAGAGAGAGAGAGAGAGAGAGCTTAAATTATATTGAGTGTGCCCTATATTTTATCTTTTAGTGTATATTATATATATTTTATATTTTATATATACTTAAATATTATATTTTATGTACATATGATCCCAATGCTCAAATTGGCATGAGTATACCCTATTTGAAAGGGTTTTCTAGTCTTTATTTCTTGACACATAGGGTGTATGCACTATAGCATCTGTGTGCTATTCAAACATCTATATACTTTTTTAATGATTCACCAAACCCAAAGCTTGGATTTTCCTTAGAGATCCAAACCAAAGGCTTAGTGGCCTGAAATAGGTTTGAGTTGTGTTTTCTAACAATCATACCAAAAATGGACAACATTTGTTGTATGCTCTTCTTAATGTTTCTTCATGGTTGAATATCGATAAAATTAGGTTACATAATATCATAGATCTTTGTGTTATCTATATAACTATATAATTTATTTTTAATTCAAACTATTTTAAGTCTTTCAACTATAATTTCTTTTGGATGTATCCCATTTTTTCTCAAAAACCAATGTGTAGTATTTGGGGGTTAGATTTTGGCTTGTTTGTCATATTTTGGAACAAGTTAATTTTTTAGATACTAGACTTAATTCTACACACTTTTAAAAAAAAAGTTTTTTTTTTGGTTAGTTTTGATGAGTTTTTGGGAGTGCTCATGTAGATATTTCACATTTTTGGGATGTGTCCACTTACAAAATTCATTAAAAAAAATGCTTTAAAAAATTACCTCAAAAACATGGCATAAACTATATGATGTTAGGTAACTATTGACCAGAGTGACTAAATAATTTCAAAAAAAAGTTAGCATTTTATGGGGACCACACTTGACACTATGTTATGTTTTTACTAAAAAATAGTACCACTTTGTTGGTCCCCCTTTTTTAAAGGCCTTAAACTCCACCATTTTAAAAGCAAAAGTAGTTTCAAAACTAGATTCAGAGGACTGTGTCTTTTGTTTTTGTCATATCTTGAAATTTTGAGTGTAACTATTTTTAAATTCTCATCGAAGTTCAAAAAATTGCTGATTTTAGGGGAAAAAAATTAGTATCTTATACTCCCCTTTTGGTACCACAACTTTCTGCACTTACCTGTTTAATATTTCCACTATTATTTGTTACTTCAATAGTTCCCATTCCTTTAGACCCATTAGAATTACTATCTCTGAACACCACAGAACTATTGTATTATCTTCTAAATTGATAAAAAGAAATTCCATTGAAAGTCATATGTGAGAAGCAACCAAAACCAATAAACCATAAAGTATCTTCATGTTTGAGCCTTTTTTCAAACAGGATAGAAATAATTTTTTAATATCTTCTATTATGTTATTAGCAGATTATTTATGTCAACATTCAGACTCACAATGAACAAACTTTTTATAGTTGGAAACATTAAACATGGTGTATTTTTGGGCTTGGATTTTCATTTGGGATCCAACCTAAAGGATTGAAGTCTCTACACTAGTCTGAGACATGTTTTGCAGTAAACATACATTGGTCTGAGACAAGGTGCTATTGTGTGTGTTCCATAGCATGCACACACTATTTAAAGAATTTTTAAATTTAGGCTTAAATAGTGCATACGCACTATAGTGCACACACACTTTGTAAGCCTAAATTTCAATAGAGAGGAAATGAAAGAGGGAGAGACTGTAGCGAGAGAGAGAGAGAGAGAGAGAGAGAGAGAGAGAGAGAGAGAGAGAGAGAGAGTAGGGTATGGGAGAGGGTGGGATATGGGGGAGGGAGAGAGAGAGATAGAGATAGAGAGTAGGGGATGGGAGAGGGTGGGATAGGGAGAGGGGGAGGGGGAGAGAGAGAGTGGGGGGAAGAGAGAGAGAGAGAGAGAGAGAGAGAGAGAGAGAGAGAGAGAGAGACTAGGAGATGTGAGAGGGTGGGATAGAGAGAGACTAGGGGATGGGAGAGGATGAGATAGAGAGAGAGTGAGAGAGGGTGGGATATGGGGAGAGAGAAAGAGAGTAGGGGATGGGAGAGGGTGGGATAGAGAGAGTGAGAGAGAGGGAGGGAGGGAGGGAGAGAGAGAGAGAGAGAGAGACAAGATAGAGAGAGTAGGGGATGTAAGAGGGTGGGATAGAGAGAGAGAGAGAGAGTAGGGGATCTAAGAGGGTGGGAGAGAGAGAGAGAGACTAGAGGATGAGAGAGGGTGGGATAGGGGGGAGAGAGAGAGTAGGGTTTGTAGAGGGGGAGAGGGAGGGAGGGAGGGATAGAGAGATAGAGGATAGAGAGAGTAGGGGATGTAAGAGGGTGGGATATATAGAGAGACGAGGTGGGATAGAGAGAGAGAGAGAGAGAGTAGGGGCTATGAGAGGGTGGGAGAGAGAGAGGGAGACAGAGACTAGGGGATGAGAGACGGTGGGATAGGGAGAGGGAGGGAGGGAGGGAGAGAGAGAGGGGGGGGAGAGAGAAAGAGTAGGGGATGGGAGAGAGAGAGAGTAAGGGATGTGAGAGAGGGAGAGAGATGGGATGAGAGAGAGTAGGTGATGTGAGAGATGGGGGAGAGAGAGAGAGAGAGAGAGAGAGAGAGAGAGAGAGAGAGAGAGAGTAGGGCATGGGAGAGGGTGGGATGGGGGAGGGGGGGGAGAGAGACACACACAGAGAAAGTAGGGGATGTGAGAGAGAAATAGAAAGAGAGTACAGGATGGGAGAGGGTGAGATAGGGAGAGAGAGATTTTTCACATAGTGTGTACACACTATATTGCATGTATGCTTCATAGTGCATACACACTATATGGAAACACCAAAAAATAGTTATTTTTGAAAGTTTGGGTCCTTAATGACCCATAGTTTGTTTTTTCTTTGTTGTCTATTTTGTTGTTCTAATAGAAAACATAGTTTTCATGCCGTTGGAAGTTAGCAAGCACCAAATTCAATCATTGCAAACACTATTTGAAGGCTTTTTAAAAATTCTTTCATGCTATTGTATGCTAGCAAACACTAAATTCAATCATAAGATACACTATTTGAAGGATTTTTGAACATTCTTTCTATAATAAAGGTTAGTGTAGTCCTTTTTAAATATTCTTTGTTACTATAGAGTCAAATTTTATTATAATTTGACAAGTTTTTTAATATATAGTGAATTCATTGAAATTTGTATGTTTGAATGAATTGATAGTTGGAAATGGTTATATATTTGACAGGTTGTTTAATATATAGTGTATTTGTTGAAATAATTGTAATTTGTATATGTATTTAAATGATTTGTAATTTACAAATTGTAAGTAATTCAGATGTTTGAATAATTTGACATATATAAATCATCATCATGCCAAGGAAGAAACCAAAAACTCAAACAATGGAAGAGAGGGAGAGAGATTTGTAAATTATAAGAGATAAAATGAAACTACCTCATAAACAAAGAAAATTGCAATGCAATAATGAAGAATTGTCTTTCAAAGAGGAACACGAACCACTAATACAAAGAAACAAAGAGGAAGAATTGGAAAGACAAAGAGAATAAATGAGACTCTTATGCTCAAGAAGAGAATTGAGTTGTGAAGCTACACCATCTTCCAATGTTGGAGTCATATTATCAGCTCATGTTGAAGAGACACTAATTTCTACATCCAAAAATGTACACATTCCATCATGTCATTTTGAAGGCATATCATCAACATATAAAGTAGGTGATATTCTATCTTTTGCATCTTATTGCCAAGGCACATCATCTTCGGTTCAAGGTACACAAAACACTCAACCTTATGTTGATGTTAAAAAGGTTGAGGGAATGGAAGAGATTATAATACCTTCTAGAATTCATTTTAGAAGACCAAAATATTTGATTGATATTAATACTAACATTTTGAAATCAATGCATGACAAGATTAGCAATCATACCTATTAAAGAAAAGTTAATCACATGTGGAGATTATTCTTTGAAGAATTAAATATTATAGGTCAATGCCAATTATTTGTTGAAATGATGAGGAAATTGAAATGAAGGCCCATCGTGAAGATTCTTGGGTTAAGAACAATGGATGGTTCAAATGAAAAAAGCATTGTAAATAATCTAATGAGTGTATATCAAAAATTGGGTTTTAAATCATGTACCAAAGATAGTAATATCATAATATGTGTACTTACATCAACAATAGTAAGTACCCAAATGAAGAAAATTCAACTCATGAGAAAAATAAGAAAAACATTGAAAATCAGTAGAGGTACTCTAAGGAGAACCATGGTAAGGTGTGAGAGATTGAAAGATCAAACAAAAAATGAGTTATGAACATTTAGCAGTAGACTACCACGAAAGGATAAAGAAATTAGTGAAGCTTTTAATTCATTGATTGAATATTTTTGGACAAATAACATGTGTGTTCCCCCTAATCAAAGAGATTTTATAAGGAGGATTTGGTAGGTGAAATCATGATCCACATGTGAAACATTTTTTGGACTCAACTCATACACAATTTTTTGCAAAATTTATTGGTATGTATCCTCAAATTTGAATAAGTCAAATATTTTTTGAGATGGATAAACCTTTTTATGTGAAGATAAATCACACACACATAACTTGTTGTTGTAGGATACAAATTGAATTTTCTAACCATTTTGATGTTTTTAGGCATATATGTGTGTTTTTGCATATTTGTTTTATGGGATTGTGACAAGAATGAGCCACCTAGATCTTTAGGAGAATTCATATCCAACATTTTATGTGAAATAGGGGATGGTTAACAATTTTACAAAACATCATGCTTGGATGGTACATGTTTATTTTGTGGTTATTTGTAGCTTTTAACAACTTGTGAACATATGGATAGTACACATGCAATTGGAAATGAAATAGTAGATTACAAAAAATATAAGATAGTGACATATGCTCTAAAAGATAAGAAACGGGGTAAAAGATGTGATTTAGTCATTGAAAAGATTCCAATATATGAGTTTACAAAGGTTTTTTGTGAAAATATTATTTATGAGTATGCAAGTCATACACATAGAGCTTGATGGTTAAATTTACAATTCAAGTTGTGCAATGATACATTTCCATTGGATACCATTATTTTGGTTGTAGATTTCATAGAGAAATACACACTACAACCAAAAAATGAAGTGAAAGAAAAGTATTATACTTCACAATAGGTTTCCATATTTGTTTACATAACATTCATGCATTCACCTAAAAGTACAAAGGATGAAAGGAAGATATTGAGGGAGTACCATTTTTACATCAGTGATGATCGATCACATCCTATGAAGTTTTTACATTGTTGTTTTCAACTATTTTATGGAGATTTGGTTAATAGGGGCATACCATATCACCAAAACATTATTTGGTTAGACAATTGTGCATTTCATTTCAAGAATACACTAATGTTCTATTGGTTAAGTAGGATGCACAGGTTGTCTAGAATTCAATATATGTGAAATTTCACAGAGGTTGGTCATGAAAAGGGAGAGTACAATGGTGTAGCATATGTATCAAAAGAGCCTTAGCTTGTGAAGAAATAAAGTACAAAGATGGAGCAACATTGATAGATGCAAAATCCATCGTTCAGTGGTGTAATGCTACAACAAGTCCAGATAAGGAAGGTGAGTCTATGGTTGATAGATTTTTTTGGTTGATTGATAATACTAACATTGCACCATATGAGGATTGTTGCACACTAATAGGATCAAGTAAGTTGCACTCTTTTAGAAGCTTTAATGTAGGTTCATAGAGTATCCATAGATAAAAAATGACATGCTATTGTCCATCATGTGCAAAGGAAAATTTGGATGAGAATGATTCGACTAAATGGATGGATAAATGGGATGTACGGGTTTTGGACCTAATTGATACTATCATCCCCCACAAGCACTAGAAATGGTAGAGATGGATTCATCCATTAACTTTGACCACTTTTCTAATCTAGTGCAACCTATTATTATTATTATTATTATTATTATATATTTGTAAATTCAATATATAACTTTATAACTTTTACCTAAGTATTTGTTGAATTAATAACTGCATTTTGTTCATTTATCACTACAAACCATGTTTTTTTTGTTATTGCACCTAAAGACAATGAAGAGGGGACAAATTATTATTTATGTCGTTGTGTCCAGGCAAAATTTTTTTTGGATTACTCGGTTATAGATGGTGAAGGTTTAGAGTACCATATAGGTGTGGTGGTTGTAACTGACACATGGCTTAGACGATATTCTATGAAGAACCCTAACTTGTGGTTGTTCGAGGATTGACAAATAAAGAGGAAGATTCTTCATTATTTGAACCTTGTTATCATGTCAAATGTCTACCTGATAAAATATGTTGGAAAACCACATAATAAGACTCTTTTGAAGGTTTGTGAGTCAGACCATGAGGCAATACATGAGACATTAAAATGTAGAGCAAATTCAGTTGGTTCATTAGATTGAATATAAGTACAAAAACATGGAATCCTAAGGTAAAATTTTGTTAGATTTAGGAAAATAAGGTATTTGGTTACCTAATAGGTCCTAGGAATCCTAACTAGCATCCTAGAATGGTCCTAGATAGACCCATTTGATCAAAAGATATAAAGAGAAAAAATTGCTCAAAAGTTGCAAAGTTGCTTAAGCAACTCTTGCAATTTTTGCAAAAGGTTGAAAATGATAGTTTGAGAAGGTTTAACTACCTATGGTTAGGTATTTGAGCATGTGGAAACATATTTTGGAAGGTTAGAAGGTTTTCAACATAGGGAAGCACTCAAATTCCTAGGTTGATCAAAAGTTGCTCAATGAGCCAAAAGTTGCTCAATAGGTTAAAACTTGTTAGGGATGGGAAACTAAGGTATTTGGTTACCTAATAGGTCCTAGGAATCTTAACCAAGATCCTAGAATAGTCCTAGATGGACCTATTTGACCAAAATATGTAAAGAGCTAAAAAATGTTCAAAAGTTGCAAAGTTGCTCAAAAAGTTGCTTGAGCAACTTTTGCAATTTTTGCAAAAAGTTGCAAATGGAGGTTTGGGAAGTTGTAACTACCCATTCTTAGGTATATTAGTATGGAAAACATATTTTGGAAGGTTAGAAGGTTTCTAGTTAGATTTCACACTCCTTTCCAACCAAGTTGCATTTTTGAGCAACTTTTACAATTTTGCACAAAAAGTGCAACTTTTGTAAAGTTCACTAGATTTCAATTTTGGGACTTGGAAAAGGTTCCAAATAATTAAACAACAACTAAAAAATTGTAATCCTAGGCTATCTTGACCAAAAACTCTATAAGACCCAATTTTGTCTAATTAGCAACTTTTGCTCATATCTTGCACAAAGTGGCCTATGCATACATATTTTGCTCATATCTCTTTCACCGTTCATTGTGGGATAAAACTATCTACTCTATTAGCTTCAAGTGGTCAATTAAACCCTAGTCTCAAGCTCCTCCTATCCCATCCTATTGACCACTCGAACATCCTTGGGCATGCTAAACCAAATTGACCCTAAGAGTCATTAAATGCCATAGGGTAGTGATCTTTGATAGGGCATATCTCAGATCTCTTATGAGGTATGGATAAAATTATAAGTGCTACAAGATCATGTTTTTGACACCTATAATAACCTCTCTCTTTTTTTGGAGATTGGATTCCATTTTGATTTTGTGGCCCCATCTCAGGTGATGTTGAAACTTGTAGTGTTGGCCAGTACAAAGTTGCTAACTAGTTAATCTCTCTAACCATTCATTGTGGGATCAAACTATCTATTCCATTACCTCTAGGTGGTCAACTAAATCCTAGTCCCAAGCTCATCCTATTTTGTCAACCACTTGAACATTCTTGGGCATGTCAAACCTAATTGACCCTAAGAGTCATTAAATGCTTTGACAGAGCATATCTTGGAGCTCATTTGTGGTATGGATGCAATTATGGGTGCTATAGGATTGTGTTGTTGACACCTACAATAAAATATCTCTCTTTTTTGAGATTGGATTCCATTTTGATTTTGCGGCCCCATCTCGAGTGATGCTGAAACTTGTAGTGTTGGCCAATACAAAATTGCCTACTGGTGAATCTTTCTAATCATTCATCGTGGGATCAAAATGTCTATTCTGTTAGCCCTAAGTGGACAAGTAAACCTTAGTCCCAAGCTTGTCCTATCCCATTGACTGCTCAAATCCTTTCAAGCACACTGAGCTAAATTGACCCTAAGAGTTATTAAATTCCATAGGATAACAATCTTTGATGGGGTATATCATAGAGCTCGTGTGAGGTATGGATGTAACTCTAGGTGCTATAGGATTGTGTTGTTAACACCTATAATAATATCTCTCTCTTTTTGGAGATTGGATTCCATTTTAGTATTGTGGCCCATCTCGGGTGATGTTGAAACTTGTAGTGTTGGCTAGTACAAAGTCGCCAATTGGTGAATCTCTCTAACCATTTATTGTGGGATCAAACTATCTCTTTCATTAGCTCTAGGTGGTTGATTAAACCCTAGTTCTAAGCTCATCATGTCCTACTAATTGCTTGAACATTCTTGAGCACACTGAACAGAATTGACCCTAAGAGTCACTATATACCATAGGGCAGCAATAATTGATGGGGCATATCTCAGAGCTCATGCAAGGTATGGATTCAATTTTGGGTGCAACAAGATCGTGTTGCTGACACCTATAATAACCTCTCTCTCTCTCTCTCTCTCTCTCTCTCTCTCTCTCTCTCTCTCTCTCTCTCTCTCTCTCTCTCTCTCTCTCTCTGGATATTGAATTTCATTTTGATTTTGCAGCCCCATCTTGGGTGACGCTGAAACTTATAGTCTTGGCCAATACAAAGTTGCCAACTAATGATTCTCCCTAACCATTCATCATGGGATTGAACTATCTATTCCATTAGCTCTAGGTGGCTAGGTAAACCCTAGTTCTAATCTCATCCCATCTTATTAACTGCTTGACCTTTCTTGGGCACGCCAAACCAAATTGACCCTAAGAGTCACTAAATTCCATAAGGCAGCGATCTTTGACAGGGTATATCTTAGAGCTCATGCAAGGTATGGATGAAATTATGGGTGCTACAAGATCATGTTGCTGACACCTACAATAACTCCTCTCTCTTTTTGTAGATTGAATTTCATTTTGATTTTATGGCCCCATCATGGGTGATGCTAAAACTTATAATGTTGGCCAGTACAAAGTCACCAACATGAAATAACTTAATCCAAGGTAAAAATTCAACGTTTAATGTAGTTTCCTCTTTTTCTCCACTCATAGAGATTATTTTTGACATTCTTCTAAGTTGTCTAATTGATACTACTTTTGCCCAAGTGTTTCACAGATAGTGTTGTATTTTCATTTCCTTTTTATATTATTCTAGATAAGAAGCCCAACATTATGATTATTTCTCCATGTAGGAAGCCATGGGTTCAACATACATTTTGTGTGAAACATTAGCTTATTGAGGACTTGATATGAAAATAGGCAGACCACTAATGAAAGGCCACTTGGAAATATTTTTCCCTACACAATTTTTTGGTTTTCCCTTCTCATGAGTAGCAAGGTTTGAAGGGTCCTTCTCCATAGCATCATTGTATGAAATTTGACTCACTTTGACCACCTAATGTCCCCCCTAGTGTTTATTAACTTTCACATGCCTAAACAAGGCTTAGTCAAACCAACTTGATCTAAGCACACCAATGCACCACCCTGACTTGGCTAGAGTCACAACAAACCTCAAAGAAACAACACAAACAAAGACAAAACAAGGGTTTTTAGGTGTACTACACCAAGATGATGACAAAAACTATAGCTATAGGAATCATAAGAAGAGCATATATAATGGGTCTCCATGAATGAAGCTCTCGAAGAGATGGATAAGCAAGCAATATTGATATCAAATTTCATGAATAAATTAAAAACTTTATTTCAAGTCTTCTCATGTTCTAAAGATAAAGCATATATAAACTCTTCAAATGTTTATGATGACAATAAGATTTAAGCTTAGAAATTTACATAATGTAGCCAACTCAAGAGTCAAACTTTCAATGTTAATTGTCTAATAGTAATAAGAATTCAAGTTTCACTATTCTCATCCCAACGAAAACTCCAAATAAGTTACTCATAATCAAAAGTACTCATAACTTGTATAATTTAAATACAAATTAACATCATAGCCTTATTCACATTTCAAAAGATACTATGAAAGCTTATTATAATGCTTCCTACCCTTATTTGGATGCAAATTACATTAACATGAAATACATGAAATACTTAAAATGTAAACAATAAAAACAAGACATATATTATTGTCAGCATTATGATCAATTTTTCTATTAGTGACTCACACTTATTCAATATACAATTGCTACGAAGTTTCTTAGTTTCTATTGAGCTTCAAAACCTATGTACAGTTTATGCCAAGTGTAGAAATGCTTACTGAGTTGTTTAGTGCAATTTATGTTAACTATAGTGTTAACCGAGTTCCATAGTATTAACTGAGTTCCATAGTGTTAACCAAGCTTCATAGTGTCTACCAAGCCAATAGTGTTAGTGATGTGAATCTAGTGTTAATTGAGCCACAAAGTGTCAACTGAGTGATTCTATATATGTTGATTTTCACAATGTTCACCAAGTCACATAGTGCTAACTGAGTTCAAGCTACTTGGAAGTGATTAGTATGAATCGAGCCTCTTTGTCAACCAAGTGCCAAATGATCTCGAGTGTTGAAAGTGGTTTCCAAGTATCATAACATCATTGAGTTTTTCTTCAGAACTCAAGTTATAGCAGCTGGGTTGACTTTGTGGATTTTGGTGAAACTTGTATTGCAGCCAACTCCAGGAAGTTATGATTTGGATTGGTATATACGCAATGCATTGTATCATATCCAAATAAAATAAGAAGAATCATATGATGGGAAAAAGTGTGAATTAAAGAAGGCTACAAGTAGTATATGGGACAACAAAGTGTTATCTATCATAGCAAGGTGATCATTACCATTCAAGGAATCTCAACTAGCAAATCAGAGTTGCAAATTAGAGATCAGCCACTAGTTCATCCTAATGAGTGCATCAGTCAAATTCTTTAATAGGGTAGGCTTAACATTCTTTAATAAATCTCTTTACCAAGTGCATACTTCATTGTATGTTTTGTAAATCCTTTAACAACGTGGACCTCACAGTCCTTATTGCTCCTAATAGGGAAGATCATCAAAAGTGATCAATTATAAGCCTTATTAGGCCAACTTTATACTACGGTACTAAAGCTTATGGGTATCATCCCCACCCCAATTTTACTTTCCATTTAGAAAGTTTATGGGTCACCATATCTTGTGTCAAATTGCTATGAATGTTTATTTGCTTTCATTTCTTCATGCATGTAATTAGATTAGAATATTGAATGAAGAATTAATTGGTGAAATAAGATTAAGTTTTATAGGTTCTTGGTTCACACCCCCCCCCCTCTCCCCCCGCCCCCGCCCTCCCCTCTTAGTAACCTTGCCTACCTCATATTTCCAACAATTATGATAACCAATAATGTCATAAGTCTAATAATGGCATGCATCAAATATATTCCATACATCAAATATAAAATGTCATATATACATCAAATGTATGTCGAATATGTCCACTAACATAAAATCTAAGATATATGTCCACTAATGCCTATACATGTGTGTTTATCATTATATCTTCTCCTTCCCATGAGGGGGAGGAAAAAAATCCCTAAAGCTCTTCAATCGTTGCATGGAGGGAGATGGTGGGGATGGTGGGGTCTTCCTCACATGATCACTCATCCTCTTGTTTAGGATCCTTTCTAACTGGAGCTGATACAAACAAAGTATATATGAATTAATATTTATTATACATTGAAATAAAATATATGTATACACTAAATTAATTATTTTCAATGAAAACTAGAATATCATCTAGATATACAACTACAAATGATTCAATGAATGACCTGAGAACATCATTCATCATCCTCATAAATGTGGCTTGGGCATTTGTGAGATCAAAAGGCATCACCAACCATTCAAATAGTTCCTTTTTAGATTTAAAAGCAGTCTTCCATACATCTATTGGATCAATTGGTACTTGATGGTACCTAGATTTCAATTCAATTTTAGTGAATAATTTTGCCCATCTAAGCTGGTCTAAGAGATCATCTATCTAAGGAATTGGGTATCTATTTTTTATACTGATCTTATTCAATGATTTGTAATCAATACAAAGCCTCCACATACCATCATTTTTCTTTGTAAGAACAATTGGGCTACCATGGGGAGATGCACTTAAGCAGATATGTCTTTTTTGAATTAATTCTTGTATCTTCCTTTTTATCTAATCAACCTCTAGAATTGATCTCCTATGTACTAGCTTATTAGGCAATGGAGTTCCTAGTATCAAATCAATAGAGTGTCTAACTTGGAAATGTGAAAGTACCCCTATTGGTAACTCAAACACATTTTGATATTTTGTTAAAATTTGATCCATTGATCTTTGTTGTTTTGTTGTGATGGACATCATACAATGAGAATTACACAATTTTATTTATTTTTTCCTCTGGATGGATCATTAACAATACAAATGTACTAGTTTGGGCTATTAACCTTCTACATTATTTTGCACTAATCAAAGATACAAAGTGTGCAAGACTTACCTCTCGAATCGAGTACTTTTGTCCACCTAATTTGATTTTCATGCTTCATGGCCTTGACTCATACACTCCATGATGTTGATACATGTATGGCTGCCCCAACAAAATATCACACACATCAAGAGGAGCTACATCACATATCACATCATCTTTGAATGGTTTTATGGAATATGAAAGACGGTATTGCTTGTTTACTTGAATGTCTCACCCTTGGCTCACCCACCCCATAGAATATGGTTGTAGGTGTGATGTTGTCTTCATATTCAATCTCTTTATAGTCTCAGAGGATATCAAATTATTTTGACTACCACTATTAACAATAAAATGTAAAGCTTTTCCTCCTACCCACATTTGTGAATGGAATAATCTCCCTTCATCATCATGAGAAAATACCATTGCAGTGGCCACGATAGCATATGGGTAAGCCTCAATGATTTATTCATCCTGTTTTTTTCCAACTTCTATCATCTTAGGTTCAATAGCTTCTTCATGGGTTTCCATCATTAAATTCTTTATAGTTTTACAATCTTTAGTGTTGTGAGAGGGACTTTTGTGGACTTCACAACACATACCTAATTCTTG
This sequence comes from Cupressus sempervirens, assembly GCA_028749045.1. NCBI lineage: Eukaryota > Viridiplantae > Streptophyta > Pinopsida > Cupressales > Cupressaceae > Cupressus > Cupressus sempervirens. The sequence goes on from CM053792.1 coordinate 894,062,018, forward strand.
CCCTATTTTCTTTACCTCCCACATCTTCTTTATTGGTGAATTTGAAGATGGTTCCTTGGCTATTTATTTTCCCATTGGCTTATTACCTTCACCTTTCCATTTGTTGTTCATTGGATTTTCCCTCCTCCCTCTTTGTTTGAACTTCTCCTCAATTTTTGATGAATATTTGAAAGCACTTAGTAATGTTTCTATATTCAAGAAATCTATTTCAGTCTAAATGTATCTATGAAGGCCACTCTTATACTTAAGAACTCGATGTTTTTTTGAGTCTTTGATGCCAAGTTTTGTAAAGAGAGCATGAAAAATGTTGGTGTACTCCTAAACTAATTGGTCTTTCTTCTATGAGAGGAATTGCCATTGCATATAATTTTGTTCATAGGTATCCTTAGGGTAATATTCTTATTTTATATATGCTCTACAAATTCTTCCCATGTAGATTTTCCATCAAATAACATAGAAAATTCATGTCCGTCCTGAGATTCTTGGGTTTCTTCAGTTGTTAAGTGTACCTCCCATTCAAACTTCACATGATTCCCAGCTTTGAGGAGGGTGAGGGTTATCTTTTTAATATCTAAGAAATTATTAACACATAAATACCTCTCCGATTTGGACAACCAATCATCAAAAACATCTACATCAATTTTTCTTTAAAAAGTTGGAATGTCAAAATTTACCTACATCTTGAATCGGATTTTCCTACCAAATTTTGAATTGCTTGGACTAAAATGTAACTCTCATTTTTCAAGCATTCGTGAAAATTGTTTGTTCAATTCTTCTACCAGTGTTTTGGAGGATTCATCCATCCTTTTCGATGATTTTTTTGCCATCTACAACTATGTGCATCTCAAAGGAAGATAATCTAGATATCTCTCATGGCCAACCCCAACCTTCAATAAATTGACTGCGTAAGATGGGACATATAGGAGGAAACAAGCTTTGATACAACTGATCTGAATTAGAAATTCATGTTACAATACTTGGTGTAGAACCTGTGGCATTGTGACTAAATTGAAAGCAATTAAAATGCAATAGTAGATGTTCTGTAAGCCAAAAAGTGATCCATTCATTCTGAAAAATAGAGTTTATACAAGTTTGATGGATCCCAAGGGTCACCATTTTCCCTTGGATATGAAAAAGAAAACTACACAAGCTAATTAATTATAAAATAAACTCTAACAACTATTAAAATCTATATTAAATTTTACATTTACTTGTAGAAGTTGTAACTTTCTACTCGTAGCTTGAAATCACGAACTATCAAAATTTATGGAAAGATCTTATAGACTTTTACATTTATTGTCTAAAGTCTTAAGTGCAATGCTACAACTTCTTGCCCCTATGGAAGCCTAGAAATGCCCTAGAGGCCTCCAAAAATGCAAGATACTAGAACATAGATAATATGAAAAAGATAGATTTCGATATTTTCCCTTTTTTTCTTGTGCCAACATCCTTTGCATCTTCTTAGACTATGTTTTGATTAAAAATGAAACAAATGTTGCAAGACACATCAGAGAATAGACCTTGAGAAAACTCATGTCAAGTCTTAGTGATAAAGAGGCAAATAAATCTTTAAAGGATAATTAAAAAAAACTGACACCTAAGTTCAATACATTATTGATCCTGTCAAAGGACATTGAATTTGTGGTGAATTCTAATACTATTGCATGGAAAAACATCTATGGGATGCACAAGCCTAATGACCATGTTGTGCAAATAGATGATAGAGATGGTGAAGAAGATGTGGCAAAGGATAATGAAGATGAAGAAATAGAAGATGAGGAAATAGAAAATGTAGGTATTGATGATGTTGATGAGGAAGGAAAACAAGAAGCTATAGGAAGAAGTATTCCAAAAACTTAAAGTATTAATGATACTAATGCAGAGAAGATAGCAGCAGAGATTATGACTTCCCTTCCTCATTTTTCGAGTGAAGCCTTAGTGAAATATAGCTTAGAGAAAGCTTCTACCAAGTTGGTTGAGGCTAAGACTAGATCACCAATCACCCAAAAAATCTTTGTAGCTACTTTACCGAGTACTTCAATGAGTGAAGTGTTTAATGCTTCATCTACCAAGCAATAGGCTTAGATCATTCCAACATCAAGCTTGACCGAGAAACAAAAAGGTATTCCTATTGTTAGTGTTATTTCTACCATTCCTACATTTGTTTCTATTTCTACTATTTCCACTGTTATTTCTACCATGGTTAGTGCAATGACAATTTAGACTCAGTCTCAACCAAGCAATGAAGTTATGAACAAAGGAAAAGAATTGATTTCCTATTTTATTCATAAGGAAAAGGGTCAAAAGGTTGAAACCTCCAAGGAATAAATTAATCTAGAGGAGGACATTGTAATACTAGATTGGGATCGTTCCAATCTGACTCCTGATCAAATGGACACCCTTGGAGAACTCTAGAAGAAAAGAACAAAGCAACAAAAGCTTAGAGAGGAAAAGAAGAAGAAAAATAAAGTCCTTGAAGATATCAAGAGCATATTTGTTGATCCTTTGAGCATTGAGGTTGATGAGAAACAACCTATTTTAGATTAGTTGGTTGAAATTGTCCAAAAATACAATGAAGAACTAAATGGAGAGGAAAAAATTTGGTAAAGCAAAAAAAGAAAATTTGAAAACAATTTTTTGGAGCAAGTAGCACAAAAGATAGCTATAGATCAAGTAGAATTATCTATTATTCTTGCTACACTTGAAAAATATGTCAATAATGTTGTTTCTTTATTTGTCAAGTTGAGTGACACATCTATCTTTACTAAGGAGATTAAGGATAAACTATCCAAGATAGATGAAGATATAAAGGCAAGAGTTCAAAAATTATCACTTGATCCTAGTTGTAGTTCTGTACATTTTGTAAAGATCAGGTACTTGACAGATCTCTAGGCAGAATTACTAAGGGAAGAAGCTAGGATTAGGGCCACACTTGCAGAAATCCAAGGCATGATTTTTCCAAACATGGATGCACTGTAAAAAAACATTACACATGCAAAGACATTGATCCATGACAATAACTTCTCCATAGTTGATCACATGATGAAACTGTCAATAGAGATAAAAATAGCCTTGCATGCATCTATGGTATTGCATGAAAATTGGGACAAGACCATGGAAATCATTTTGAAGATACATACTGATTTCTTATCACATTTTGGTATTAACTTGTGAATGTTTTTTACCTGTGGCATTTATGTAGAAAATGGGGAGAAGATTATTTGTATAGCAAGTATTATTATACTCCAGATATATGTATGGGGGAGAGATATGTGTACGGGGGAGTAATAATATGGAGACACATGTATAGATAGCAAAAAATATGTTTACAAAAGCAATTATGACTTTTTTTTAAAAATAGAGTAAAACAGAGTAAGAGGTAACTAAGATACAACAATAGACAACAATCAAAACCATTTGGATGTGTTTATTCCATGGTTTTATAATCTCCCAAAGAGGTTGCAGGTAGATGGACTAACCACCAACCTCTTTCTTGTGTTTTGCAACCTTTTGTCAAGCAACTTTTCCAAAAATTGCACAACTTTGACAATTTTTTGCATCTTTGAGCAATTTTGATTTCCTTTACTTGGGAACTTCCAAACCTATCTACTTTGACCCATTAATGATGTTTAGGCATGATTTAGCCTTTAGGACATCAATTTGTATGATTTTTTCCATTTTTGCCTTATTGACAATTTTTGCACAATTGACATCCTTTTGACATCTTCCCCTTTCTTGCTCCAAATGACATGTTAGGAGCTCCAATCCATGCAATAGGATATAAAAACAACATGGAGGACAATATGGTTTACAAACCATACCTTCCTCGTGCTTTCATGGTCCTAGACCCATGACCCCTAACATAAGCTACACTCATAAACACACCAAAATCTCCTAGGATTGAAACTCCACCTAGGAACTACTACAAACAAAGAGCTGACCTTGAAAAGGTCCAAAGTCACTCACACCCCTGACTTGGCTAGAGTCAGTACATTAAAAAACTCCAATCCAACTAGAAACCAAAATGAGGGCTTTTACTAGGTGTCCTTGCACCACATGCACAAAGTTTTTTTTCTCAAAATATTCTTCCCACAATTTTCTAAGATGAAATTTGATTATGCTATCACATACCATATCTTCAAATGAAACTTGATTAAAAAGATTAATTTTCAAGATTTTTTAGCAATAGAAAAATCAACTTATAATTTTTTTAAAAACATGTCAATAATTGTTCAATTTTTTTTTCAAAAAAAATTATATTCATAATCTTCATATTGTTTAACATATTTCATCAGTTTACATCATGTTGAAATTCGTAACAGAAATATGACATTTTGGTCATTGAAGTTTATTAGTTTACTATTGTTAACCTTTTCCTTTTTAAAAGTGTGACAGTTGATTGTGCTTTTACCCACATTATCTAAAATGATATCCTCAAACTCTATCAATAATTTAGTAACTTCTTCAGGATGTCCTTTTGTTATACCCAGATTAGGTTTCTTCATAATCAAAACATAAGACATACTTTCCCTCTTTATACCATCCAAGAATGTTCTACCTTCAACCAAACAAATTCTCACTGTAGTACAATTCTTGTTCTTAGGTGCTTCTACCAAAGGTAACAATACTTTCTTCATCCCATTTACCACTACAAATTTCTCAATGATAGGCAATATGTTTTATCATTTCACAATAGAACAATTCACTAAAAATATGTATTAATAAATGAAATCCCATGAATTTAACAAATTCATTTTGGTAGATTCAATGATTACTACACTTCTAAAGAACGTCAAGAGATCATTTTTCAATGCTAAAATTACTAAATTCTATTTCAATTAGACATATTCCAAATGCAAAGTAAAACGTCAACAAGAAAAACAAACAATATATAAGTTAATATTCAATAGTTAATATTAGTCATTCATTTATACTTCATGTTTAAGAAGACATCTCACCAAAAACCCACATTCTTCCATCATTTATACAAACATATTAATTGCAATTCACCCTCTCTATCCAATCGATTTGTATAATGCAACAATTATATTTCAACAGCTACTTCACTATTTTTATAAAAATTAAACCATAATACTTACAAAAGCACTAAAATATTCACTATTTTTATAAAAATTGAACCATAATACTTACAAAAGCACTAAAATATATTGATATTATCAAAGCTCAATGAATTTTTTGTCACAAATGTAGTTTTGAAGTCTCCAAATTATCTTATAAGCTCAACAAATATAAAACAATGTAAACATTTAAATCATTGGTTCATTAAAATGACCTTATTACAATATATAAACTTTAACTATACATTTTCAACATCTACACTATCGGCTATTATTTACTTAAAATTGGATTAAATAAGAAGTGTTTCTAGGCAGTCCAATTTTCAGTCTTAGCACATGCTGAAGATTACCTGAGCTCCATGTTGAGGTCTCACAGTAGCAAACTCTGTGGGAGCATGAGCATAAGATGGTGAAGTCACAAAATAAAATCTTTGCAGAATCATTGCCAACACTAATTTTGCTTCCAACAATGCGAAATTCTGACCCACACATATGTATGGACCTCCACCAAAGGGCATGAACGCCGTTGGATGCTTTGCAGCCTTTGCAATTCCTTCACTAAATCTCCCTGGGTTGAAATCATTTGCATCACTTCCCCACAGAGAAGGATCATGGTGGACGGCAATGATCGGAATGAAAAGTTGAGTTCCTGTAGGAATTGATAGCCTTCCAAGCTTCATTGGCTCACATGCCTCTCGCAATACTCCTGCTCCAGGTGGATAAAGTCTCAGGACCTCATTTATGATCATTCCCACCTACGGTACATTCATACAACATTTTGTTACACAAAACCAAATTACTTTTATGTCCTTACCAATTTCAAAATAATGCATTGTATTCGATCACATGGAATTTTTTTGGGGTCTGTTTAGATGGTACTTACAATTTTGAGGCGACTTAAACTATCTGCATCTGGATAATTGTTTTTCCCACATACTTCCAACACCTCTCTGCGGCCTTTTTCTTGCCAATCTTGGTGTATGCCCAACAATATTATACACCATGTCAATAGTAATGCTGTGGTTTCATGACCGGCAAAGTAAAAAGTCTTGCATTCATCAATGATTTCTTCTACAGTCAGGCTTGCATTACTTTTGACATTGTCTCTCCCCTGCTTCTTGTTCTCAGACATCATTAATCCAAGTAGATCTGTACCATAACTGCCTGTTTTCCCCATCTCAGCAGTCATCTTCCTGGCATCTACAACTTGTCTTAAGCATCTTCTTATTTCTTTCTCCAAATTCCAACGTTGCCTATTCTTTGTAGTAGGCAAAAACCTGATGATATTAAGAAATGGGTACTAGTTATTGATTCTGCATACTTCCCAATCTGAATAAACCCTCTTTAAGTACAAAACAATTTATCCCCTTGAATAAAATGTCCCCACTGGATTTAAGTTCCTAAAAATTAAAATCACCAGATCCCAAATGCACATAATTCTTGAATGATAAAAGGCATTTGAGATGGGAAGATACATTTATAAATGAGTGGCACTCTTCACACGAACATACTCAAATCAAAATTGTGATTGAAGTTTCAAGGAAATAAATGAACACACTGAAATCAAAATTTTGATTGCATTTTTTGACAATTGAAGATTAAAATTTGTAGTCACGAAACTGAAGTTTGTCACCTGAAACCTGGGACATAAACATTGCGAAAGACTTCAATTGCAAGAACCATCTGTTTGGTTTGCATATCAAAGATTTGTTTTCCCTCTGCAAAACTGCTTCCAAATGCTGTGCGGGCAATAATATCTGCCGTGAGATCGTGGAACTCCTTTTGCACTTCAATTTCTGATGAACCTGACAATACCAATTTACTCCACTCATCCAACATACTCTCACTGCTTTTCACAATTGTTGGAACCATACCCTGCAGTCACAAAACACTTATGCTACTTATGATATTTTAAATATAAAGTCTTTACAAAATAATCTGGACATAGATCTTAAGTCTAACAGATTAAGATGATTCCAAGTTTTGTAGTCATGTTCCACGATTGGATTTATGATTAGAGTGACTTCAATGGATTGGAATAGAATATCGCTATTCAAAAGCACACCAAGAATTTCTCAGCTCAATATTTGAGACTATCTTCTGGTACGAAGTGTGTTGCAAACATCTCCACAAAACCTTTAAATAACACATTATCTAAATTCTTCTGTTTAGATGTCTTAAGAAAAGTATTCTATACCCTCAAATTGAGGTTCAGTGTTTTGCAATCATAAGGCTTGGCCCTTAATATAGGTTTACCATGTGAAATATCACTAACTTACCGCTTCATCACAACCGAACAGATTGGATTGCATTGTTTAAAGTTTTATTTTTTACTATTTTACAAGTGACATGCCCTGCCCCATACATACTTGAGAGTGGTTATTTGAAAATGATTTTGAACACCACACGGGATCTTCGCTCTGCTAAGATGCCTTAAGAGAAGTATTATACCCTTCATTAAGGTAACTCTGATTGGCCATGCAATGCTTGGGGACCTGGAAAATCTTGGAATTACACCTAATCAAGGGAATCAGCACGGCTTTACAAATAGAAAAGGTTCACTAGCCTGGCCCTGCATGCTTGGACAATGGAAATAAGGATTTATGCTTCTTGTTTGGGTGCTGCTTGTTTGGGTGCTGCTCCAACAATGAATCCTCATGAAATCGGTTGAAGATTTATGTGAAAAGGAGAACCATGTTTATCTATCACTAGGAACCTGACAGATTTCCCTCTAAAGTATATTTATCACATCATTTTGCTCTCACTTTAGGACATAAAAATAGATATTCATTCTCTTACCTTCAAGGGATCCATATGGAAAGCCGGATTGATGATTTTCCTTCGGTGAGCCCATTTCTCACCTGTCAAACCCAGAACTCCCTGTCCTGCGAGTTGCCTTGAAAGGGGATTTCCCCGAAGCTTCGTATAGTTGCCAAATTTAGTGGACAATATCTCCTTAATAAGTTCAGGGTGAGGAACAACCAACCTGGGATGAGGTCCAAACCAGAAAAAAAATTCCTGACCTATTATATCACATATTAAAAAAAAGTTCATTAATCAAAAGGGTCTTCAGAGTCCTACATGTTCTTCTTAATCAGCCACTATTCTAAGTTTTAACAACACCCAAGCTTATGAAACAATCAAGGATACTATGTGAAGGAATTCCAGTAATATGATTAACAAAGAACCAGATAGTGAAAACATGGAGAATACAAGTGTACCGTAGGTCTTGGTCCACTGGTAAATATGGGGAAGAACGTGAGGGAGTATGTCATGTGAGAGTGCAGGCATGGGTTTTGCTCTCTGCTCATCGATCATTCTGGATACATCTTGAGAGTTCCCATGGAATAGCTTGTAAGGAGGACCCCTGATTCCTTGGGCTTCAAAGTGCTTTTTCAATTGCAGAGGCTTCCACCATATTGTTATTGCAATCTTGAGCAGGAACAAAACTAAACTTGCAGAAACAATTGTCAAACCCCAAAATACCCACTCCATGTTCCACTCCTTGCTTAACACTACAATTCTTTGCTTGAGATTTGCTGCAACTAATTCTATGCTCCTCAAGTGTAGAATCCCTTCATATTTGCATAGAGCAAAAATGACCTGGTTGTTTTCATGTTGGAAAAGATAACTCCAAACACTCCTGTAGTTCAGAAATGGCTTAGCTTGGATTTCAGACAAGAAACGACAGTAACCAGTCGGACCATACGATGCAATGGGCAGGCCTAGATGGGGATTTATAAGATAGTTTTATGAAAAACTTTCATAGTTATTCTAAAATATATGTTTGACCTTTCCACGTGCATATTTTAAATGAGGTTTTAAATAAAAATTAATGACATCTTTTTAGGAATTATAGAATAATATAATTCAGTATGATGTATGTGTTTATTGTGTAGTGTCTGTCTTCATTTACATTTTTCTAGATGCATTGTTGCTATCATGACCGAACTTTGTTAGGTCGGTTTTATGTTGATGGTTAGTGGCATTGTTTTGAGACTATCAGATATTGTGCTATGGATTCAGTTGATATATGATGAGATTGCTTAGACTCTACATTTCATGTATGCATGATGATTATTACATTATTTTCGGTTATTGATGATGATTAGTTAGATGGTTTATTATCACGTGTGTTCTTATGGATACTTACCCCATACTTGCATGTGTATGGTGTGCGTGTTTGTTCTCTTTATGTATGGCATTTCTGATATGGCTAAGGAAAAGAGTCGTAGTCACCTACTAGTCGGGATCTACACGATGCACCACTTCTTGCCATTGCCTATTTAGCTTTGCATATATATATATATATATATATATATATATATATATATATATATATATATCGGGTATCGACTTTTTTGAATTTTCAAGATGAGCGTACCCTATCGCAGTATCTCAATGGTAAGAGAGGGGAGATAAATTCTCAAGTCCAAATCCTAAACCCTTTAACCAATTGTCCTAGAAAGGTAGGACAAGTATTTGAGATGTTTTTCCTTCCGAATGCGTCAGATGACGTAATTCGTGATTTTAACCCCTTTGACTGATTTTGTATGGATTGTTCTATGATGAGTTTTCATATTTTATTTTGGAAGTCTATGGTGATTTTTCTATTAATTAAGTCTAAAATTTAAAAGATTTAATTAATAATTTAATTATTTTGGAAAAAATTAATATAATATTATGATATTATGATATTTTGATTTTAATTAATTAAATGGAAAATTAATTGAGTAAAAGAAATTAAAATTAATAATAATAATAAATAATAAATTAATAATAATAATAATAAAAGAATTAAAATAAAAGTTATAAGTCTACCTAGGAGTAAGCGCATCTCTTGAATGCACAAGTGTCTACAACGTAAGAGTTAGTGCACAAATTAAGCACATGGTGTCTACAACTTTGCGACTCATGTAGAAGGTTGGAAAAAGCTCGTGCTTAGTTGTCAACGCTTATCGCATCTTCTGGTTGATTCTAAGGACATTCTAGGTGCTTCTTGAGAGGTTCTTATATTCACGCACTCCTAGAAGCTCGGAGAGCGTGGTTGGGTGGATCCGCGAGCACTGGAGAAGGAAGGAGCTTGCTCTACAGTTTCTGAGGAGAAGTGATTTAGCATCAGTGTCCAGGTAGACACTTGTGATTTTGCGTATGTTATTTCCACTTCTTCCACTTTCTGTCTTCAGCGTGTCTTTTGAGTGCTTTCTGAGAATTTTATGTGTTGAATATTTTATGAGGAAACTGCACCATGCGTAGATCCGAATAATTTAATGGGCTAGGTTTTAATTGATTAATAGAATGAGGAAAGTACACTGTGTTCTTTCATCTGAATAACCTATGCACATCCTTCAAAATTATACTTGAAAAAAAATAAAAAATATATACATATATATACATGTATATATGCATAAATATATATATACATCCATATACATATTGATGCAGGAGCATCTTGCATGGAAAAATTATTGGAAAAAAAAAAAAAAAAAATTAAAAAAAAAAAAAAAAAATTTTAAAAAAATTTGGAGGAGAGAGAAAGTGACAAAAATTAGAGGAGAAATAATAAATAAATAAAAAGGGAAAAAGGAGAAAAAGAAAAAAAGAGGAATTTCTATTTTCGAGGTGCATAGGTGGCATAAAATAGAAAAATAAGAAAAATAGTTGTCATTCCATTAATCAAGGTGTGTAGGTGGAAATTCTAGAAGGTTTTGGATAAATCATGTATTTAATATTTGTTGGGTGCTTAGTTGTATTTGGGTGGGAATTTAATATTTATTTAAAGATAGTTGTATTTACCTTTTATCCCACATTGGTTGTGTTTGTAATGTCTTGGATTAGAAGTGCCTATTTAAGCAAGGCTTATTATCATTTGTAATCAAGTTCAAGAAATAGAAGCTCGAGGAGTAGAAACTTGAGAAGTAGAAGTTGTGGAAGGAGAAGCTCAAGGAGAAGCTTGATATCATCTTGTGGGTGTTGTAAGGATCTTCAAGTATAATAAAATTTCTTATGAAGCATTTTTTTTATTGGTCTCCATATTGTTGCTTTCTTGATTGTGAGTGAGTAAGGGTGGTGTGGCCCTCTATCAAGTGGTATCAGAGCAGGAGATCTTGAGTGTACAAGCAGATCGCCGAAGTGTGAGGCAGTTTGTACCAGGACCTTGGTTGGGAAAAGTTTATCAGAGCTTGTGGATTGCAAATCCGTTGTCCTAGACTTGTGATGTGGTTCTTGATTGTTTGTGCGAGGTGGCAGGTTGCGATCTGACTTGCAAACAATTCAAGGTTGTCACAAGGAGCGTAGGAAGGATTTGTTGCAGAGGGTTTATGAAGATCTTGGGAGATGGCTCCAAGAGGATTGGACCCTAAGATGATTGCCAAAATCCATGATATAGTGGAGAGAAATTTTTCTAAGATGATTTCTCGGTTGGATGATAGATTGGCTGATCAAGTTAAGGAGGTTCGTGCGAGAAGATGGCATCACAAGGTTGAGGTGGAAGAGGATGGTTTTGTTGATCAGTTTGTGGAGTCTGATGCAGAACCTACAGAGCAACTAGAGGTTTTTGCTGAAGATATTCCTAATGTTGTTGATGTTGGGACAGAGGTTGGTTTTCATGATCAATTGGTTGAATCTGACATGGAGATTATGGAGCACTTGGAGGTGGATGATCCAGTTGTTGGGGGTGAGTTATGTATTGCAGAGCATCTTGTTGTGAGCAATGAGGTTGCTGGTGTTGAGAGTTTAGCATGTATTGATGGAGATCTACATGTTGGTGATGATATGAAGTTTGTTGTTGCTGATGTGGGGTTTGTTGATGTTGGTGTGGATTCACTAGTTGTTGATGTGAATGAGAGTTTGCTAATGAAGCATTATGTTCAATTTTTTCTTGTGCATGAGCTTGTTGATTGGATGGTTGAGATGTTGGTGTGGAAGATTTGCATGGTGGTTTTGTTGTCCTTTTTGAGGTGGAAACCTTTGGTGAAGATGAAGATGGTGGTAGATATTTCTTTTGGCATCAAAGTGTGGGACACACTTTTCTATTTACCGGGGGAGTCTGATGCAGGAGCATCTTGCATGGGAAAAAAAAAAAAAAAATTTAAAAAAAAAAATTTTTTTTTTTTTTTAAATTTGGAGGAGAGAGAAAGTGACAAAAATTAGAGGAGAAATAATAAATAAATAAAAAGGGAAAAAGGAGAAAAAGAAAAAAAGAGGAATTTCTATTTTCGAGGTGCATAGGTGGCATAAAATAGAAAAATAAGAAAAATAGTTGTCATTCCATTAATCGAGGTGTGTAGGTGGAAATTCTAGAAGGTTTTGGATAAATCATGTATTTAATATTTGTTGGGTGCTTAGTTGTATTTGGGTGGGAATTTAATATTTATTTAAAGATAGTTGTATTTACCTTTTATCCCACATTGGTTGTGTTTGTAATGTCTTGGATTAGAAGTGCCTATTTAAGCAAGGCTTATTATCATTTGTAATCAAGTTCAAGAAATAGAAGCTCGAGGAGTAGAAACTTGAGAAGTAGAAGTTGTGGAAGGAGAAGCTCAAGGAGAAGCTTGATATCATCTTGTGGGTGTTGTAAGGATCTTCAAGTATAATAAAATTTCTTATGAAGCATTTTTTTTATTGGTCTCCATATTGTTGCTTTCTTGATTGTGAGTGAGTAAGGGTGGTGTGGCCCTCTATCACATATACATATACGTATATATACATATACATATACATACATACATACATACATACATATATATATATATGTACATGTATTTAGCTCTAAAAATTATATTAAATTGTCTCTATTAAATCATTTATGTTGAAAATGTTTATTAAAAAAAAAATTAAAATTTAAAACGATTTTGGGGAGGGACCCCACGTACCTGCCCCCCCAACTTACCGGCGAGATGCTTGCACGAGCTGCAGAGTACCCGCGTGTTCATAGGGTACCTGCGACTCGCGGGCCGCATGGCCTTGCATTGAATACAGTCAGCAGGTTTTAAAAAAAGCCTGCGACCTTTCCAAATTAATAATGGATGTGGTTATATTTTTATATATTAAACTTTCCCTAATCTCCACTGACTTTAACGTCAGTCTGCAATCGTGAGTCGCAGGGTACCTGCTTATGTAGTGTACCCACGACAGTGTTTGATATTAAATTTTAAGTTATTACATTTAATAAAAGTTTTAATATTATTTTAAATATGAACAATAATATTATTATTAAGGTTTTCAATATAAGAATATTATTTAATGATTGTTGATAAATAATTAATAAATATTTGAATTTTTGAGATAGGAGATTATTAGTTAATTTAGTTAAAATTGATTAATAATGGAAGATGTTTGATTAAGGAATAATTTAATTATTACTGTTTCTTAATAAAGCCTTCGATTATATCAATTGAAAACCAATAAGTGTTATTTTCCTCTGAATATTTTGAGAAAATTTGGCTTAAATCAAAAGGGATAACTTTGTGTATTTTTATTTTCATAGTGGTTAATTAAATTATAATTAACTTAATTAAATCATGGGATATGCTTCTTGGAATCAACAGGGTTTTTTTAAATTAATTTATTAGTAACATTGGTTATTGTAAACTATTGCAAGTGATTTTATTGAAAGTCAAAGGAAATGAGTTCAATGATTTAAATAAGTAAATAATATCTTTTGATTATTTTATAAAATTGTTTTAAAATAATGGAGGGATAATTCTTTGCTTAATTTGAAGAGATAAATGGGTTGACTTGGAGATTAAATGAAGAATCTTATACACTTGATATCTAAAATTGAAACCCCACACTTAATTCAACTATGTGACTTTAACGAACCAAAACATGTGCTTGCATTTTGTGTTTTCTCTATACTATCTATTTTGGGTTTTTTGGTTGACTAGTTTGTTGACCAATTATAGGACGTCTACCAGAAGCCCGAGGGTTATGATTGTGATGTCATGATGATGTCTTTTGATTTTGATCTTTATAAACCCAACCATGGTTATGAGATGGTATGCTGATTGATATTGTTTCCAGTCTTCTTGTGTAAGCTATGATATATGTAACCATTTATGAGTTATCGATCAATTGTATTTGGATTACTTTCTAGTCACCTTAATGGGATTGAATTGTTTATCTGATCTTGATGATGTCATGTTGTGACATGTTTTGACTCAACCATTTTGGAGTCTTCAATCAGTATTACTTTGAGATACTTTTTGGTTGCTTGTTGAGAACCAATGGATATAGTGATTATCATTGATACCTTCAGTTGCCAATAGAGAACTATTGTGGTCATGATTATCAATGGATGTTTTTCAGTTGCTCATGGAGATTTGATGCTCTTATTGTGGATTATCTTTTGGTATTTTTCCAGTCACTTGTATAGGACTGTGGTGATTTTGTGATTTATGATTCCATGAGCCTAGGGTAGGTTATCTACATGTAGTGTTAGGAAGTGGCTTGTAATGGGGGCCAGGGCCCTAAGTGGCTACCAGGGTAACTCATTGTCAGTTGTTTAATAAGTAAAAATATTACACCTAATACTGACTTAAATGAACCTAATAAGATAATTGTTTGTTCTCACCCATGCCTCGAGTGCTAGTACAGACTAAGATGGGAGTAGAGAGAACGCTTGGTTGTGACTTTGCATTCCGTAGTATGCCTCGTCAGTATGAGAGGATACTAGTGGACGCATAGGGATCACTAGAGGGTCGGGGTCTATAGAGAGACTACCAGGTAACTCTAGTGTGATCCATGAAATGACACTTTCCCACTTACATAGTAGGTTTCTTACATGTATTGTGCGCCTCTGGGATTAGATGTCGATTTGTGTTGGAACCTTTGAGTTAGTATACTTTTAGGATTCCTGGACTTAGAGAGTATTTGTCCTATGTGATTGATAGCCTATTTGGGACTTCAGATTATCTCCTCAGCATGGTGGGAGTGGACCATTTAGGTTCCATGTGGTCAGGTTGGTAGTGCTTTTTTCACTCTTACCATTTGAGGTCCATCCGTAGACATTGTGGCTGATGCATGCATTCTGTGTTGGCATCTATCTTCATTCTGTTCATGGATTATGATGGTGGACACGTATCCTTATATTGATGATTAGCATATGATAGATGATGTTATTTACTTATCTTATGCTTTATTTTACATGATTAGAATTCTTATGCATATGTTGTAGCATGTTATATTTCTTTCTGCATATGATGTAGTATGTTTTAGGAGTGACATTCCTATTATGATAATACCGATGATCTCTTTGGTCATTTGGAATGTTACGCACAGAGTGATGGCTAGGATCCATGATGGTCTAATGATGCTATTTACGTTTGGGAGGAACTGTGCACTTAGATAATTATGTGTTGTGATTTTTGGTTATCTATTATGATGCATGTTTATATCTTCTATGAAGATGTATCATGTATGAAATATGGTTTCATTTACTTTATTGCACTTGTATCATGGATTGGAATAGGATGATGTACTATATTTTCACATATGCATATTCTTTTATGATTTTCATACCCTGTGGTATGTACAGTAGATGATTGAGCATTCTAAAATGCAATTTACCAAGGGACATTTGGAACCAAAGTATATTGTTTAAAAATGTTGGACTTTTCATTTTTATTTCATGTGGATGTGGTATTAGATGGAATTAATATTAGTTAATTTAATGGTGATTCAACGTTAAGGGATCCTTAAGGAATGAACCTATTATGTATGTTTATGTATACTTTCAGTGGAATGTTGATATTATTTCTGCTACTATGTGTATGTTGTGAATAGTTTAACTTTCATGTTTCAAAAAAAAAAAAATGCTACCAAACTTAGTGAAACTTTAGGTTAATTCCTTTGGATCCCTTGGTGGGGCGTTACATATTGAATACTCTAATGCTTGTTTAAAATGAATGATATGTTTTTTTTGGAAGTATTGAAGAATATAATTCAGTATTTAAACTTGTCATCAATATTCTATGATTGTTTATTAATGAATTTTATGAATTATTTTTACTTTTTATAAAACATATTTTAGATTTATGTCTAATCTTAAATAGAAATTGAAAATTTTATTTTATTATTTTTTAATGAAGATTTGGATTATAATGTAGATGTTACAATTTAGATTGTCATAGATTCAAATTATCATATCTATGTTTAGAAAAAATCATATAAAAAGATCAAGAAAAATGAATTACTATTTTCAATACAATTCAATCCAACCTATTCATGTTTATAAAAAATCATGAAGAAAATGTCAACAAATATATGATACTAGTTTGAATAAAATACAAATTAGCATATCCATGTTTAGAAAAATCCATATAGAAAATGTTAAAGAGATAAGAGATTTTTTTTTTTTAATTATAAATTAACCATTTTCATTATATAATATTTAAAATTACACTATACAAAAAAGGAGAGTAGGAAAACATTATTTCCAACTTTCATCAGCTTGATTCATCTAAATTAAATATTGGATAAAAAGACATCTTTGACTCCTTTCATATTATTTTCTAAAGATGGAAATGACATCATCCAAGGACATGTACATGATCATTACTAATCCTAAAAATTATAATATTTTTTGGCAAATTATTGTATATGGTCAATTAAACATTCCATAATTTAAAAATCAACCATTCCAAAGAATAATGCATGTTAATGGAAAAAAACCTAGAGATTTTAAATTATAAGAATGTACAACAATTACATTTGATAAAAGAAAAGATTTTACAATTATAATGTATACCCTTTACATTCATGAAAGAAAAGCTAGAAATTTTGAATTATATTTTCTTCAACAAAAGTATCCCCAAAAAGGTACACGATTTAGTCAAATATTTAATCTTTGAGACCTATAGAGCTAGTTAAACACAATGTTTGAATACCATACAATGTTTATTCATACAATTGCAAATAAAACTAAATTAGATAAATGTTGCCTAACTTGATATAAGTAACTCTTTACAAAAAAAACTAATTGACCATATTTATTATCTTTCATTCTCTCCTGTAATAAATATTGTTAAAAATAAAGTATAACAAAATGTTCATAATCCCTTTTCTCCCCCATAAAGGACATTGGGAAGAACACCAAGTAAACTCTAAAGTTCTTTCTCCATATATCAACAACTTGTGTGTAGTGGGGCAGTATAACAGTTCAATTAAGCCTTTTTGAACCAACTCATGAATGTAGTGATGTTGAATGTTAATATGTTTTTGTTTTTCCATAAAAAAATTGGATTTTTACTCATTTGAATTGTACTTTGATTAGCACAATATAACATAATAGGACCATCTTGAAGATGTTGGAGGTCTTGCAATATTCTACACAACCAAACAATTAAACAAGCAACAAATGTGGCAGCTTTATTTTCAACCTCAACAGTAGAAAGTGATACATTAAGTTATTTCTTTGATTTCCAAGAAATGACTACACAACCATAACTAAATGCATAACTAGACATAGACCTATGATCCTCTATAGAACTTTCCAAATCAGAATCAATATACCCAATTAATTTACACTCATTAGAATGTTGAAAAGGCAAAACAAAATGAATTGTTCCTTTAAGATATATAAGTATATGTTGAGTTGCACCCTAGTGTGTTTCCCTTTTCTCTAACATGAATCAAAAACCAAAATTGTTGCCTATGTAATCTCTAGTTTGGTAGTGGTCAAGTAAAGTGAACTTCCAATTAGTTGTCTCTAAAGGGTGGGATTGACATAAAGAGAATCATCATAAGTATCCAATTTAATGTCAACCTCTTTAGGTGTGCTCACTAGTTTGGAATCCTATATACATAACTTTCAAGAAGATTTGGAACAAATTTCTATTGGGGAAAAAGTATATAATGTGTATCTTTCCAAACCTTAAGACCAAGAAAGTAATGCATCTCCCCTAAATCAATAATTTCAAATTCTAAAACCATTTTTGTTCTAAATTTTGAGAATCAAAGAAGAATTATTACCAATGTATATGAGATCATCCACATGGAGAAAAACAATGATAACATCCTCACCAAAATGGTAAATATAAAGATTAGGATTAGAAGGAATTTTTACATAACCTTTTTGCAAAAGAAAAGAGTTAATTCTAGAGTACTGCTAACACAAAATTTTGCACCCTTTTTTGAGGTATGACCCTCAAGAAACCCTATGTAACATGAAAAAACCTCCAAGTGTGGGACTTGCACTTTGAGGTCTAATCTCTGGAGAAGGAAAACTTCCTCACTATTAGGGTGCACCTAAACTACTGCTTGAGAGGAAAAGGGAGAAGGAGAGCATAAATTAAATATGTAGAAAGGAAAGGGGATGATGCACCTAGATAGAACATTGTTACAACTTTGCCCACAACTACACAAAACATCAATGAAACATTCGAATGCATAGAGATCTTGACTCTAATCTACCTTCAAAGAAATAACATGTAGGTTTGGAATTGATTAAATGTTGAAAGCACTGATATCTTCACAATACAATAATTATAAGAAAATTAAACACAACATATAACTCTAAGTAGGAAAGAAACATCAAAAACAAGGCAAAAGGCATGCACAAATAATGAATGACAAGAAGAGGTAAGAAATAGAGCTATTTCATTAATGGAAGGCAAAAGTTGCAAAGCATAACGTTGTTGTGAAATACAGATAGAGAAGAATCCCTAAAAACATATTTACAACTTTCTTTTAAAGAGTTCAAACATAACTCTAATTTAGCAATGGAGTTCAAACCCCAACCAATATGGAGTTCAGTTGCAAAGAAAGCTATAACTGAATAATCAGGAAGAAATATGATCATGAAGTGCAATCTAATATTGGAAGTGATTGGTAGGGAAAAAAGAAATGCATTCAACCATAAAAGGGATCAATTCACCAAATATTTTATCATTACATGCATTAAAGAGGCATGAGGGCATTAATGTTATGAAAAAAAGGCACAAGAAGTCGCTTAGCATTGAAGAACATGCCCTGATAGCATGTCATGGCTACACGAAGATGATTCATGTTGTTGTACAAAAATGCATGAAGGGATAGTTCATGATGTGTTAATCGCCCACAAAATGTTGGGTTGACCATGGGGGGAACCTAGTTTTCCCAAAATGAACTCTAGTTGTCGATGAAGATCCTCTCTTTGAAATAGATGGTCCAAATGCCATAGGAAATATTCTAAATGACAGATTAAGATGCAGTCATCAATATAGATCTTCCCCATGAAATGAGAAACCCAAATGTTGTGAGAATACCCCCAATAAAGGAAGTAGATAGCACAATAGGTGAGAACCCCTACCACGTGGGGTAGTTCTGGGTCTCAAAGCCTCGCAGAGACACTACAGAGTGAAGAAATGGCATAATGTTGATGTGTGGTAGTGCAATGCAATTTTGGGCTTCAGAGTTTTGAAGAAACAATGCAACATAAGGAAATGTCAGAATGGTGACATATGGCAGATCATATATTTAATTCAGACTATATAATTATTTTTAATTTAGACTATTTTAAGGCTTTCAACTATAATTTCTTTTGGATGTATCCCATTTTTTCTCAAAAACCAATATGTAGTGTTTGGGGGTTAGATTTTGAGTCATTTGTCAGATTTTGGAACAAGTTAATTTTTTTGATACTAGACTCAATTCTATACACTTTTAAAAACAAGTTTTAATTTTTTATTAGTTTTGATGATTTATTGGGGGTGCTCATAGATATTTCACATTTTTGGCATGTGTCTACTTACAAAATTCATTAAAAAAAATACTTTAAAATATTACCCCAAAAACATGGCATAAACTATATGGTGTTAGGTAACTTTTGACCAAAGCGATTAAATAATTTCAAAAAAAAGTTAGCATTTTAGGGGGACCACACTTGACACTATGTTATATTTTTACTATAAAAAAAGTACCACTTTGTTGGGCCCCCTTTTTGAGGGCCTTAAACTCCACTATTAAAAAAAAAAAGTAGTTTCAAAACTAGATTCAGAGGACTACGACTTTTTTTTTTGTCATATCTTGAAATTTTGATGTAACTATCTTTAAATTCTCATCAAAGTTCAAAAATTGCTAATTTTAGAAAAACAAAGTGGCATCTTATACCCCCTTTTGGTACCACAACTTTCTACACTTACTTGTTTAATATTTCTATTATTATTTGTTACTTCAATAGTTCCCATTCCTTTAGACTCGTGAGAATTATTGTCCCCAAATACCACAAAACTATTGCAATTTTCTTTTAAATTGATAAACAAACTTTCATTAAAAGTCATATGTGAGAAGCAACCAGAACCAATATACCATAAAGTGTCTTCATTTGAACCATTTTTTAGACAAGATAGAAATAAATTTTGTTTATCTTCTACAATATTATTAGCAGATTATTTATGCCAACATTCAGACTTATAATGACCAAACTTGTTATAGTGGAAATATTGAACTTGAATTTTATCTCCACCGCTATCCTTGCTTCCACCTCTGCTTCTACAACTCAAATTGGCAATTTGGCATTTCTTCCTCATAAACAAGAACATCTTCCTCTATCATAGTCCCTATCTCTAGAGTTGTGACTAAACTCAGCTCTATATCCAAATTTATAATTATTTGCATTATCAGATCTATAAGTATCCTTAGAATAATTATGATTTTTCCTCGTATGTTTGCCTTTGATGCAAATGCTCATTCTCAAGGTTCCTAACTACTTTTAAATCTTTCCTTAGTTGTTAATAAAATGCCACTTAACTCATCAATCCTCATAGACATAAGATCTTTTGAAATTCCAACAGTAGGAACAATATTATCTAATTTGGAAGGAAAACTTCTTAGGATTGTCTTAATCACATTTTGATTACTTATATCATCCCCTGAAATCCTCATGTGATTCCCCTCAACTTTTGTTAAAAAATCATTAATTGAATCATTTTAGTATTTTCAAAAAATTTCCTTACTATTTGCAATTTCATTGTATGAGCACCTAGATATGCATTTTCTAGAGTACTCCATGCATCTTTAGAATTTTCAGCACCACTTATTTTATGAAAGATTGATTGATTGAATGCAACTTGGATTAGAAATTAAACCTCATAATCTTTCTGTTCATTTTACTTAAATCATTTTTTTCATTGATTGGTCAATGCATATGTATCTTGAGGCTTTTGAAAACCCTTACTCACAATGCTCCATAAATTCTTAGATTTAAATGAAATATGCATTCTTATACTCCAATTAGGGAAAAAATGTTCCATTAAAAATGTGAATTGTTACCTTTGTTGTGCTAGTCAGATTTTTCATCTTATGCAAAACAAAACAAAACAAAAAAAACAATTTTTCAAATAACTATTCTCGAGAAACATCATTAGGGCATATGCACCGAGTTGTGGTGCCAAAAAGATGACAAGTTTTTTTTTTTTTCTAATTTTCAATAGCGCATATGCGCTATGGCTTGGGTCACCCAAGCCATAGTGTGTACGCACTATTCTGATGTCCAAAAAGTTATATGATGGGCTACAAACCCACGGCCCATCATTTTCATTTTGTTTTTTGGCTCTCCAACAGTGCGTATGCGAGTTTGACAGCAAAAATTCACCACCATTTCCCAAAATGCCCCCTCACCAATGAAATCCAAGACAACGAGCACACCCACGACAATGAGGTAAGTGATATAAACTTAACTTTGCATTGTTTAATATGTTTTCCATATTGTTTTATTGGTTTTTGATATTCTTTTGTAGGGTTTTTACAAATTTCATTTAGATTTGTTTATTTAGTTGGATTTCAATTGATTTTTTATCAGGAAATATCCATAATCAACCGAAAAATCCACAAAACCCTCAAGAACCTCAAAATCAAAACCCTCCTCAAGAAGAACAACAAATTCCACAACTTGAACCAATTGCAAGACCTCTACCAGGCACACAAGAAAATAGAAGAAATGAAATATAGAGAGGCAAAACTGAATTAGAAAGACTCATTGCTCGGTTGAAAGAATTCGGACAAACCAATCCAATGAGGGCTCAATTGGCATCATCCCTTGAATCCATTAACACTCAGATATCCTCAGTTAGTGGTCAGTTAGATAGTTGGCGAGCTAAGAGGGATGAACAAAAAAGATTTTATGCAAATAAATTGTCATATGAAGATGTTAAAAAAAAAGAAATATCAAAAGGTAGTATATGTGCATTATTTAGAAAACTCGGTGAGCCAAATACTATTAGAGAGGGTACTAAATGATTCCCCATCCATTGGTGCATACACGATGCTATTAGAAATAATTTTTGGGATAGATGGTGGATGGTTTTTGATGCCCCTCCTTGCAACAATCACAAGGTCCCCATGTGTTTTTTGAAGAAATTATATTGTGAGTTTTTCCTTGGGGAGATCCCCAATTATTTTGATATGTTAGACTCCCAAGGTAGAGGTGGGGGGTCATCATTTGAGAGGCCAGGAGCACGTCATGACCCTAATGTAGTTAGGGCACATGTGGTCCATCCACATCACGAGCATGTGATTATTCCTTTAGTTGTGAAGGAACACGTAGAGGCCAGCACTCTAGGGACCATTAATGCTTTGACACAGACCCTCATCCATTCCACGAGTCCATTAGTTGAGGGGGAGCCTTCTATGCATTGTGGTCACATGTGCACTTCATGTGGATCCCTATGCACATTTGGCACTCATGCTAGAGATGGTGTGGATGATGGGCTTGTTACCGATGAGTTCCCGAACGAGACATTTGGCATTGACACACAGGTAAATTACTAATTTAATCACATTTCATATGTATATTGAATGATTGATTAATTAGCGTTTATTGACATTGTTCAAAATTTAGGGTCAAAGTGTTGCTGGGCCTAGCAGCAATCCTCTAGGCCCATTTTTTGTCCCTTTGACAAGTCCTGAGGTATGTATCAATTTAATCATTTTAATTAATACATATATTTATTACGCAATCATATTAAGGATTGACAAAAAAAATTATGCATGTGCATCAGTTCTCCACAGGACCCTCAACCTTTACCACAGACACAAAGTAGAGACATCATACGAGCTTCACACAGGTACAGTTGTTTCATGTTAATTTAATTCATTTGATTATATTTATTCCATTTTTCATGTTAGATATAGCGTGTATTGTATGACATGCAACTCATGATGTCAGACACACATCCTCCTCTGCGACAGTCTGTTGATAGTGGAGTGGCTGCAGTTGTGGCTAGCTCACAGCCACTGATGGAGGTATGAAAGAATTTTCTTCATTTTAGTTGTTGTTTATAATAGTTAATCTCAAAATTTCTAATTTTATTTATAAGTGATTATATTTATTGAATTTTTGTAGGGTCTTGTCACGCCTGATCATCCACAAGCATTTGAGGTGGACTTACAGAGTGACTATTTGTTGGTGGTAAGAAAATAATTGATTTTGTGTGTACATATATTTGATTTCAACGTATAATAAATATTTATTCATATCTACTTTCTCTGTATCAGTTGGACCTGGAGAAGAGCCTCAACAAGAGGTCAAGTGAGCGTGTCAGGAGGGCCCCATCATCTCCACTATCCCCCTCCACATGACGGCAGAGCACATCGAGAGACTTCTTTCCTTCCCTTCATGGAAAGGAAAAGACGTAGTTGAGATATTCGATACATATATAGAGACTTGTTTCCTTCCCCATGTATATATATAGGCATCAAAGTGACATATTCGACATACATTTGATGTACATATGACATTCTATATTTGATGTATGACATTTATTTGATGTATGACATTATTGGTTAATATATGATATGTTTTTTCATATATGACATTATTGGTTATCATAATATGTTATGTGTTTGTTAATGTATATGACATTGTTGGTTATCATTTTATATTATATGTTTGTTCATGTATGATGTTAAATTAGATATGTTCGTGTATGACATTAAATTAGATATGTGCATGTATGAAATTAAATTCAATTGCTAGAGAGTTGCCATTATGGCTACCAACTAGTAGATGTTATTTTTTGCTTTATTAGTATTTCTCAAAAACTGCAAAGAAGTTGCTTCTGGTGAATAGTTGTAAACAATTGTGATCATCGACTTCATGTACTCATGGCTTTGGCTGTGAACACTCGTAACTTTGGCTATAAGCATCCATGGATTTGTCTATGTGCACTAGTGGCTTTGGCTATGAGCATTTATGGCTTTGGTTGTAGGCACAATATAGCCTTGGCTATAGGTTGTCTTTCTTGTTGCATGTCAAAGTTACCTTCAAGAATATCATTAGTCTAAGATCATTACAATTAAAATACTATGACATAATACCTTGGAAATAATAGTCTTTAACCCATTACTTTATTTGTTAAAACATCATGTAGTATCTACTATAGTGCTTCTACTCAAATATGTTTTCAAAAATACTTAGTATGGCAAAGAAATGTCTATGGAAAGCTTGTCAAATAGGATATTGAAGAACTAAATGTGGACAGTCATTAGTACCCATCAATAAGAACACGGAAATCTTTCTCAAGCAAGCCATATGACATTAGCTTAATTTATAAATTTCCTTTGCAAATAACTAGAAGATGCTATGAATCTTAATACAGAGTTAATCACGAACTCATTATTCCATCCAAGAAGCATATATCACCCTAAGCCAATTAACCGATAGGATAAAAATTAATTCAATTTCAACAAAATTTTGAGTATAACAAGCATCTTAGGGATTATTACAAGAATTAACACGATGTTCACAAGAGCATTACAAGTTCTCGTAATGCTATTTCACATATTGTAATCATATTCAATTTTGAATGGCCATTTGTTTTACAAGCATAAATTTTCTTTAAGGTCTTTTAATTCTAGACATGAATTTTATTCTGAAGCTTTTCTATGACAACCCACTCAATGCATATATTGTTGTTCCACATTATGCTGATTTGACTTTCATTGGTTGATTTGGGTCTAGACATGACGTTATTCATTACCTTTTTTATATATTATTTTTTTGTAGTGAGGTTCTATCCTGAATGAATGTATTAATCATCAAAGTTGTGAACCTTGGTCGAGATCCTTACAAATATATTTTTTAATTGGACCTCAAATAGTTTTCTCAGTCACCCCCTGTACACAGATACTGAAGTTGTAGTTAATTACAAAATTAATACTAAATTAACACAAGTTTAATTAAGTATTATGTACCTCAATAGGCTAGATTATTATTGATCGGGAAGCTTTATCTTAGAGCAGTTGGTTTCCTAAATCTTTGACACTCTTATGGAATGTGGAATTAGGTATGCTAGCTAAGGAACGTTCTTTAAAAGGTAGAGGAAACTCAAGACTCACATGTTTCCAATCAATATAAATGTTTAAATTGCTTCTCTAATTTTTTCTATTTATGATCTTCTTAAAACTTAACTTTCTAAATGCATTGATGGGGAAATAAAGATCTTCTAGGAAGTAAAGGCTAATCATGTTTAATACTTACAATTCTTTGTTTTTATCTAATAATTTAAAAAAGATTGTACAAGTGTTTTCAAAGAGCAACACTTGTCACTAACATCATAAGAAGGAATATCCAAGGAGAATTACCACTGATCCCCTACCACCAAATTCAAGAGAAAACAAAAATCCACTACTAAAGAGATAGTAACAATGATCATCCCTAGTCTCTCCCTTATCACAAAATGATTACCATCAAAATTTGCATTTCTAATTGTGTCATGTGCATTGAAGCGATAGTAACATTTTCACTCTCTTACCTAATGTCTCCCATTTTTGAAACTCCTGGGGAAGGGCAAGGCCATCTTCTCAGTACTTCAAAATACAACGAGTTCCATTTTTTCCCATATTGATAATCGTTGACTTAAAGTATATTCAAAGTATTGACAGCCCATAGGAACTCAATCTTTGAACATCCCATCTGTAAATGACCTCATAAAGAAATTTCAATAAACCTGCATGAAATAGTGAAACAAAATTTGCATACTTGTGAAGATGATCAGACTGCAGGTGATCAATATGTCTCAAATCTATATTCAGTTCTTTTACTATGCATATAAATGGTTTGTTATATAAAAGACTTATATCCACCAGATAAATAATCATTTTCTTACTATGCTATCCTTATCCTTGGCTGATCTTTGGTAGACCATTTCTTAACCATCCTCCTTCGATCTATAGGTCACTGTATTAATCTGGTTCATCTTGTCTCTACTCAAATTAATAAGAATTGGCAATCTCAGGGATTTCCAAAAGAGGAATGGGTCCAAGTGGAAGATAGGATTTATAAGTGAGTTTAATTAAAACATAATAAATAGTGTATTACAAAAGGGAGAATGGTATGTTCTTTGCAATCTACTCCCTTATACATTCTATCAATGTTTCACATTGAACCTGATAGAGAACATCACAACACATAACTAGCAACATAGAACATACCTCCTAGCCACCTCAAGAACATAAAATTTCAAAAACCAAAGTGCACAAGTTTAAATTCAAAGCCTCAAAGGTCAAGAGCACAACAAATAAAATAAAATAAATAAATATGAACAAAACCCACATTTGATGGAATCACAGAAATTCTAGTGGCTAGATAGTTACAAGCTAATTCAAGCTAATCCTTCATCACCATTAAGGTTGAAAATAACATACCCAATTGAAAACCAATTTACATATACAAAGTGACTAACATTACTCACAAAGAGGGAGTAGAAGCTACACACTACCTTGCATCCAAGGTGTGCTAAAGAACATAACCAAACTCTTGGAGATCATATAATCCTAAGTTTAAATAATATGGTAGTAACACATTTCATTAACTTATGAAACATTTACCAAGTTCCATGATTTGTCTTTCCAAAAATGACATGCTAGATATGCTTTCCAACAATATAATTAAGATACGCATCACCCGAGATGGCATTGTAGAATGAAAATAGAATGGGATCTCCAAAAAGTGAGAGAGGTTATTGTAGGTCTCTGCAACACAGTCTTGTAGGAACTAGAATCTCATCCATATCTCACACAAGCTCTGAGATATGCCCTGTCAAAGATTACAGCCCTGTCGCATTTAGTGACCGTTAGGAACATTCCGGTTGAGCGTTCCTGAGAACGTTTGAGCACCGAAGGGGACAAGATGAGGTTGGGGATAGGTTTTACCCAGCCATCCAGAGCTAATGGAGTAGACAGTTTGATCCCACGATGAAAGATGAGAGAGATTTGGCAGTTGGCAACTTTGTACTAGCCAACACTGCAAGTTTCAACATCACCCGAGATGGCATTGTAGAATGAAAATGGAATGAGATCTCCAAAAATAAAGAGAGGTTATTGTAGGTCTCTACAACATGGTCATGTAGGAACTAGAATCTTATCCATATCTTGCACGAGCTCTAAGATATGTCCCATCAAAGATTGCAGCCCTATGGGATTTAGTGACCCTTAGGGACATTTCGGTTCAGCGTGCCTGAGAACGTTTGAGCACTAAAGGGGAGAAGAAGAGGTTGGGGATAGTGTTTACCCAACCACCCGGAGCTAATGGAGCAGACAGTTTGATCTCACGACAAAAGATGAGAGAGATTTGGCAGTTGGCAACTTTGTACTCGCCAACACTGCAAGTTTCAACATCACCCGAGATGGCGTTGTAGAATGAAAATAGAATACGATATCCAAAAAGTGAGAGAGGTTATTGTAGATCTCTACAACATGGTCCTATAGGAACTAGAATCTCATCCACATCTTGCACGAGCTCCGAGATATGCCCTGTCAAAGATTGCAGCCCTGTGGGATTTAGTGACCCTTAGGGACATTCCAGTTCAGCATGCCTGAGAACGTTTGAGCACTGAAGGGGAAAAGACAAGGTTGGGGATAGGGTTTACCCATCCACCTAGAGCTAATGGACCAGACAGTTTGATCCCACGACGAAAGATGAGAGAGATTTGGCAGTTGGCAACTTTGTACTGGCCAACACTGCAAGTTTCAACTTCACCCGAGATGGCATTGTAGAATGAAAATAAAATGTGATCTCCAAAAAGTGAGAGAGGTTATTGTAGGTCTCTGCAACATAGTCCTATAGGAATTGGAATCTCATCCATATCTCGCACGAGCTCCGAGATATACCCCGTCAAAGATTGTAGCCCTGTGGCATTTAGTGACCCTTAGGGACATTCCGGTTCAGTGTGCCTGAGAACGTTCAAGCACTAAAGGGGACAAGATGAGGTTGGGGATAGGGTTTATCTGGGCACTCAGAGCTAATGGAGTAGACAGTTTGATCCCACGAAGAAAGATGAGAGAGATTTGGCAGCTGGCAACTTTGTACTGGCCAACACTGCAAGTTTTAGCATCACCCGAGATGGCGTTGTAGAATGAAAATGGAATGTGATCTCCAAAAAGAGAGAGAGGTTATTGTAGGTCTCTGTAACACGGTCCTGTAGGAACTAGAATCTCATCCATATCTCGCACGAGCTCTAAGATATGCCCCGTCAAAGATTGCAGCCCTGTGGCATTTAGTGACCCTTAGGGACATTCTGGTTCAACATGCCTGAGAGCGTTCGAGAACTGAAGGGGAAAAAATGAGGTTGGGGATAGGGTTTACCCGGCCCCTCGAAGCTAATGGAGTAGACATTTTGATCCCACGATGAAAGATGAGAGAGATTTGGCAATTGGAAACTTTGTACTAGCCAACACTGCAAGTTTCAACATCACCCGAGATGGCGTTGTAGAATGAAAACGAAATGCGATCTCCAAAAAGTGAGAGGTTATTGTAGCTCTCTATAACACGGTCCTGTAGGAACTAGAATCTCATCCATATCTCGCACGAGCTCCAAGATATGCCTCGTCAAAGATTGCAGCCCTATGGCATTTAGTGACCCTTAGGGACATTTCGGTTCAGCATGCCTGAGAACGTTCGAGCATTGAAGGGGACAAGAAGAGGTTTGGGATAGGGTTTACCCAACCACTTGGAGCTAATGGAGCAGACAGTTTGATCCCATGATGAAAGATGAGAGAGATTTGGTAGTTGGCAACTTTGTACTCGCCAACACTACAAGTTTCAACATCACCCGAGATGGCATTGTTGAATGAAAATGGAATATGATCTCCAAAAAGAAAGAGAGGTTATTGTAGGTCTCTGTAACACGGTCTTTTAGGAACTAGAACCTCATCCATATCCTTCACGAGCTCTGAGATATGCCCCGTCAAAGATATTTGAATTCATAGTGTTTAATGAGAATATAGTTGAGGCTTGCTTTACTTTTCTATGTTAAGTTTGGCTTTCAATTTTGGTTTCCCTACTTATCTATGTGAAAGTTCCACTTTCATAAGTAACATGGATGCAATAATACTAAATTAAGTATAGGTCCATGGTTCTAGAAGCTTCACATAGCTTCTCTTCAACTATGGATCTTGTAAGCATTGTACCATGACTATGGGTGTTGTGAGAATATACAAAGCATATATATTGTTTGACCAAATGTCTTCAATGAACATGAACTATATGGAAGAAGAGAAGACATGTTGCAAAGTCTTTGAAAATTTTCTTCAAGAAATGTAAGGAGCCATGGGTGATTCATCCAAATTATTTGGTAAAATAAGAGGAATAAATCAACCTTGATGATAGAGGTAAATGCTAAATAATATTTATTTAATCACATTGTTTGAAAAAACTTTAATGACCTTTAAATACAATTGAAAGAAATGGAATTGATCTCCCTTACTCATGTAGATGAATAAAATTGGAATTTAAAAAAGAGAGGGACATCCACCATAAAACCATGCAATCATGCACTTCTTGATGGGAGTATCATAAGTTCATTGTTAGATGGATATGCCAAATGTGGAAGAATTAAAAGGAAAATACATTGATTGATTGAATACAAGCATCAAACCAATGTGATAACAAAAAATCAAAGTTTATTTCATAAGGTCTAACAATATCATATAATTCATTTATCAATAATTTGAAACATCATAAGCATATGTCTAATAATGTCATACATGAAATATATGTAAAAAATGACATACATAGAAAAAATTATACAAAACATATGCCCAATAATGCCATATAGGTTTAAAATGTACATCATTAGATATATACTCTTTCCAACTAGGGGAACAAAATAAATCCCTAATTGTCTGTAATTGCCAACAAGTGGGAGATGACCAGTGTATATAACGAGGTCTTCCTAACATGCTCACTAGTCCATTAGTCTAGAATCTTCTATAACTCAACATGTTACAATCAAAATTATATATGAATAAATAACTATTTTATATATATATAAAAAAAAAATTACACATAAAACTTAATATTTTCTTATAGCTAGCTGATAATTCCTCTATATATACACCTCAGGGATACACTGATGGTCAGGAATAATAAGACCCTACAAAAACCATCAAAGTTACCACTTGATTGTGCCTATGAATTTTATATTGAATTTTAGTACTAATGAAATTTTAATGTAAACTCTTTCATACCTTAGTCATTGGCTTAGAACTAGTGAGTGTAATAAGGACTCGTTGATCAATACAATGATGAAGATGTAAAGGTATCTCTGATGCCAATAGCTGAAAATGATAATACATGAGACTCAAATGTAGTTATGAAGAATACACATTTTCTTTTGTCTCCATCTCAAATAAAATATTTTGGTACCTCTGTGAATGTAGTATGACATCCTTCATTTAATAGTGTTGATCCCAAAGCTACAACACTTATTATTTATTACACATGTATGTAAATCTATTAAGCATCAAATTCAACACCTTTGTCTACAAAATAATGTACTATATGTTAGAGTAATAAATTCATTTCCTTAGTAATTAAATTATATTGATATAATTACTAAGTTACTTATTATATTGATATAGTTTACTTATAATTCCTTTCGATTTACAACTAATTGAAATGATTTCCCCAATTTTCCATCTAGTCACTAGAAAATTGGAATTGTTGTCTCTTTCTCTTAAAGAACTAGATCTACTAGTTCCTTTGGTCTAGAAGCCTTCCATTGAGATTGGGGTTTTGAAAGGTTCAAGGGTTGAGGAACTTTTTATAGAATATCTTGAAGAAGGAGAGGTCATGTATAATGGTTTTGAGAAAGGCTAGAGTTCCATCCAGATGGTGTTGCAAAATGGTCAAGCGGAGGAGGAGGTAGAAGAATAAATAGAATAAATGCATGAGAAGGAGGGTCATGGGGGCAATGGATACAAACCCACAACCAAGCTTTTATACCATTATACAAATCACAAATTATAAGATTATGCCTTTCATGATAGTCGCATTTTCATATTGGCAAATGAAGAATGACTTTTGGAACAAACATAATAAATACTTCCAAATACAAATGAAGCCAATGTATTGTATTATAAGCTCGAATGGTAAAGACCAAGCCCAAAAATTTATTAAGGTGTAGCATTTATAATTGTTAGGTTCACGTGAAAAAGTCATCGTTCATATTCTCATTGTTGTGTAATTTGATGATAAGAAGAATACAATGATATAGAGGTTGATAGTGACTTAAAACTTTACAAAATGCAATCAATGAGAATTTTACATTGAGGGGGGAGTAATAATCAATGTTTCATTCTCATTGTTTGACAAACTCTTATATAAAGAGGGAGTAGACAGATGATATGGTTTAGTCTTCTTCGGAGAATCTTAGTCATATTGGTTCAAAAGGATTCATGATACAACTACTATACTTAGCGTCACCAATTGATGCTAAAAACCTTAGTATTGATGCTACAAACCTTAGTATTGACATAATTTAACCTCTGCAATTCCAGGCATAAGATGATTAGCATACAATGGCACTTGAACAAAGAACACTAATAAATATTGAGGATGTGAATTGATAATACCATTTTGTAGATGATTTTGGCATCTCACCCTTTATCACTTGTGCGTCAACTTTATTAGCCCTCTTCTTTCGTGACCTACAAATGAAGAATTAGCACAGTAACAAATCTAAGATAAGATTTAAAAAATGGGTCCTATTAAAGAATCTAATATAAATTCAAATAATGTATCTATATTCTAAACAAATCAAAATTAAATCTCATCAGTTACACATCATAACAATACGGTCCACCTTAGTCTTGGGGAAGAGGTTGTAACATTGTATTTGGATCCAGTTGATCACTTTTTCTCTCTCTCCCAATTCAATCTAATGAGCCAACTAGATTTGCTTGACATTTTAATGTCTCAAGTATTGCCTCATGGTCTAACTCGCGAACTTTCCAAAGAATCTTATTATGTGGTTTTCCACCATATTTTATCAGGTGGACATTTGTTGCGACAACAAGGTTTGAATAATGAAGAATCTTCCTCTCTATTTGCCAATCCTCGAATAACCATAAGTTAGGATTCTTCATAAGATATCATCTAAGCCATGTGCCTGTTACAACCACTGCACCGACATGGTACTCTAAACCTTCACCATCTATAACCGAGTGATCCAATTTTTGTTTGGCTTCAACACAACAACACAAATAATAATCTGTCCCTTCTTCATTGTCTTCAGGTGCAATAATAGAAAAAACATGGCCTGCAGTGACAAATGTACAAAATGCGATCATTAATTCAAAAAATACTTGGGTAAAAGTTATAAAGTTACATATTGAAATTACAAAGAAATTACAAGCGGTCAAAGTTAATAGATGAATCCATCTCTACCATTTCCAGTGCTTGTGGGGGATGATAGGTGTCAATTGGGTCCAGAACCTGTATATCCCATTTGTCCACCCATTCAGTTGACTCACAGTCATCCCAATTTTCCTCTGCACATGATGGACAATAGCATGCCATTTTTCGTGTGTGGATACTCCATGAACCTGCATCAAAGCTTCTAAAAGAGTGTAACTCACTAGATCCTGTTAGTGTGCAACAGTCTTGATATGGTGCAATGTTAGTATTATCTATCAATCAAAAAAATCTATGAACTGTAGACTCACCTTCCTTACCTGAACCCATTGTAGCGTTACACCATTGGATGATGGATCTTGCATCTATCAATATTGCTCCATCTTTGTACTTTAGTTCTTCACAAGCCAAGGCTCTTTTCATGCATGCACCTGCACCATCGTGCTCTCCCTTACCATGACCAGCCTCTGTAAAATTCCACATATATTGAATTCTACACAACCTATGCATCCTGCTCAACCAATAGAACATCCATGCATTCTTGAATTGAGATGCACAATTGTTTGACCAAATAATGTGTTGACGATATGATATGCCCCTATTAGCCAAATCTCCATAAAATAGTTGAAAACAACCATGTACAAACTCCGTAGAATGTGATCGATCATCGCTGATGTAAAAATGGTACTCTCTCAAAATCTTCCTGTCATCCTCTGTACTTTTAGGTGAATGCATGAATTTTATGTGAACAAATATAGAAACCTGTTCAGATGTATAATACTTTGCTTGCACCCCATTTTGTGGTTGTAGTGTGTAGTTCTCTGCAAAATCTACAACCGAAACAATGGTATCCAATGGAAACGTATCCTTGCACAACTTGAATTGCAAATCCAACCATCGATCTCTATGGGTATGCCTTGCATACTCGTACATAATCTTTTCATGAAAAATCTTCATGAACTCATACATTGGAATCTTTTCAATAACTAGATCACATCTTTTACCATGTTTCCCATCTTTTAGAGCATATGTCACTGTCTTGAATTTTTTGTAATCTACTATTTCATTTCCAATTACATGTGTACTATCCATATGTTGACAAGTTGATAAAAGTTGCAAAGAACCACAAAATAAGCACGTACCATCCAAGCATAATGTCTTGTAAAATTGTTGGTTGTCCCCTATTTCACATAAAATGTTGGATATGAATTCCCTTGAAGATCTTGGTGGCTCTTTTATGTCACAATCCTGCAAAACAAACTGAGAATGCAAAACTATGCATATGTGCCTAAAAACATCAAAATGGTTACAAAATTCAATATGTATCCTACAACAACAAGTTGTGCGTGTGTGATTTATTTTCACATAAAAAGGTTTACCCATCTCAAAAAATCTTTGACTTATTCGAATTTGAGGATACATACCAATAAATTTTGCAAAAAATTGTGTCTAAGTTGAGTCCAAAACATGTTTCACATGTGGTTCGCGATTTCGGCTACCAATCCTCCTTCTTACAACATCTCTTTGATTAGGAGAAACACGTGTGTTATTTTTCCAAAAATCTTCAATCAATGATTACAAGGCTTCACTAATTTTTTTATCCTTTCGCGGTAGTCTACCGCTAAATGTCCATAACTCATTTTTTGTTGGATCTTCTAATCTCTCATGCCTTAGCATGGCTCTCCTTAAGGTACCTCTACCAATTTTAATGTTTTGCTTGTCTTTCTCATGAGTCAAGCTTTCTTCATTTGGCTACTTACTATTGTCGATGTGAGTACTCGTCTTGTGATATTACTATCTTTGGTGCGTGATTTAGAACCCACTTTGTCATAAGCACTCATTAGATTCTTTACAATATTTCTTTCATTTGAATCATCCATCGTTCTTAGCCCAAGAATCTTCATGATAGGCCTAAATTTCAAATTCTTCATCATTTCAACAAATAATTGGCATTGACCTGTAATATTTAATTCTTCAAAAAATAATCTCCACATATGATTAACTTTTCTTTGACAAGTATGCTTGCTAATCTTGTCAAGCATTGATTTCAAAATGTTAGTATCAATATCAATCAAATATTTTGGTTTTCTAAAACGAATTCTAGAAGGTGTTCTAATCTCTTCAATTCTCTCAACATTTTGAACATCAATATAAGGTTGAGTGTATTGTGTACCTTGAACTGAAGATGATGTGCCTTGGCAATAAGATGTAAAAGATGGAATATCACCTACTTGATGTGTTGATGTTGTGCTTTCAACATGACATGATGGAGTGTGTATATTTTCGGATCTATAAATCAATGTCTCTTCAACATGAGAGAATGATATGACTTCAACATTGGAAGATGGTGTAGTGGATGATATGACTCCAACATTCGAAGATGGTGTAGCAGACGATATGACTCCAACATTGGAGGATGGTGTAGCTTCACAATTCAATTGTCTTCTTGAGCGTAACAATCTCATTCGTTCTCTTTGTCTTTCTAATTCTTCCTCCTTGTTTCTTTGTACTGGTGGTTCTTGATCCTCTTCGAAAGTTAATTCTTCATCATTGCTTTGCAATTTTCTTTGTTCATGTAGTAATTTCATTTTATCTCTTTTAATTGTCAAATCTCTCTCCCTATCTACATTTGATTGAATCTTTGGTTTCTTCCTTGGCACGATGATGATTTCTACATGTCAAATTATTCAAACATCTGAATTACTTAAAATGTGTAAATTACAAATTATTCAATTACATATAAAAATTATAATTATTTGAATGAATACACAATATATATCTGATGCAGAGCCCTCTGTATTTATCTTCAAGGAATCTTAGTTCAACTCAAGGGATTCACAATAGGCTGGTACACCCTCAAGGAACCAAGAACATCTCAAAGATTACAACAATGAACCCTGACATTATACACCAATAAAGACAACATCTTCACTCACACAATCAGATTGCTATGTCTGATTGCATTGTTCATAACTTCAGTTCTAAATATCTTCTTGAAAAACCCTTTGGAGGAATTGTTCCAAATTAGTAATTCTAAAACATACCCAAAGCTGAGACCAATCCAATAAGCAGATTATAAATTATGTACTCTGAACCAAGACCCATATTTTCTGTCATAAATCAGGAGCCAAGCCATTAACCCTTCCTAGGGAATCAAATACCTTTCTCAAAATAAATTTAAATAATACCAAACCAATTCTACAGTATCAATTTCTAAGTCTAGTTTCCAAATATATAATTTATTTTCTTTTCTCGTTCATAAATCATTGTATAATATCAAATCTTTTTCTGCAACACCATTGAAGGCATTTAAAAACCAGTTTTCACTCAAATCTTCATAACTTTCCCAAATCTAAATGAAAATGATTCAAACCAGTTGGAAATGAAAGGTAGTTAACATATCTTTCCAATTAATATCATTAGAGATCCCGAGTCTCCAAAAAATGTCTGTACCACACGCTGCAACATGACTATATTCAGCGAATCTCAAATCTGCAAACATCCACTTTCACCAAAATACCCATAACTTATTCATTTCTTCATAAAATTGAACCAAACCAAAAGTATGAGAAGAAGGATTCATCATACTATATATCCATTACTATATTACATGGTTTCCAGGTTGTACATGGCCGTACAAGGCCTGGAAAATAATCTAAAACTAAAAAAACCAATCAAAACCACAACAATAAAATGCACCAACAATGTATCAAAGTATTTCCTTTTCTCCAAATTGATTTGGTTTGACCATACAATGGTTTTTATATCCATTTGACAGTTATAAACCTTCCTAACTACCCCCAAGACCAACCATATACCTTTTTACATCATTTTTCTATTATTAGCAACTTTCTCAATGTTGCATTTTACAACTTTTTACGCAACTTTTACATTTTTGACAAAAATGGCTTCATAGCCTTTACAACTTGACCCAAATACAATATAAATGACTCAAATGTATTTAATATCACAAATAATGAATCTTAACTTTCTCATGTTCTTGTATTTAATGTGCTCCTGCACCAATATCAAATGACTTGTCAAATTTCTAACCATTTCGAAATAACATTTCATTCAAACATACAATTTTTAATGAATTCACTATATATTACATAACATATCAAATTATAATAAAATTTGTATCTATATATCGACAAACAATATTTAAAATGGATTGCACTAACCTTTTCTATTAAAAGAATATTCAAAAAAATTTCAAATCACGTATCCAATGATTGAATTTGGTGTTTGCTAGCTTCCAAAAGTGTTGAAATAGTGTTTGCTAGATGTTGAAACCCGTGTTTTCTGTCAGAATAACAGAGAGCATAACAGACCAAAAGTTTAAAATGGATGAAATGGGCCCCAAGGTTGGTTTTTGACCATTTTTTGGTGATTTGAGATAGTGCATACGCACTATAGTGCATACGCACTATAAAGCGCGTATGCACTATAGTGCGTACGCACTATCTCAAAACACATCACTCCCCATCCTCCCTACTCTCTCTCCCATCCCCTCCCTCTCTCTCTTCCTACTCTCTCCCATCCTTTACTCTCTCTCATCCTCCCTCTCCCACCACCTACTCTCTCTACCTCTCTCACCCCCTCTCCTCTCCCATCCCCGACTCTTTAGATCTCTCACACACACTCTTATCCCCCCTATCTCTCTCCCTCTCCCTCTCCTACCTCTCCCCCATCCCCTACTTTCTCTCTTCTCTCCCATCCCCTACTTTGTCTCTCTTACACACATTCTCGTTCCCCCTCTCTCTCCCTCTCCCGCTACCTACTTTCTCGCCCCCATCGTCGTACTCTCTCTACCACCCCCTATTCTCTCTCACCCTCACACTACTACTACCTACTATCTCTCACTCTCAATTTCTCTCTCTCCCTCTCTACTCTCTCTCCCCCATCTTGTACAAGCTCTCTCTACCTCTCCCACTCTCTCTCCCATCGCCTACTTTCTCTCCCCCATCCCCTGCTCTCTCTCTCTCTCGTCTCTCATCCCCTACTCTCTCACACTCTCACACTCTCCCCCATCCCCTACTCTCTCTCTTCTCTCCTATCCCCTACTCTCTCTCACTCTCACTCTCTCCCATCCCCTACTCTATCTCTCTTACACATACACCCCCATCCCCCCCTCTCTCCTTCCCTCTCCCACTGCCTACTTTCTCTCCCCCATCATCATACTCTCTCTCTCTGCCACCCCCTACTCTCACACTCTCACACTCTGTCCCATCCCCTCCTTTGTCTCTCTTACACACACACTCCCATCCCCCCTCTCTCTTTTCTTCTCCCACCGCCTACTTTCTCTCCCCCGTCGCCGTCCTCTCTCTCTTCCACCCCCTACTTTCTCAAAAAACATCACTCCCCATCCTCCCTACTCTCTATCCTCCCTACTCTCTCTCCCATCCCCTTCCTCTCTCTCTTCCTACTCTCTCCCATCCTTTACTCTCTCCCACCACCTACTCTCTCTACCTCTCTCATCCCCTCTCCTCTCCCATCCCCGGCTCTTTAGATCTCTCACACCCACTCTTATCCCCCCTATCTCTCTCCCTCTCCTACCACCTAATTTCTCTCCCCCATCCCCTACTCTCTCTCTTCTCTTCCATCCCCTAATTTGTCACTCTTACACACATTCCCATTTCCCCTCTCTCTCCCTCTCCCACTACCTACTTTCTCTCCCCCATCATCGTACTCTCTCTACCACCCCCTACTCTCTCTCACACTCACACTCTTACTACCTACTATCTCTCTCTCTCAAGTTCTGTCTCTCCCTCTCTACTCTCTCTCTCTCCCCCATCTTGTACAAGCTCTCTCTACCTCTCCCACTCTCTCTCCCACCGCCTACTTTCTCTCCCCCATCCCTTGCTCTTTCTCTCATCTCCCATCCCCTACTCTCTCACACTCTCACACTCTCCCCCATCCCCTACTCTCTCTCTCCTCTCCCATCCCCTACTCTCTCACACTCTCACTCTCTCCCATCCCCTACTCTATCTCTCTTACACATACACCCCCATCCCCCCTCTCTCTTTCCCTCTCCCACCGCCTACTTTCTCTCCCCCATCACTGTACTCTCTCTCTCATCCACCCCCTACTCTCACACTCTCACACTCTCTCCCATCCCCTACTCTATCTCTCTTACACACACACACTCCCATCCCCCCTCTCTCTTTTCCTCTCCCATCGCCTACTTTCTCTCCCCCATCGTCGTACTCTCTCTCTGCCACCCCCTACTTTCACACTTTCACACTCTCTCCCATCCCCTACTCTCTCACTTTCATAGATACACACACTCTTATCCCCCCACTCTTCTTCTTCTCTCCCATCCCCTACTCTCTACATCTGTCACACACACTCCCATCCCCCCTATTTCTCTCCCTCTCCCTCTCCCTCTCCTACTGCCTACTGTCTATCTCTCTCAAGTTCTCTTTCTTCCTCTCTACTCTCTCTCTCTCTCTCTCTCTCTCTCTCTCTCTCTCTCTCTCTCTCTCTCCATCCCCTACTACTTTCTCTCAAACTCTCACACTCTCTCCCATCCTTTACTC
The DNA here is from genome assembly GCA_028749045.1 of Cupressus sempervirens. Taxonomy (NCBI): domain Eukaryota; kingdom Viridiplantae; phylum Streptophyta; class Pinopsida; order Cupressales; family Cupressaceae; genus Cupressus; species Cupressus sempervirens. Next base: position 894,101,251 of record CM053792.1, read on the forward strand.
TATCTCTCTTATAAATAAATACACATTCCCATTCCCCCCTCTCTCTCTCTCTCGCAGCCCTTGTCCCACTGCCTACTCTCTCCCATCCCCTACTCTATCTCTCTTAAATGCTTCCATTCCACCTCTCTCTCCCTCCCACTCCCTCTCCCACCACCTACTATCTCTCACTCTCTCACTCTCTCCCTCTCTCTCCCATCCCTCTACTATTGCCTACTCTCTCTATCTCTCTCTCTCCTCTCTCATTCTTGACTCTCTCTCTTTGACACACACACACACCCATCCCCCCTCTCTCCTCTTCCATCCCCTACTTTTTCTCTCACTTGCTCTCCCTCTCCCACTCCCTCTCCCACTGCCTACTCTCTCTCTCTCACTCTCACTCTTACTCTCTCCCTCTCCACTCTCTCTCTCTCTACTACCCTCTAGTCTCTCTTAAATTTTCACACTCTCTCCTATCCCCTACTCTCTCTCTCTCTCTCTCTCTCTCTCTCTCTTACACACATTTCTATTCCCCCCTGTCTCCCCCTCTCCCACTCCCTCTCCCATCACCTACTCTCTCTTCCATCCCCTACTCTCTCTTGAGCTACTTTGTCTTCCCCCTCTCCCATTCCATACTCTCTCTCTCACACACATATGCACTCCCATCCTCCTCTCTCTCAAGTTCTTCCTCTCCCACTCTGTCTCCCATCACGTACTCTCTCTCTCCTCCATCCCCTACTCTTAATCTCTCTCTCCCAACCTATACTCTCTCTCACACTTCCTCTCTCTCCCATCCCCTACTTTAAATCTCTTTCCCCCATCCCACACTCTCTCTTTTCCACCCGTACTCTCTCTCACAATTCCTCTCTTTACCACCCCTACTCTCTCTCTCATCCTATACTCTCTTTGCCACCCCTACTCTTTCTCACTTTCTCTCTCCCATCCTGTACTCTCTCCCCTCTCCTATCCCCTACTTTCTCTCTATCTCTTTCATGCACACGCATATCCATTCCCCTATCCCCTCCCACCTAGTTCTCTTTTGCAACTTACATCTTAATAGTGTGTGTGCACTATAGTGCTTGCACCCTATAGCACACACACACTATTTAGAACTGAGGTTTAAATAGCGCGTGCACTAGCACGTGCGCACTATAGGGCGCACACGCTATTTAAGCCTTAATCAAACCCAAGCCTAAGGCTTGGTTTTTCCTTGGAGATCCAGCCCAAAGGTTTGGATTTGATGAACAGGCCTGAGACGTGTTTTCCACCAAACATACAAAAAATGATTTTTTTTCTTCTGTGCTCCCCTTCAAGATTTCTCGTGGTCGGGTATCGATAAGATCAGGTTACATAGCATTATAGGTCTCTGTGTTAGCTATCTAACCATATAATTTATTTTTAATTTGAACTATTTCAAGCCTTTCATCTATAATTTCTTTTGAATGTATGTTCATTTTTTGTCAAAAACCACCACGTACTAATTGGGCTATAGATTTTAGCTCGTTCATCGAATTTTGTAACAACTTAGTTTTTTAGAAACTAGACTCCATTCTACACACTTTGAAAAAAAAATGTTTTGATTTTAGATTAGTTTTCAATTATTTCTAGGGGGAGCACACAAATATTTTACATTTTTGGGATGTGTCTAGTTAAAAAATTCGTTAAAAAAAAAATAGACATTATAAAATTACTCGAAAAATCTGGGATAAACTACATAGTGTTAAGTAACTTTTGACCAGAGCGATTAAAAAATTTCAAAAAAAAAGTTAAAATTTTAGGGGGGCACACTTTGTACTGTGCTATGTTTTTTTGGAATAAACAGTACCACTTTTTGTGGCCCCCTTTTTTGAGGACCTAAAACTAAACCATTTTGAAAAAAAATTAGTAGTTTAGAAACTAGATTCAAAGGACTACGACTTTTTTTTTTGTCATATCTGAAAATTTTGAGCGTAACTATCTTCAAATTCTTGTTGAAGTTCAAAATTTGCAAATTTCAGGAAAAAGGTGTCCACTTATACCCCCCTTTTGGCACCACAACTTTGTGCACTTACCCATTAATCTTAAAATAATTCAACAAAAATTGCTTTACACAAATTGCATAAAAACAAATCCTTCATCTCTTTGACTATGAATTTTTGTATTGGATTTCTTTCAAACTCTTCTTTTCTAGAGTTTTTCTCCTTTGGGCAAAATGTTTTTCCTCCTTCAGTGCAAATATCTCTAGGCTTCTTCCTATCCATTTTCTCTGATACCAATTGATGGTATTATAGATATAAAACTAGCAAATAAATATTGTGATGATCTATGAATCATCAATCTACAAAGAGATATAAAACATCACAACTTTAATATGTCCATTGAATGTTTATTTATACAAATTTCAAATAAAACTAAATTAGATAACTCATACCTAACTTGATATAACCCACTCTTAATAATTAAAAAATCAACAATATTCATTATCTTTCAATGTTTGATAAATATATGATAATAATTAGAACTAAAAAATTGTGATTTTCTCCCCACTTGTAATGTGGTAATAATTAATGACCTGTTGCAACTTACAATGTCTAGTTGTAATACTTTGGAAGCATTTCAATTGCCTATGGTTGATATTAGTGCCACCTTATCTCTTCTAATGCTATGGATACAACTTATATATATATATATATATATATATATATATATATATATATATATATATATATATATCTTACAACTAGTTAATAATTCCTTTCCTCAATGGTTGTAACAAATATGAACAATATTTATTAGATCTCAATTCTTTCAAAATGCACGTCCAATGTAGTTCCAATTAAATATAAGAACTTTGAACACATCACAACAAATAACACAATTGAAAATATGAGTTAACATATAAAATATTATATAATTTAGGCACTCTTTTTGATAGATTCAATGACAACACTTCAAAAACAATTACTAGGATATAATGTATCAATGCAAAAAATCTTAATTTCTAATTCTTTTAGACTTATTTTAATGGAGAAAACTACAAATAACAAGAAAACAATAATAGATAAAAGGTTATTCAATAATTGATGTTAGTCTTCCATTCACATCTTTAACAGATCTCGTCATAATATAATGTTTATCCATAACTTGTATAACTAGCATTCATATGCTTTGCACCTCCAACAATGAGCCCATATGAGGTACATACCTCAAGGCAATCTAATGGGACATACACAATGCACATTTATGTGATATACACACAATGCATCATAGTTATATTTAAAAAAAGGATTAGTAAATGTAATGATCATTTTCATTTATATTACAACTTATCACCTGTTTACAGGGAAGAACATATTATTTTTAAAATTAAAAAAAAAAATTTTCTCATAAAAAGGATAAATTAGTTCTTAACTGACTTCCAATTCTATAAAAGTTCATGCCACTAGTTCTTGATGATTTTTATGCTACACACCATGTAACTAATTTTTCTAACATTAATTATTAAAAAAACCATTTCAAATGTTGTTAAAAAATCAAAATGAAATAAAGGCAAAACATAAATTAAAATAAATAAAGATAAAATCTAATGACAGAATAATGAAAATAATTCTCCAACATAATTTTTCTTAAGAAAGTAGAAAACAAAATTTTGCGTCTCAAATTTATAGATGTCTACCAAAACAAAATGAATTGTATTCAACTGTTTCAAAACATACACGAGTTCACAATTTTCTATACAATATTCCATAACCTATGTTATCAAATTATAGAATATGAGGGGACAACCCTGTAGCGTGATGGTAATGTCATGAGCCTTGTCTGTATGAGGTCTATTATTCGAATCCTATTGGTCTTTTCATAGCTTGTGATTTTAGGTGGTGTGCCATCGATGGCCATGATTGCCTCCCGCCCATGTTGTCTAGTAGGGGCCCATTGTAGATACTCGCCTATGCACCTCATGGGTCATGCCTTGCGTTAGGTTGTATGCCCATTGTTTTAGCCTCATGCCCAAGTTGCGTCCTTGATGTAGATAATTGGTGGATGTTTATTGACCCTCATAGTTTCCAAGGTTCCCCTTGAGTTCTTTTCTGAACCCTCTCACACACCTAGTTGGAGTTGTCACTCATTGCCTTAACAACACTTGATTGGGAGTTACACGGAGAATTAAGGAGTTATAGAGAGATGGATTAATAAGGTGATAATGTGGAGGGATAATGAGATGGGGTGATAAGGTGATAATGTGGAGGGATTAGGAGTTAGGAGTGATAAGGGGATAATATGGAGGGATAAGGAGTTGGTTTGGATATGGTGCATTGTTGGGCATTGGTTGGTTACTTGGTAGGTGTGAATCATGAGCCGGATATTCTCAAGGAATTATTGTAGCCACAATCTAATCTAGAGGTGTTAATGGCCTTGCATAAATAAAAATTATTGAATGATTGTAATACTTTGTAATCCCAAACAATTATTGACCAAAAAAAAATCATAGAATATGAGCATTATTCGAAATTCAATAATAAAAATTCATTTTAAAATAATAAATTGGTAATTCTATTATCAATCCATAAAATCACTTTGTAGCATCCATACAAACTTACAGATCACAACCATTTTCTCTGATTTCCTTGTCATATCTCTACAAACTAGAAAAATAGAATAAATAAATCTTCCACATCGATTGCAAAAAAAGTTGGTCACTAGATTGATCCACTTGGTGGAAACTACAAAATAATTTCTATCTTCTACAAGAAGAGAAAATAAATAAAATTTTTCAAAAAAGAATATTTGGACCTCCTAAAAATTGTCTCAAGACTTCCTCTTAGCTCATAGAGGACAAATAACTCTAATAGATTACTCCACAAACCCAAAAAAAAAAAAAAAAATTGTCAATTACCGTCAAGAGAGGTGATGTAGTTCTCTTTCATAGAATATGGCATTACTCTAAATTCAATTAAAAACAAAAATTATTTTAAAGTAATAAATTGGTAATTCTATCATCAATCCCTAAAATCACTTTGTAGCATCCATACAAACTCATATACATCACAATCATTTTCTCTAATTTCCTCGCCATATCTCTACGAACCAGAAAATTAGAATAAATAAATCTTCCGCATCGATTGCAAAAATAGTTGTTCACTAGATCGATCCCCTCGATGGGTACTGCAAAGTAATTTATATCTTCTACAATTAGAGATTCAAATAAATAAACTTTATCCAAAAAGAATATTTGGACCTCCTAAAAATAATCTTAAGACATCCTAAGAGAGGACAAATGGCTCTTATAGATTACTCCACAAACCAAAAAAGACTTTTATCAATTACGATCAAGAGAGGAGATGTAATTCTCTTTCACAAAAAGCCGACATTATTCTAAATTCAATAAAAAATAAAATTTATTTTAAAATAATAATTTGGTATAATAAATTTATATGAATTTATGTTACATAAACTCACAATTTTAATTCTACCAATCTAATATAATTTTATATATTCAAATTGAGTTGAAAATTATAAGTCTGAGAACTATTCCCTAACATTATAAAGGAAAAACATAATATATCAATATTATTAAATACTCACACAAAGTCCTCTACAATATATTATATAAATTCATTACAGAAAATTTACCTCTAACTTACCAACACTAGATCATTGAAGTGGCCTTATTACAACAGGTAAACTCTCGCCATATTTAATCTGGACTATTTGAAACTTGGGATTATATTCTATACTAGATGACAGAAATTTTATTAGAGAAGAGGAGTTTGTAGGCTGTACTAGTCCATACGGAAGATAACCTGAGCTCCATACTGAGGTCTCAGCATCATTGAAAACACGGGAGCATGAGTATAAGAAGGTGAAGTCACAAAATTAAACTTCTGCAGAACCATGGCCAACACCAATTTTGCTTCCAACAAGCCAAAATTCTGTCCCAAACATGTAGTTGGGCCTATTCCAAAAGGCATGAATGCCATTGGGTGCTTTGCAGCCTTTGCAATTCCTTCACTGAATCGCTCTGGATTGAAATCATCTACATCATTTCCCCACAAAGCAGGATCATGGTGGATTGCAATGATCGGAATGCAAAGTTGAGTGCCTGCTGGAATCGATAGCCTTCCAAGCTTCATTGCCTCACGTGCCTCTCGCAACAGAAGCACTCCTGGTGGATAAAGTCTCAATGCCTCATTTATGATCATTCCCACCTACAAAACAAAATCATACAATACTTTATCAGACAAATTCAAAATACTACAATTGATGCTTTAACTATATAGATTGCAATTGCTCGTCAATCTAGTTTGTGTTAGATGGATCTCACAATTTTGAGGCGACTTAAGCTGGCTGCATTTGGGGAATTGTTTTTCCCACATACTTCCAACACCTCTCTGCGACCTTTCTCTTGCCAATCTTGATTTATGCCCAACAATATAATGCACCATGTCATGAGGAGTGATGTCGTTTCATGGCCGGCAAAGTAGAAAGTTTTGCATTCATCGATGATTTCCTCTGTACTCAGGCTTCCATTACTCTTACCATTGTCTCTCCCCTGCTTCTTGTTCTCAGACATCATAAAACCAAGCAAATCAGCACCATAGCTACCTGTTTTCTCCACTCTGGCAGTCTTTTTCTTGGCATCTATAACTTGTCTTAAGCATCTTCTTATTTCTTTCTCCAAATTCCAACGTTGCCTGTTCTTTGTAGTAGGCAGGAACCTGATAAGGACATTACATACCAATATGAAAACCCAATAGACGTTATAGATTTCATAAGAACAGGGCATTTATCCTAATAACCATGCGTAAACCTTTCAGTGACTGCTTGAAAAGAAAAACAAACATTTTGAATGCTTTGATTGGTAATTTAAGATTGAGAAATCGTACTCAAAAGTTTCTCACCTGAAACCTGGAATATAAACACTGTGAAGTAATTCTGCTGTGAGAATCATCTGTTTGTCTTGCAAGTCAAAGATCTGCTTTCCCTCTGCAAAACTGCTCCCGAATGCTGTGCGGGCAATAATATCCGCTGTGAGATCGTGGAACTGCTTTCCTATTTCAATTTCAGATGCACCTGACAATACCAATTTACTCCATTCATCCAACATGCTCGCACTGCTTTTTACAATTGTTGGAACCATCCCCTGCAGTCACAAAACATTTCTTCTTCTTATGATATTCTAATATAAACTTCGAGATAGAAAAGTACTTACAAAATAATCTGCATATACTTACTACCAAATACTCTGCATAGAGATTAGGGCATTTTGCAGTCATGTTTTAGAAATAAATACATTGAGATAAATGTAACATTGTCAGCCATTGAAAAGCACAGTCAATACATCTGAGTATCATGTAAAATCTATTACTAGATATTCAGTGTTTCTACCTTCAAGAGATCCATATGGAAAGCAGGATAGATGATTTTCCTGTGCCGAGCCCATTTCTCACCTCTCAATCCCACAAGTCCCTGTCCAACCAGTTGCCTTGAAAGGGGATTACCCTCAAGCTTTGTATAGATGGCAAATTTAGTAGACAAAACCTCCTTAAAAAGCTCAGGGTGGGGAACAACCAACCTGGGATGAGGTCCAAACCAGAAATAAAACTCCTCACCTATTATACCACAATTCATATAAAAACTCTATTAATGAATAGGGTCTTCAAAATCCTACATATTCTTCTTAATCAGCCACTATTCTAAGTTTTAACAACACCCCAGCATTTGAAACAATCAATGACTATGTGAAGGAATTCCAGTAATATGATTAACAAAGTACCAGATAGTGTGAAAACATGGAGAATATATAAGTGTACCGTATGTTTTGGTCCACTGGTAAATAAATGGAAGAACACGAGCGACTATATCATTTGAGAGTGCAGGCATGGGTTTTGTTCTCTGCTCAATGATCATCCTGGATATATCCGTGGTATTCCCATGGAATAGTCTGTATGGAGGACCCCTGATTCCTTGGGCTTCAAAGTGCTTTTTCAGTTGCAGAGGCTTCCACCATATTGCTATTGCAATCTTGAGCAGGAACAAAACTAAACCAGAAGAAACAATTGTCAAACCCCAAAATACCCACTCCATGGTCCACTCCTTGCTTAACGCTACAATTCTTTGCTTGAGATTTGCTGCAACTAATTCTATGCTTCTCAAGTGTAGAATGCCTTCATATTTGCATAGAGCAAAAATAACCTGGTTGTTTTCATGTCGGAAAAGATAACTCCAGATAACTCCAACAACTCTTGTAGTTCAGAAATGGCGTAGCTTAGATTTCAGACAAGAAACTACAGTAACCAGTCGGACCATACGATGCCTCGATGGTGATTTATAGATAGTCTTATGAAAAACTTTCTAGTTATTATAAAATATATTTTTGACCTTTCTAGGTGTATATTTTGTATGAGTTTTTTTTTTTTTTTTTTAATTTAAAGTTTTTTTTGGTGGAATTATAGAAGAATTTAATTCAATATGATCTAGGTGTTTATAGTATATTTTTTATCATCAACCATCGTTAATTATTTAGTTTTATGAGTTTTTCTCTACTTCTTAAAATATATTTTAAATTTATGTTTAATCTTTAAATAATATTATTTTATTATTTTATTATTTTTGGGAGTAGATTTGAATTACAATGTATATGTTTATAATATAGATTTTGTCACTTATTCAAATTAACATCGAAAAATCTATGCAAATATGGTCAAGGGTATGAATTATTATTTTCAATATAATACAATTGAACTTTAGAAAAATTCATGTAAAAAAGGTCAACTAATTTATGATACCATTATCTATGTTTAAAATAATCTACATAAGAAATGTTAAAAGGTATAATATATATTTTTTTAAATTATGAAAAGGTCATTTTATAACAAGTGTGATGTAGTGGCATGTACTTGTCTTTATATTTAGAAACTAATTATAATATAATTTTAGTTTTAAAAATAATTATGTTATATTCTAAAGGTATTCTATTATTTAATTATTTAATAATTATTAGAATAAAAGAGTAAAATATATGTATGAAAAATTCAAAATCATTCGTTTGACATTTTACTTTTCAATATGATAAATTATATTATGTAATATAGTACAATTAATGTTATTCGTTTCTTTTATCACAACAAAAATAATTAAAATATTAGTTAATGAATAACATTAGAAATAATAAAATTATTGGTAAACAAATGTTAAGAATATTGAAGTAAATTTATTCATTTAAATGTGCATAATTTAATTCTGCATCAAATAACTCAATTTTTTGTTATTAATTTATTTTTTTCAAATTTTATACTACAAAGTTTTCATGGTAATTTTAGTAACCTATATTTTTATTTTAAATTATATATGCATCATTATGTTTGTATGGAATTTTTTGAAAACAATAGAAGTGCATCAAAAATCTTGCCAAAGATAATACAATATGGTGGAAGTCCGAGAAAAGTGTCCCTATAACACAAATTGGTTTTAACCAATCAAATTGCAAATAAATAGATTTTTTATTACAAAAGATATATTAATATAAATTTAAACTTTGTAAAAATTATAGTTATTTAGAAAGAAAAATAAATAAAGTGACATGATTTGTTAAAGTTAATTGGACGTTTGCACAAAGTGAATGCAATAGTATTGCCTATGGCAAGTACAATAATAGAATAAATTTGTTTACATATAATTGTAGTTAATAGAATACACATGTATTATGTGTAGTTAGAAAAGATTATTAAATTTATAAAACTAAAATTAATCATATTAATCAAATACAATTGTTCAATTAAGATTAAGGAATGTCAAATTGTTTTTTCATATACATATGTATTATATGTACTTAGAAAATATTATTAAATTTATAAAACTTAAATTAATCATATTAGTCAAATACAATTGTTCAATTTTGAAGATTCATGGAATGTCAAATTATTATTTGTTATATACACTAACATAAGCGAGGAGGTATACTTTTTCCAATCATTGTATCATCAAATGTTAATACAAATAAAACTTGTCCATATTTAAACTAGTATTAATAAATATTAGTTTTGTTTTCTAAAAATACCAATTAGAAAATATTTTTAAATTGGTTGAAAATAAAAAGTAATAAATATTGATTTATTTTTTCAAATATTGATTAGAGAAGAATAAGATAAGAGAGTGAAATAAAAGAGGTGTATGAAATATATGAAAACATAGAAAAGGAATATATATTATCTATAAATTCTAAACATTTGAAATCCTCTATAAGGGTATGCCAAATCATAATTGATGATATGAATTTGTATTCCTAGATTTTGGCCCCAAAATGAGAATTTACGATTCCACCTAAATAGGTGTTATTGGAATTACAAATCTTATTCCAATTTTGACTTTTTCATAATTGCTCAAAATTTAAAATCTACTAAAAGGACTTTGTCAATAGATTAATATGCTATGTGATATGGTAAGACTTGCTTCTTCATCTCCATTTGACAATCTACATTTGATAGTCCTACACATTATATCTTGTCACAATCATGATCTCACAATGGTCTGTAGAGTGCATCTTGAAAAATTAGACCTGACTTTGAAACTACATTGAGTAGTATTTGCAATGCTCCCATATTAGTTTGAGAAAAGCTCGAGCTTACATATCTCTCTCCTAGTGAATGCGCATAGTCAAAACTAGATCCTCTATGCTCCACATCATACACAATAACCCAAGTTAGCCCAATATCATCACATGGACATAGTCTTTTCTAGCAACAATCATCCTTGATCGTTAATACAAATTCTCTATAGTGAACCTCCCTAATCTGCCACATTGCTCATCTGATGATCACAAATATGACTTGGGACATTGATAGTTATTGAAGCCCACATTCATTTTCCACATCAGTAGTGATATATAGCTTTAACAGATATAACTTTAACATATATAGATTTTTTCGATAGATTAATAGGCTCTACAATCTGGTAAGATTGTGATTATATAAGTCTTGGTTATTTGTTAACACCATCTTGTTTATTCATCTCCTTTATTCTCAAATTTTAACTCAAATTCTAATTTAATATTTGTAGGACAAAATGAGGTGTGGAATAACAAATACTAGTTCCCAGAGTAAAAGATTCCTATTCCCTATTGGAATACTTTAGCATAACTAAGAGGGCGGGGAGGAGAGTGAATTAGTGATCCAAGATCCAGAATGTATAAATAAAAATGTTCACAGCTTAGTGAACCCATAAAACATTATTCATCTTGCAGGCATCCATAAGATAATGCAATTACTTAAAACTTGTAGGTTACTATCAAATCAACTTATAGAAATGTAAAACATGAAACATAACACATTCATCAACACACTTGACACAATGATTTACGTGGAAATTCAATTTGGGAAAACCACCAATAACATGCTACTCTTTTCGCTCTTCTAAAGTGATGCCTTGTGAAAGGTCAACCCTATTAAAGGTTACAATACACACTGTTAAGTTGACCATATTAAAGGATTTCAATCACCTTGTTAGGAGTGAGCCTTGTTAGAGGACTTTAGACCATTCACTTGGAATGTCACCTGGTTAAAGGATTTACAAATAACTGTTAGGTCAACCTTGATCCAAATGATTTACCCTAGACTAATACAATTATTAGAGAGTAAAAGTAAGGCTTGAACTGATAACAACTTACAACTTTATTTTTAAATTATAGATCACTATTTAGTCCTCAATTCTGCTTTGGCTTCATACATTGCAACTCTGATAACTTGTTCACCCTTCAAATATTCATATCCTTAAGCCTTCTTTCTTAACATGCCAATGCAGTCTCTTCTCTTAGGTCACTTGATGAAGAAAAACCCTTGACCCCTTGTCTCCCTTGGGTTCTGCCACATGACAACTTTGCTCTATGACCAACCATTCCTATAAATAAGAAATTAAGATATTTTTTTGCTCATTCTCCATCATCCAATTTAGGGTTAGGATGAATTAGGTAGGATACAATGTATCTACCCCACATTCCATATCTCTTCTAGAAAATTCTCCTAGAATCCTCTTTGAATTTTCCTTAAAATGGTTTACCTTGAAGTCTGTGCCACCAGCTCATCATCCTTATCTTCCACCTAGTTCACATAATCCAAGAATACAAACTTGTCATCTTAGATTCATCAAATTCACGATCTTTTAAATAATGTAGCAACTTGGCATTATCTAGCTTCTAATGCTTGGCACATACTTCATTGCTTAGCATCCATTATGAAATTACTTGGCATGAACTAAAGTTTACTAGTGCTTGGCATCAACTATTTTTCTTGGCATACACTAGAATATACTTTTACTCAGCTTCATCTATTTTTTTGCTCAGCTTGCACTGTCTTTTCTTGGCACCTACTCTCCACTTGGTCAAGCTTGGTAGAAAAACTTTGTGTAATTTGTTCTTCTAAACTTTCTTAGTGTAACCAACCTTTGTAACCTTAAGTAGATTATCAATACATTGTGTTATCACTGTCTTAACTGATTCTTGTACTTCATTACATAATCATAACTCGACTTTTTCTCTAGGTGCTATTGATACATCTTTTGATCAAATCCTCTTTATCAATAATTTAACTGATAGTACTTAAATCATATAAGTAGTTATCTTACCAACAAATAATAGGTTTGACATCAGTGACAAAACAATGATTGAAGCATATTGGTCATACTTACTATCTTCTCAACAATCTACCTTTACAATCTCCCTCTTTGGCATTGATGGAAAACCAAACTGACTAGGTTAAAATAGTAAGACAATACCAAAATGAAAATAATTCCTTGTATTAAAATCTCTCCCTCTACCATCTACTTCCATCTTCTGAATAGGTTACAAAACTCTTTCTTATATCTCCCTTTGAGTTTCTTCTTGTATCTCCCTCTTACTATATCTACCTCTTTCTATTTCTCCCTCTTGCTTGTATTTCTCTATCTCCCTTTTTGTATAGCTCCTGATTAGTAATTATCTCTCTTGATTAGTGAATCTCTCCATGCTATTATCTCTTGATTAGTAAATCTCTCCCTCTTTGACAAAAAGGTCAAAGACTTGTCATCTTATCATGCAGATATAAGCTTTTTAGTTTCTTTAGTTTCTCCCTTTGTCACCTTGCTTGTGACTGATTTGAAGTTTTAGCTCTTTGGTTACTTTAGGCAGCTCCTAAAGTAAAATCCTCTACATCAATTTGTATCATATGAACATCAACTTGTTTGATGCAAGGCACTCTTCTTGTTGCTTAGATAGCCTCTAATAAGGGTATCACCCCTAGTTTACCTCTTAGATACTCATGAGCATCCTTGGGTAATGCCTTTGTGAAGATGTTAGCAATTTTCTCTTTCGTGTTAACATATTCCATCTTCACCTCTTTATCTTGAACTAATTCTCTCAAGTAATGATACTTGATTACAATGTGCTTAGTCTTTGTCTGCATCACTAGATTCTTTGATATATTGATAGCACTTATATTATCACAATAAAGTATCATAGGTTCTATGATTTCTTCCTTCATTCCTTTGAGTATTTGTTTGATCCACACAATGTTTATACAATTTACAACAACAACAACATATTTAGCTTCAATAGTAGATTATGAGGTGTAGTTTTGTTTCTTGCTAGTCCATGTAACTAGCCTCTTTCCTAAGAAAAATGCTCCTCCATTGGTGCTCTTTTTATCATCAATGGTTCTAGCCCAATCAACATCAGTGTAGGCTCTCAATTCAAATTTATCATTCTTCTTATAGTATAGACCAAACTCTTTTGTTTCTTTCAAATATCTCATTATTCCTTTTACAACCATTAAATGATTCTCCTTAGGATTAATAGATAATCTTGCAACTATCCCTACAGATAATGCAATATCAGGTCTACTATGTACTACATATTGCAATTTGTCAATCATAGACCTATACAATGTTTGATTCACCTTAGCTAAATCATCATTCTTTGACAACTTGTGTCTTGTCACTGTAGGTGTACTTACTAGTTTAGAATCTTCCAATCTAAAAGTTTTCAATATTTCCTTGATATACTTTGACTAAGTAATGTATATACCATATTTCATCTGATATACTTGCAAACCCACAAAGAACTTGATTTTTCCAAACATAGACATCTCAATTTCTTGCTTCATCTAATTTGCAAAATCCTTACATAAAGCATTCTGACCTCCAAACATGATATCATCAACAAATATTTCAGATAACAAAATACCTTTTCCTTTCTCTATCTTCATGTATAGATTGTTTTTATCATTAGGCCTTTCAAATCCATTCTTCACAAGATAATTATGAAGTCTCTCATACCATGCTTTTGGTGCTTGTTTCAAATTATACAGAGTTCTATGTAGTTTACATACCATGTTCTTATTCTTAACATCAACAAAACCTTTTGGCTATACTATGTAAACTTCTTCCTCTAATATGCCATTCAAAAATATAGATTTAACATCCATTTGATAAACTTTGAAACCTTTGTATGCGGAATAAGCAAGTAGAGTTCTTACTCCTAATCTAGCAACAAGGGCAAATGTTTCTCCATAGTCAATTCCTTCTTCTTGTGCATATCCCTTGCAAACTAATATTTTTTTGTTCCTTGTGACTTCACCATTTTCATCTAGCTTGTTTTTTAATATCCACTTGGTGCCAATCACATTTTTGTCTTCTAGTCTAGGAACCAGACTCCATGTTGTGTTCTTCTCTATTTATTCAATCTCTTCTTCCATGGATTTACTCCAGTCAACATCTTCTAATACATCTCTCACCGATTTGGGTTCCTTCATGCTCAAGAAACATGTATCACTTCTCAATCTATTTCTTTTCATTGGTCTTGTATCTTTATCTCCAATAATTTGTGCAAAAGGATGATGTGTTTTCACATATTTAGACAATCTTGGTTCAACTCTAGTTTCTTAACTTTGTCTTTTAGCTTTAGAATCACGGTGTGCATCTCTATCAAGTAATTCAACATTTCCATCGATATTAACTTCATTCTGTAACTTAGCATCTAAATGTTAATCGGTTCCTAAATGCAGCTTGACATTCATAGTATGTGACTCGGTAGCCACTGAAACTTGCTACTAGTATGTGGCTTGATTTATAGCATCTTCTTCAATAGGCATACCTTCATAAGAATATAAAAATGATTTGTATTCTTCTAGTTCTTTCATAGGTTCATCCTCATGTACTTCTTTCTTAACTTGTACATGATTCAAGGTATAGACAATTGTACTTACAACTTCTCTCCATTATTTCAAAGCAACATTCTTCTCCATCATGAGTGTTCTCGCACAATCCATTACAGATTTGTTCCTTCTTTCAGCAATCCCATTTTGTAGAGGGGTTCTAGAGAAAATGTCTATCTTTTGATTCCTTTTTCATCATAGAACATCTCAAACTTATTTGATGTGAATTCTTCTTCTCTATCAGATCTCAAACAATTTAAACTTTTACCTATTTCCTTCTCAACTCATGCTAAGTACCACTTAAACATTTGGAAAGCATCAAATTTTTGCTCTAGAAACATAACAGTCATCATTCTAGAATAATCATCAACAAAAAACATAATGTACTTATCTCCTTTGTAGCTTTGCACATCAATTGGTCCACACAAGTCAGTAAGAACAATCTCTAGTATTTCTTTAGAGGTATAAGTTTTACTCTTAAAACTTGACTTAGTCATTTTGCCTAACTGACATTGTTTGCACATTACATTATTAGGCTTCTTCAACTTAGACAAACCTCTAACTTTCTTCATATTACTGATACTAACCAAGTTATCAAAATTAACATGATATAACTTCTTGTGCCATAGCCATACATTATCAAATTTTACAATAAGACATATAGCATCCTCTATGTCAAGATAGAATAGATTACTTCTAGTCTAATCACCCTTTACAATTAGTTTCCCATTTTTTTCATATATCTTAGCAATCTTATTTTCAAACTCAACCTTGCAGCCCAAATTATTCAATTGTGACACACTCAACAAATTACAGTTAAGTCCTTTAACATAGTAAGCATTGTCACAAAAAATCTTATCTATGAGCTTGATAGAACCTTTTCCTTTTATAAAAAATGGAGCATCATTCCCAAATCTTACGCTATTTCCATCATAACAATTTAGGGTAATGCACTTACTTTTGTCTCTAGTCATGTGATGTGAACACCCATTGTTAATGATCCATCATTCTTCTTTACACAAGTCACAAGTGGAGTTGCCTCATCTTCATCAAATTTTTCCTTCATTGCAACATACATCACTTCATCATCATGTTCATTAGAATCATCCTTTATTTCCTCTTCATCAATATAGCATGACTTTTTGTCTTCGTCTTGGTAGTCCTTGCTATCTTCATCTCTTCTACTTCTGCATTTGTCAACACCTCTATAGTTCTTCTTTTCTAGACATCTAGTAGTAATATAACCAACCTCATTGCAATTGAAACAAATGATAGGTAACTTACCTTTGAACTTGTCTTTACCTTTGTGGAATCTTCTTACAAATAGTGCTCATCCTCCTCATCTATATCACTATCACTAGACACATACTTCTTCTTTTTTCTTTTTCTTCTTCTCATCAAGTTCCTTCAATGACACTTTAGCTTTGAAAGCAAATTCAATTTTCTTAGATCTGTAGTTATCAAAGTTAGATAGCTCAAAAGTAGTGAGTCTACCTACTAGACCTTCAAGTGATAGATCATTCCCTAGAATACATCTTAGTTCTTGAATTGTAGAAACTCTAACAGTATATATAGGAAGTAGTGTTCTTAAAACTTTTCTTAAAACATTATTATCATCTATAATACCAGTAGCTCCTCTTATTTCATTAACAACTTCTTTTATCCTAGAAACATATTGAGAAATATTTTGACCTTCTTCCATTCTCATATCATTAAACTTACCTCTGATACTTTCAACTTTGGCTCTTAAAATATTTGTATCTCCTCCATAGATAGTGGTTATGGCATCCCAAATTTTCTTTGTAGTGTCAAGACCTTTGATATCATCAAATTTGGCATAACTTAGGGAAGAAGCAATCTCAAGCATTGCTTGCTTGTGTTCTTTCTTCTTTCTCATATCCTTAGTAGTTGGGGCTTCAGCAGGATCAACATGCTCAGTGATAATGCAAGATTGTGCATGTTCTCCAAGTCTTCCAAGGTGTAGCTTCATCAAACATTGCCATGTAGGAAAGTTATTTCTATTGAGCTTGGGTATATCTCTTTTTGACATCTTGATCTGTGTGCTTCTATTACCTTCAAACTAGTCCTCTTAAGTAGATGGCTCTGATGCCAATTGTTGAAATACTTTAGAATAACTAAGAGGGAGGGTAAATCAGGTATCCAAGGTCTAGATGTATAAATAAAACTTTTCACAACTTAGTGAACTCATAAAATATTATTCATCTTGCATGCATCTTTAAGATAATGCAATCACTTAAAACTTTTAGGTTACTATCAAATCAACTTGCAAAAATGTAAAACATGAAACATAACAAATTCATCAACACACTTGACACAATGATTTATGTGAAAACCCAATTTGGGAAAAATTGCTAGTAACATGCTACTCTTTTCACTCTTCTGAAGTGATGCACTATGAAAGATCAATCTTGTTAAAGGTTACAATATACACTATTAAATGTGACCATGTTAAAGGATTTCAATCACCCTATTAGGAGTAAGCCTTATTAGAGGACTTTAGACCATTCACTTGGAATGTCACCTAGTTAAAGGATTTATAAATGATTATTAGGTCAACCTTAATCCAAAGGATTTACCCTAGATTGATACAATTATTAGAGAGTAGTAGTAAGGATTGATCTGATAACAACTTACAAATTTATGTGGAGATTATGGATCACTATCTAGTCGTCAATTCTGCTTGGCCTTCATACATTGTAGCTCTGATATTTTGTTCACTCTTCAAAAATTCATATCATTAAGCCTTCTTTCTTAACATGCCAATGCAGTCTCCTCTCTTAAGTCACATGATAAAGCAAAACCCTTGACTCCCTGTCTCCATTAGGTTCTCGCATATGAAAACTTTACTTCATGACTAGCCATTCCTATAAATAGGAAATAAAGATATTTTTATGCTCACTCTCCATCGTCCAATTTAGGGTTAGGATGGATTAGGTAGGATACAATGTATCTACCCCACATTTCATATCTCTTCTATAAACTTCTCCTAGAATACTCTTTCAATTTACCTAAAAATAGTTTATCTTGAAGTTAGTGCCATCAACTCATCATCCTTGTCTTCCACCTAGTTCACATAATCCAAGAAAATAAACTTGTCAGCTCAAATTCAACAAATTCATGATCTTCTAAATAATGTAGTAGCTTGACATTATCTAGCTTCTAATGCTCGGTACGTACTACATTGTTCAACATCCTCTATGAAAGTTACTCGGCATGAACTAAAGTTTAGCGGTGCTTGATATCAACTAAACTTTACTTCATATCCACTAATTTTCTTGGCATACACTATAATATACTTTGACTCGGTTCTAATTAATTTTTTACTCAGCTTGCATTGTCTTTGCTCAAAACCTACTCTCCACTCGGTCAAGCTTGGCAGAAAAAATTTGTGTAACTTGTTCTTCTAAACTTTCTTAGTGTAACCAACCTTTGTAACCTTAAGTAGATTGTCAATACATCATGTTATCATTGTCTTAATTGATTCTTGTACTTCATTACATAATCATAACTCAACCTTTTCCTCTAGGTGCTATTGTTACATCTTTTGATCAAATCCTCTTCATGAATCATCTAAGTGATAGTACTTATTATAGGGTAAACTTTAAGAAAGATGCCTCCAAAAAAAGTATAAAATATTGGTGAATATTTCATTATTTTGAAAAAAAAAATTTATTTCTATTGGCATATCTCTCAAATTTTTATTCTAAATATGATTAATATTGGCGATTATTTTTGAATCATAATTTTTTTGTATAAAATATTGATGAAACTCAATAATAATAAGAAGTTCATTAATCACCATGAAATATTACAAATCAAAATTGAACAATTTTTTACCTTGTGGAATATTATGAGGATTGCTACATATACTTTAAATCAATAGTGAAAACTAAATATTGGTGGTATATCCCTAAAGTAACTAATAATTATGATAATTATTGGTCAATTTAATTGAATTTCTCCAATGATATATTATATTTAGGTGACTCATATCTAATCATGTAAAGAATATTGTGGCGAATATTTGAGATTAAATTTTTTAATAAAATAAATTATTGAGCGATTTTAAATATTCTATAATTAATTTTTATAAAACTATGGTGATTTAGGTTGTATCAAATCTTAAATTATTAGCCAACTTAGTAGCCAAGAAAATCTAAAATTAACCAATTTTTGAATATTAGCCACTAAAAAATACCTTGGTACTTAAATCATATAAGCAGTTGTCTTACCTGCAAATAGAAAGTTTGACATTAGTGACAAAACAATGATTGAAGCATATTGGTCATAGTTGTATGTTCTCAACAATCTCCCTCTTTGATTAGCTTCTTCAATCTATTCTCAACATTCCCATGGCCAAATGGGCCCTTAAAGAATGGGAGGGCTTCATCTTTAAAACATATAAGTATATGGGATTTGATTCAAATATAGTTCATTGAATTTTGTTAATAAAAGTATATTAAAATTTTATCTATAGTATAGTCAATATAGTTAAAGAAAAAGTTGTAATTAATATGAGTTGTGTAAGTTTATTAGTATCAATAGAGAAGCATTAATGAGACATTTATGCTTTAAAATTGCATCAAAGGTACATCTATTGGTATCAACAATGTGTATGAATCGTAAGTGAAGACAATACCTACAACAAGTACAACAATAACTAAAATTACACTATTAAAAAAATAAGAAAACATAACTTCAAAGCTCCTATTTTCTTGGGAAAAAAATCTAAAATAAATATTAGACAATGACATCCCTTGACTTCTTGCATATTGTTTTCTAAAGATATAAATGATAGCATCTAAGGATATGTATAATCATGACTAATCCAAAAAAAAAAAAATTGGTAAATTGGTTTTTTAAAGAAAATTGCTACCAAGGGGGTAGCGCCCATTAATATTATCCAAAGAAGAGAGTAATTAGAAACATCCATAAAGTTCCCATGAAGATGAACTAGATAACATAGGAAGAAAAGGAAAGAAGTGAGGGAGAAGCAAGAGAAACAAAGGCCAAAGTGCTAGTGGAGAAAAATAGGACTTTGTTATAGGGCAAGATGCTCCAATGGCCTAGTTGAACAAAAACAACAAAAAATAAGACAAAAAGATAATATAGAAGAAGCAAAATTGATGGATGAAACATCACAACCACATATGAGCTAGACAAGATGGGAACATTGAGTCATCTTTAGATAGACCATGATTTAGGAATATGTTTCAAAATAGGTAGATAGTGACATGAATGCAAACTAGTGTGAAGAGCAATGAAAATTGAAACCATCCTATCCAACAAAAAAGGAGCCAAGAAAATCAGAAACATTAAAATACCCACCCCAATCACTAAAGAATAAACAATCATATGTAACATCAAAAAACATAGAGAGGTGCCAATGCATGCTAGAAAAGCGACATGGTCTCTGCAAATGCAGTGATTATTAAGGGCATTAAGTCCCCTAACAGTCCCAATAAATGAATTCATCTTTTGGGAGAGGAGGGACAAGCCCTCTTTGGTCAACCTAGAAATGAATTTAGTTGTGGAGAAGTCATTTGCAAAAATGTCTCCCTAAAACTACATTGTCTTTTAGAGATTCAACACTACAATAGACCAACTTGGCAACATCAATCCTCAAGGGCACACAATTGATGAAACCTACAACTTTCAATAGAGACATCCTTCCTCTTTTATGGTCAAATTGATTTCATGATTAGAAAACTAGATATTCCAAAGAATAATGTCTATCTTTAATATTTAATGAAAAAGTAGAGATTTCAAATAATAATGTGCAACAATTACATTTCATATTAGAAAACATTAGAGGGCTTTAGAACATTCCATTAGAATGCCACCTTGATTAAAGGATTTACAAATGAATGTTAGGTCAACCTTGATTAAAGGATTGTATCTAATACAATGGTTAGAAAGTACCAACAGGTTGATCTGATAAATACAACTCACTTTGGAAATACAGATCAAAATATAGCTCATCTACTAAGTCATTGACTGAACTTCATTCATGTCCCCATCACTATCTTTGATTTGCTTGAAAAATCCTTCAAACAATCACTCTTCACCTCTTCTTTTCTCCTTTTTCTCAACCTTTTGATCAAGTTTGTTGGTCAACAAAATAAGTAACTACTAACCTCTCTAGGTTAATCCTTGTACCTCCTTAAATAAGTAACTTTGATCTTTTGTCACTAAAACATCATTGTTGATCTTAGGGTTAGGTCATATTCATTAAATCCTTCCATCACTTCATTGTCTCCTTCTCCTTCTAGATACTTTTCAAAACTTCTCTTTGAATTTGTGCCTAGAAATGCTCAAACATAGTTTCTCAAACTTTAAATTCTCTAGCCCATCAATACTTATCCTTCATGCACTTTGACCAATTTGAAAATTCAACCATTTTAGCTTGAAATCTCAATTCCTTCACAAAATAACAAATGTTGGCACTCGACCAAAACTGTGTTCCTCAGGCTCAGTCATCACTAGATAACTTGATCAACACTAATTGTCTTTCTCAGCTTACAACAACTTCACTTGGTCCAACTTTTCTGACACTCAGTCTTTATTGGTGCTCGATCAACACTATATTTGCTTGGCTTTTATTGTTCACTTAGTCAGCACTAACACAACTTGTCTTGAACTATAAGTTCCTTAATCTTCTACTTTGAAGCTCAATTTAGCTTATGTATTTGGTCCTTCATTGATCATTTCTTCCAGGTTCAACACAATTGTATTCTCTGCTTAGTGTTATGATTAAACAATGCATTGTCTTATCATGGTCTAACTAATCAATGTCCATTATAATTCCACATAACTCAACCCTTCCACTAAGTCCTCTTGTTATCTCTTCTTCTCAAATCCTCTTCATTAATCATCTTGATATGACACTCTACTTAGGAAGCAATTGTCTCTCCAATAAGGTTTAACATCAATGACAATATTGTAAGAATTTGGTATAGCTTTGATACCATGCAAGAATTTTCCTAAGGAAAAAATGAAATGCCAAGATCTAGAAGCTCAAGAGATAGCACAAGAGAGACAAGATATGATCAAATGAGAATGAATTAATTAGATAATTGGATGAATACATCATAGAAGTGTCTTGTATTTAAAGGCAATCAAGATGACTAGGAGTCATGCAAAGAGATAAGAAACAACTAAACACATGTCCACCAAGAGTGGATTATCCTCCACTGTGCATGACAACTCGTACGAATATGCAAATTACTAGGTCTCTACATGACAACTAATGTAAATATGCATTAACCTAAGTAAACTTAAGTAAAGTGTAAATAGTAAATACTTATTTACACCAACACCCCCCTTAAGTGCAACTTAGGGAAACATACTTAAGCTCACAAAAAGCTAGATAAATGCAAGATGGGTCCCCACTACTAGGCCATACCCATGTACAAGATGCAAGTACAAAAAATAGATGCAATGAAATCTATCATAAAGAGGAGAAAGAGGGAAAACCACATGGGAAAAACCCCCCTCCAAAAAGAGAGAAGAAGACCTCATGTGAGGAAAAGATCCCCCCAAAAGAGAGAAAAAGAGGAAGATAAACCAAGTAACCCCTCCTAAATGTAGAATGTACACCTATGGTAGATGCACAAGGCTCAATGTAGAAACTCCTCCATGAGTGTAGAACAAGATTCCTCCCCTTAGGAAGGATTAGAACCAAAGGTGTACCAATGAAGCCTCTCCCATTTGTAGGAAGAAACCTCAAAATGTCTGAAATCTTTCAAACTTACTCAAGTCTACCCATGTCAATATTGAAAGGTGCCTCCTCCAAATCATGTGCACTATGCCACTCTATAGAAAAAGACAAATCAAGGTCAATTGAGGATGAATGTAGAACATTTATCAAAGACTCAAATATCTCCTCCAAAAATAAAGTGACCTTCTCCAACTATTGTATCAAAGGATCTACCATCATGTTGACCTTCAACGACTGATCAAGTAGAG
This sequence comes from Cupressus sempervirens, assembly GCA_028749045.1. Taxonomy (NCBI): domain Eukaryota; kingdom Viridiplantae; phylum Streptophyta; class Pinopsida; order Cupressales; family Cupressaceae; genus Cupressus; species Cupressus sempervirens. Next base: position 894,124,374 of record CM053792.1, read on the forward strand.
AATGAAGATGAGGGTCAGCATGCTCCCTCACAAAAACTAAAGAAGGATTATCTTCACCAAAGAGAAGATGAATTCCATCAATAGTGTCTCCCAAATCTGCAATGTAGGACTCCACAAACAAACTAGAAATGTTTGTCAAGTAGTTATCCCATGGAATAAGTCTGAAAGACAATGAATATCCTATTGCACTAAGTCACTTGAATCCATGGCTATGTGAATATAACTATCATTAGGAACAATAGTAGATGTAATATCAATAGGAGGAGAAGTAATGGATGGCTCAAGAACTTGATCACATGTGAGAACACCCAAGTTCTAGTAGCCAAAGTTCTCAAAATCTAAATAATCACTATCATCATGATGACCAAAGTTTAAAAAGTAGTATAGCTGAGATGCATGATCAACCACCCCTATAGAAATGATCTATCTAGTCTCCAAGACTCTGATAAAAATTGAATCAGGTGTGAATTTCATAGTCCTTCCTCTATCTCCATGAGTGAGATTAATAGGTGGAGTATGACAATGATCAAATGATGAAAACATAGACTATGAAGATGTCATATGATGAGAAGCCCCTAAATCTAGAAGCCATCTCCCTAAATCTTGACTTGAAGTAGCTACTAAGGCTTGACCTTTGCCCATGTGATCTTTTCCTTTATCAAAATTTGAATGTGAAAAAGAGAATGAAGTGGTCATTCATGATTGTAGATCAATTTTATTCTTCTTAATAAGATTCTTGAGTTCATCTATCTCCTTCTTATACCAATGATGTTCTTCATGTCCATTCTTCTTGCAATATGGACAAGTAAGAAACTCCTTCTTGGATGATTTACCCTTATTATTGGAATTTCCTTATGCTAAGGAGGTTGAGTGTTCTTTCTCTTGTTGTGAATTTTGTTGCCATGATTTTTCCTTATTGTTAGACCCTTTTCCTTGATTCCCTTTACTAGCCACCAATTTTTTGGACTTTGAAGACTTGAGAATCCCCATGCTCATCAAATTTTATTGTTCTACCATCAACATCTCTGTGAAGGAATCAAATGATGGCATGGTGTAGGAAGAACCTAAGGTTAACTTATGAGTGTTGAAGCTTGAAACAAATGATGCATACTCTAGAGGAAGTTTTCTCATCAAATTATAGATCAAATTTTCATCCTCTATGGTAATTCCACAATCCTTAACCATTGGCCTTAGCTCATGTTCCTTGGTGATATAGTCTTGAATTGTGTCAAAATCCTTTGGATCTAATGATATGAGATTTTCATCAAGTTCAAAACCCCTAGCTTTGTCTACTTTTTCATACAAGCTAGCAAACTTATCCCATGCTTCCTTTACTATTTTACAATTATCAATGTGGAAGATAAGTTTTTCATGTACATACTTCCTCAAAGAACCAATAGCAACCTTATTGTTATGATTCCATTCATTTAGTATATCAAAGGATTAGATGGTGCAACCATGGTTCCATCAACATAATCACTTAAACCTTTTTCCATCATTTTACTCCATGCTCTAATTTTCCATGTAGCATAATTATGTAGAGTTAAAAGTGGAAACCTAGGAGAACCCATGATGCAAAATTTAAAAAAACACAAGAGAAAGGGAAGTGAAAACACTCAAGAGACACCCCCAAATCACTCAATCAAAGAACCCCCCCAAAATGGATGATTTTAGACTTTATACTTAGTGCATGTACAATTTTTACTTTTCAAAATGAACCAAAGTGGACATCTAATTTTGATGGTTACAACAACAAAAATGAATCTATATTAGACTCAATAGTATAAAAAACAAGATCTCCAAAGGATCTAATTACAAGTGCCAAAATAGGCCAAAAAGACCAAATTCTGAAAGTACTATGTCTATTTAGATATACTCCAAACTGATACCAGATCTGGAAAGTAGACAAAAAATCATGCATTCTCAAAAAAAATACCACCTAAATATGTGTCCATATGAGCATGAATGAAGCCTTTGAAGTTGCAAAAATTGGGAACAAGAATTGTAAGCAAATTATAGCAATGTGTAGATCATGAAATTCTACCCCAAAACAAAAAAACATTTCTTGAAAAAATGAGTCCATATGAGGGAGATAACACTATTTGAAAATTATTGTTGTAATTATTTTTCTTGAATTGCCATTGTCGCAACTCTAAAAATTAAATAACTCTAGATTACACCTCAGCTATCTAATTTTGATGAAACAAAAGTTGATTTAGGGGTTTTTTGACCTTCTGAATGTGATGCCAACATCTAATTTACATAAGCAAGCTCCAACCTTGACCTAAAAAAAAAAATCTCTCCAATGAATATTTAATCAAACTCCTATGGCTCTGATACCATGTAAGAATTCAGTATAGCTATGATACCATGCAAAATTTTCCTAAGGCAAGAATGGAATGCCAAGATCTAGAAGCTCAAGACATAGCATAAGAGAGACAAGATATGATCAAATGATAATGGATTAATTAGACAATGGGATGAATACATCATAGAAGTGTATAAAGGCAATTAAGATGACAAGGAGTCATGCAAAGAGATAAGTAGCAACTAAGCACATGTCCACCAAGAGTGGATTATCCTCCATTGTGCATGAATGTATGTGCACCAATGAGAGGATAAGAATGTAAAGGTGTATCTCATAAAGATATGTAGTAGACAACATGTGCTCAATTGGAGTGCAAACTACTATGTTGTCTACATGACAACTCATATGAATATGCAAACTCCTAAGTGTCTACATGACAACTAATATGAATATGCATTAACCTAATTAAACTTAAGTAAAGTGTAAATAGTAGATACTTATTTACACCAACAAATATAATAATTATTCCAAATGTAGTTTCCAATAGAAAACTCAACATTCTTACAATTATATGCATACCCATTAGATTTCATCAAAACAAAACTAGAAATTTTGAATTATATTTTCTTCAACAAAAATATGTGGGAAAAGGGTATATGATTGAGCCAATTTTTTAATCTTTCAGACCTATGGATCTAGTTGAACATGATGCTTGATAAATATATGATATTAATTGAAAATAAAAATTGTCTAAGTATCTGTTCCCCACTTGTAATGCAACAATAATCAATGACCCCTCACAATTTACAATGTCTCGCTAGGATGCTTTAGATACATTTTAGGTTCTTATAGTTGATTTCATTGCCACCTTATCTCTTCTAATTCTATGTAGAAAACTAATATATTTTTAATGTTTTATATATATATATATATATATATATATATATATATATATATATATATATATATATATATATATATATCTCTTACAACTAATTTTTACAAATATAAACAAGATTTATTAGATCTTAATACTTTCAAAATGTGCATCCATTGGATTCCCAATTTAAGATAATAACATTTAAGACATCACAATAAGGAACTAAATTGAAAATATGCATTAACAATTAAAAACTTGTGTAGTTTAGGCACTCTTTTGATAGATTCAATGACATCATTTCAATTTTTTTTTTGATAGATAAATGGCCTAAGCCTTGATACATCATAAAGTACATAGATACATTTGGAGAATCAACTTTTAGTCCAAAGTTACATTTTTTCCCTTTCTTCTAGGTCATTCCTCATCCTTCCCTTCTTTTATCTCTGATAAAGATCTATATATAATCTAAGCACTACATCTTGCACTTATGTTAAGGATAAAGCTTTGAAAGTCACAAAACATGAATACATAAAGGGCATATAAACACAATGTAAAGTCATAAAAGCATTTTCTTAGACAAAATAAAATATACATTTGAATCATCAAAAAGTACATTTAATAGAGTGAATTAGTCATTCCTCAATTGAAAAAACATATCTTAAGCACTATGAGCATTAGTTTATTGTATTTAGGGGTATTTTGTCTACTTAGTTACATAAAAATACCATTGTAATAAACTTGCATTACTCTACTATCATAAAATAGGGACAAAGAGGCTGCCCGTCATTCTGAATATCCATCGAGTCCAAGGTAGATGATTCTAGAACCTCCAAATTCACCTTAGACTCATTTTCCTAGGTTCCATCATCATCTTCCACAATGAATTTTTCAATCTAATCATATTGTCTCGGGATGCGAGATGTAGGCAATGGGTAAAACCTAAAGAAACAACCACGAATATTGCTTGAGATGATGAGATGTAAATTATGGTTGGAATTCTAAAAAATCAAAGCGATCCCTAATTCAGATGGAATCCCTATATTGAAATTTCAACTCCTTATGTCTAACAATACTTTAAAAAATTATTAGAATATAATATTTCAATATATATATTTCTCTTACAACTAATTTTTACAAATATAAACAAGATTTATTAGATCTTAATACTTTCAAAATGTGCATTTAGTGTATTCACAATTAAAGATAATAATATTTAAGACATCACAACAAGGAACTCAATTGAAAATATGTGTTAACAATTGAAAACATGTATAGTTTAGGCACTCTTTTTGATAGATTCAATGACATCATTTCAAAAAGAAAATTGATAGATAAATGGCCTAAGCCTTGATACATCATAAAGTACATAGATACATTCGAAGAATCAACTTTTAGTCCAAATTTACATTTTCTCCCTTCCTTCTAGGTTGTTCCTTGTCCTTCCCCTAATCAACTTGCACAACAAATTTCTAATGAGCTTATGCAAGAAATCAAGTCAAGATGGGAAAATGCTAAGAAAACTGCAAAAGATATATTTGAACAAACTCTGAGGCAGCTCATGCCTAGTCTTAGTGATAAAGAGGTGAAAGAATCCATGAAGAAAAATGAAGAAAACTGGTTAATGACATTGAACATGTAGTAAAGATAGCTACAACTATATGGAAGAATATTTACAAACTTCATCAACTGGGTGATTTTGTTGTTCATGTTAGTAACATAGATGATGAAGATGACAAGGAAGAAAATGACAATAATGATGAAGAAGATATAGAAATAGATGAGGTAAATCTGGATGATGAGATGCAAGAACAAAAAGCTAAAGAGGAGAATGTACTTGAAATTTAGAGTATTGAAGAAACTAACCTAGAGAAGATTGTAACAATAGTTATGGCTTCATTTCCTCACTTTTTGAGCAAAGCTTTAATGCCATCAAGCTCAGAAAAAGATTTTTCCAAGTTGGTTGTGGCAACCACTGCACACCATGCCACCAACCAATCTCTGCACTTATTGATGATGGGCCACACCACCCGTACCAACTCACAACCAAAAATGCAATAATATGGAGACAAGAGAGATGACAAAATGCTTCATAAAACTTCCATTGATACTTGAAATTCATTAAAATATTCTCCAAATGAAAAAAACTCCAAATTCTTACAATATAAGAGAGATTGCTGGCTAAGAGCTTCTACAAGAAATTACATCCAAAGAGCTTCTACTTGAAGAGCTTGTCTTGAAAAGCTTCTATTTCTCCAACTTCCATTAGAAGAGCTTCCATTTCTTGAACTTGATTACAAATGATTATAAGCCTTGCTTAAATAGGCACTTCTAACCCAAGACATTACAAACACAAGCAATGTGGGATAAAAGGTAAATACAACTACCTTTAAATAAATATTAAATTCCCACCCAAATACAACTAAGCACCCAACAAATATTAAATGCATGATTTAAGGAACTTGCCACCTACACACCTCGATTAATGGAATGACAACTATTTTTATTATTTTCTATTTATGCCACCCATGCACCTTGAAAATAGAGATTCCTCTTTTCTCCACTTTTCCTATTTTCTATTTTTAATTATTTTCCTTCCATTTTCGTCACTTTCTCTCTCCTCCACAATTTTTTTTTTTTTTTTTTTTTTTTTTTTTAATAATTTAATTTTTCCATGCAAGATGCTCCTGCATCCTCTGATGCAGGAGCATCATGCATCACTTATTCCATCACTTATTCAGTTGAGTACCATATTGACCAAATTGATCAATACTTCATCCACCAAGTAGTTAGTGCTTCCTCCATCATCATATTTGGTTACATAACAACTATGTATTTCTATTGTTAGTGCAATATCTACTTTTTTTGTCAACCCTTCTATTTCTACTTTTGTTAAAATCCCAAGTATGCAAATAGTAAGTAAAGATAGTTGAGAGAAATCCTCAACCAAGTAATAAAAGTTTCAAGTAAGGATAAGGGTAAAGAAGAAGAAATTGATCTTGATGAGGATATAGCTATCCTAAATTGGGATATTTATACTCTAAATCCTAATCAAATAAATAATAGAGGCAAACTATTGCAAAATAAAGCTAAGCAGCAAAAGCTTAGAGAAGAGAAAAGAAGAGAAAACCAAGTGCTTGAAGATGTGAAGAACATACTTGTAGATGCACTAAGAACTGAGGTTGATAGTACACAACCTATTTTGGTTCAATTAGTAGAAGTTTTCCAAAAATTCAATGAAGATTTGAATGGACAAGCAAAGTTGCTACAGAGAGTAGAGAGGAAATTTGAGAACAAAGTATTGGAGCAAGTGACATTGAAAAATGCAATAAATCAAGTAGAACTATCTACTATTCTCATTTTATTGGAAATCTTTGCAAACAATGTTACTTCATTATTCAACAATTTATGTGGTACATCTATCTTCACTTAGCGAATCAAAGATAAACTATCTAAGATAGATGAAGACTCAAAGGCAAGTACACACCAATCATCACTTGACTTGAGCTATAGTTCTACTCACTACTCAAAGATCATATTTCTAACTAATATACAAGCAAAATTATTAAGGGAAGAAGCTAGGATTAGGGCCACACTTGTAGACATCTAAGGCATGATTCTTCCAAACATGGATACATTGCATAAACACATTGCACATGCCAAAACTCTCGTCCATGACAAAAACTTCTCCATAGATGATCATATGATGGAGTTATTAGTAAAAGCACAAATTGCACTTCATGAAAGAAAAGTGTTACAAGAAAATTGGGACAAGACAATGGCCTTGATTTTGAAGGTACATTTTGACTTCTTGTCACATTTTGGCATCACCATGTAGCATACACCTTTGGGATTTATGTCAAAAAGGGGGAGAAGATGTGATATAGGAAGAAGATGAGATAGGAGATATATGTATATATTGAGAAAATTGTAATAGGTATATATATGTATGGGGGAGCAACATAATATTATACATATACATGTATAGATAATCAAAAAATGTTCCTTACAAGAGCAATTTTGAAAAATATCAAAAACAAAGTATGTTAGTGAGTTGAAGACACAGGATGGAGACAAAAGAATGTTTTGGACTTGAAATTCTTAGAATTTAGTTTTGATTGATAAGTGTATTTGTCACTAATGCCAAAGGTGGAGATTGTTGACATTATCGTCAAGTTTCTTTATTAGTGACTCACACTTAGTCAAATAGTTAGCAACTACCAAGCTTATCTTGTAGTCTATAGTGTTAACCAAGTAATCCAGTTATTATTGAGTTCTACAATTTCTATCGAGTTCTAGAATTAGTATTCAATTCACACTGGGAAATATCTACTAAGTTGATAAGTAATAGTGAAAACTGAGCTTCTTAGTATTAATTGAGTTGCATAGTGCCAATTGTGGTCTCCACTGTCTACTAAGTTTGCAGTATCAATAATGTGAATCTAGTGTTGACTAAGCCAAGAAGTGTCAACCAAGTGATTTAATTTATACTGAGCTCATAGTGTTAGTGTTGACTAAGTTGTGCAGTGTCAACCAAGTGATTCAATTTATATGATGAGTTTCACAATATTCATTGAGTCAATAGTGTTGACCAAGTTTAGACTACTTGGAAGTGATTAGTATGAACCAAGATTCTAAATCTACTAAGAGCATGATGATGTCAAGTGGTGATAATGGTTGGCAAGTATCAAAACCTCACCAAGTTTGTCTTTAGAACCCAAGTGCCAACAGTTGAGCTGACTTTGTTTATTTTGGTAAAACCTATATTGTAGCCGACTTTGATGAATCATAATTTGGATTGGTATATATGAAATTTATTGTATCGCATCTAAAGGAAGAGAATATGTGTGAGATATAATAAGAGCATAAGTGGGAATTGAGAAGGCTATAAGCAGTATAAGGAGCAGAAAAAATGTATCTATCACAACAAGGTGATCATTACACTTCAAAGGAATCTCAACCAACGAATCAAAGTTGTAGAAAAAATATCATCCACTGGTTCATTCTAATAGGTGGAGTAGTTAAATTTTTTCACAAGGTAGACTTAATAGTTTTTTGCAAATATCTTTACCAAGTGCATACTTCATGGTATGTTTTGTAAATCCTTTAACAAGGTGGACTTAGCAGTCTTTATTTCTCCTAATAGGGTAGATTATCATAAGTGATCAATTGTAAGACTTAATCGACCAACTTTATACTATAATACTAAGATTTGTGGGTATCATCCCCACCCAATTTTTACTTTCTATTTGGAAGGTTTCTGGGTCACCATATCAAGTGTCAATATGTTATGAATGTTTTATTACTTTAATTATTTCTTGCATGCAATTAGATCATAATATATATGAAGGATTAATTGGTGAAATAAGAATAAGTTTTATTGGTTCTCAATTCACCCCTCTCCTCTTAGTAACCTAGCCTATCCTATATTTCCAACAACAATGATAGACCCAATTGGATACTCAAAACCATCATCATCTACTTGATGACATATCAATTTTTTTAGGTTCCACCCATCTAGCTTGCCAATGCCCAATCTTTCCATTGTTATCATTAGGTGCAATAACAACATAAGCCTATCCTACAAGATAAGATAAAGTAAATAAACACTTTAATCACATGTGTACATATATAAATAATATATTAATGACATTTACTTGAATTATATTAATGACATGTACATAAATTTAAATAATATAAATTAAAGCATGATCACAAAAATAATAATTTAATTGTGCATGCCAAGTTGTATGAGGTCTGAAATATGATCATAGTCTTCTACTACAAAAGTAACATTTTGGCCATCATTTACTATATCATCTTGAAAATGTGTACATCAATAGGTGCTAATGATTTATGTTGCCAATGTTCAACCCATTTTGTATTCTCACATTCTTCCCATTCACCTACAAGATAAAACTAACAAAAACAAGCAAGCTCCCTAGTCCATATAGTCCAAGTGTTAGAATATGAACTCCTAAATGAATGTCATTTAGCTGACCCACTAATTGTGTCATAGTCATATTTTGAAAGTATATTCTTCTCTTCAACTAGGTAGAAGAAATTTTTGATTGTAGAGTTTTGACTTGATCCTCTGTATAAATATGTCTTACACCATTCCATAATATCATGTGCATTTTTGAAATTGGCCTTTTCCTCAAATTTTAATTTCTCTCTACTAAGGGCTCTCTTCATGCATGCACCAACAACATCATGTTCTCCTTTACCATGTCCAACCTCAAAAAAACTCCACACATGTTGGATATTAGTTTTCCTATGTGTCCTATTCAATCAATAGAACATTCTAGCATTCTTGAATTTTCCTATACAATTATCTGACCAATTATCATAAAAGACCTTGAAACAATATTGGACAAACGCAAGTGAATGAAGTTTATTATCATCCATATAGAAATGGTACTCTCTCAATATTGTTTGATCCTCCTTTGTACTATTAGATGCATGCCTATAAACTATATGAACATAAATTGTTGCTTGCACTGAATTCTAATATTGTGGTTGTACCTAATCTTGTGGTGCAAGTATGTAGTTTTCTACAAAGTCAACAACTAAAAGTATAGTACCAATCAAGGAAACATATTCTTACATATGCAAAAAATTTCCATCAATCCATCTAGCATATTGAGAGTGTTTAACATATTTGAGTATAATCACACTCTTAAACTCATCCATAAATGCATGAAAACTAATTTTATCTGTAACTAGATCACACCTTCTTCCAATCTTCCCATCCTTCAATAGTTTTGAATATTTTTATATCAACTAATTGTTGTCCAAAAGTAGTCAAATCATTTTCATGCAAACATTCATCCAACAAAGAAAGATTGCCACACATATCACATGTACTAGAAAGACATGCATTGAAAATAAAGTATTGGTCATTAGGTGGCTTGTAAATTAAACATGATATGAAATCCTTTATAGTTTGAGGTGTTATTTTTATACCACATTCCTACAACATTTCTTTACTATGCATGGTACCATGTATAGATCTGAATACATCATAATGGTAATGGAATTGAACATGAGTTTTACAACATGTGATTATTTCTTTGTTAATACTTACATTGTTGGAATGTTCAAATGGGAAGAGTACTTCTGAGAGGGGGGGTGAATTAGAAGTAACTAGTTTTTATGCTTTTAAACCCTCATTAACACATAACTAAAACTAAAGTACATGCATGTAAACATATAAGCAAACATGAAATGAAAGCATGCATCAATACATGACACAAGAGATTTGGTAACCTAGAAAACCTCCAGGAATAAGAAGGTAAAACTGGGGTGGGGATGACACCCACAAAAATTACTGCAGCAATATGTTCAACCACTTCTGATGGTTTGCCTTATTAAAGGCCTACCTTGTTAAAGGCTTTACACTGTGTCAATAGTGACCTTGTTAGAGGATTTACAAACACTAATATGAAGTGTCACCTTGTTAAAGGATTTACAATAGGTTGTTAAACCCACCTAATACATAGGATTTTCATCACCTTCTCCAAACATTTTCTACCTAGCTATTAAGCTAACCTATCAATATAGGATTTTAGCATCTAATACAATGGTAAGAAAGTATTAGAACATTTGACCTGATAGTATGCAATCTCTAATTGTTGGGTTCAAGCACTAGATCTGCTCTTCTAGTTTTGTTCCTTGCTTGATCTGATCTCTGTATGTGTTCCCTATTCTATTCTGATCAACTAGATATGTAATTGTTGCTCCTTTCACTAAGTCTTTCCTTCTTCACACTAAAATTTCTCTATAATCTCCTCATACACTATTCTCATCCACACACCTAATGAAGTTTTCGACCTCCTTTTAAAGATTCTAAAGACTTAGGGTTAGCTATGGATCTATGATCCACATTGAATCTCAAATTCTTACTCATTCCTTGCATTTTTCTTATTGGTTGCATGCCTTCTCCATTTTTCTGATTGGCTGCATGCAAATCACATAGGGAATGTAAATGATTTCTCCTTATCCTTTTTCTCCTTCAAAATCTCTCTATGTCAACTCCAAAAATGTTTTACATCTGAGTTTGTGAGGGCACAAACTCATATGTTGATTCTATGTTACTTGGCACATACAGGACTACTAGTGCTCGACACATACTGTTTTGGATTGCTCGGCACATGTTACATTTTTGGATTGCTCTACATATATTACACTCTGTGTTGGTTGGCACATGAATATTCTTGAATCACTCAACACATACTAAATTCTATCTTGCTCAACACCTGAATATTGCTTGGCATATATTACTTGCTCGACATCTATTAGGATTCTGACTTAGTAGCTACTATAACTTACTCGACATACATAGTGTACTTGGCATATATGGTGGAATTGGTTAAGTGTGTTGACACTCGAATGTCAAGAGCATTCTAAAGTTGACAATCTCCCCCTTTGACATGAGTGTCAAAAACAATTAATTATGTATTAATGGACTGATCCGATTGAGTACAATCTTTATTCTTGCTCAGCATACATGCAAAATTTTAGAAATTGTTCAAAAAATTTGTCAGCAACAATATACATTATGACTCCCCCTGAGTTGATTATGCCTAGTCCTTTCTTGAAACTTGAAATTCTATGCTGATGTGCCTGATTCTCTTTGTTCTTTATCCTATTCCTGTTCCCTATGTCTGTATACTGTATCTGATTTGTATGAATTCCATGTTTCAAATCTATTTTCCACATGTTTGTCAAAAAATTTCATCTCCCCCTCACTTTATCTTATTTCTTGTCCCTTCTGGTTACCTACAGACTTTCCACTTTATTCTCAAAATGAATGAAAGAATGTAATCAAAATTATCAAAATTTGGTATTCTCTATATATCTTCATATATCTCCCCATATATACATATCTCCCCCTAATGTATATATCTCCCCCTTTTTGACACTGATTTCAAAGGGTTCTAAAGAGTAATACCATACTTAGCCAAAAATGTGCTATTTACCTCCAGGAGTATCTTCAAAGCTGCATCCCAATTTTCCAATGCATTGTCCAGTGACTTGTGCTAGATGGCAGTCTATATAGCAAGGTGTACAAGTCCATCTAGGGTAGAAAGATTTGAATCTTTCTGTAGGATTTTTTTTGCGTATGCTTGCTCCTTGTGGAGGACCTCTAACTATGGGGTTATGGAGGACTAGATTTGCATCAATTTTGCCTTTATATTTGCCTCCTCTACTGTTAATACAACTAATTCCCTTTGTGTGTGAAGCGTCTGTGCAAAATGCTTCTCACTTTGAGCTAGATTTGTTGGAAGTTGCATACTAGAAATCTTGAGATTTCTTTCCAAGCTCATTATTCTTTGGCTAGTCTCTTGTGTGAAGTTGAAAAAATCACACAGTTTGTTGTACAATGAGAAAGTGTTCCCAAGTACAATTTTCACTCTTTCTAGTTTCTTAGCCAATTCAACTTGTGCTAATGCTATATCATTTGATATTTTCTCATTTACTTTGCCCTAGAATTTTCTTTCTAACCATTCCATTAATTTTTCATTTGTATCATGGTCTACATTAGTCACTTGGTCAACTATATCTGATAGTTGTTCTATTTATTAGGAATAAGGTGTCTCGACCTTGGATAATTCCTATTCTTATTATTTGTTTTGTAAAATGTATTTTCTTGCAAATAATGTTGATGTGTCAACATCTTCAATTGTGTATAAGGAGATCATGGCTAAAACAGTTATGACGGATTCTTATGACACATAAGAGCTATGTTAGGAAGATTCTATGACAAGCGAAGACATGTGGCAATTGATAACTTTGAGTACTATACACCCTACCCCAATAGTGGGGTTCGAGGCATCTTTTTTTAGGGTTCCTATTTTCTCAAAGAATGGTAAAACCCTAATATGATTATTTTTGGGAGTAGCCCTAAAAGTGAAGCGCATGTTATAAGCATTTTTAGGGTTGCGAAGAGTAGTGATGCGAACAAGTGTATTGTTGGTACTAAGAGTTGCTACTGGAGTCTTCTGTTGTCGTTGTTGAACTTGCATTGCAAGTGTATTGTAACCTTGTGTTGAAGATAATACATTGTGCAGGTTCTAGAGGGGTGGGGTTGTTTTACTGAAAGGTTTTTCCATACCGAAAAATCTTTGTGTTATGTGTTTCTTTCTCTATCTATTTTCTTTATGCTTGCTTGGCTGAAATATTGTTGTTTACATGATATTGAATCTGTAAGTGTAAAAAATTTTAATAGGATTTGCACCATACTTATCTTAAGATATTAGTGTAGGAAGTTGTTTCCACACCTGAGTTTCCTTCACTATTATAGGCCTTGTTTCATCTGGTGACTGCAACTTGAAGGCATCCATGAAGATGTCATTTATCTCATTCAATGCTTGCCTATACTTGTATTCTCTTCTCAATACTTCTTGTCTCTTTCTTCATCAAGTTTAGGATCTCCATAGTGAAGTATCCTGGCTACCTTTCTAGAGCTTGAGCCTGGTGTTTGAACTTGCATTGATATCATATCAGTGCTAAGCTTCTGAAGAGTCTGAGTGGGAGTACCAGATTTTGGTAATTCAACCAATGTCTGTATTGTAGCTTGCTCCTCGTCTCTTATTTCCTCCTTCTTTTCTTCTAATTTCTCTTTATCACTAACAATTGTTGGGGGTGAACCTGTTGACTATTCTTCTTTTCATGTATCTTCTCCTATTGCAACACTTGGCATCTGAAGTGCATCACTTACTATTTTTGGTGGAGATGGTGGTGCAAGTAGTAGGAGTTTAGTAGCAGTGTATGTAAAAGGTTGTTTCTTAGGCTTCACCTTTTCTCTTTGAGGTGTTTTTACTACTCTTTGTAGTTCATCTGCACTCACCAATGTAGGGCTTGTACACAACTGTGCCTATAGAGTAGATTGGTGAAGGATCTTTGAGAGATCCTCTATAGTTAAAGGATTGATGTTTTGACATGAAGTGTCAATAACATCCTTTATTTTTATGATCTCTGCAGGTATGATAGTGGCATGAGGAGGGCTAGGAGGTGGCATTTGTGTGTCTTGCACACCATTTTCTTCCTGTTCATCTAATGGCTTTTCCTCTCCTTTAGTTGTATTCTCTTCTTCTTCCTCCTCCTTATTTACTTCCTCACCTTTCTTCTCCTCTTCACTTTTTTTCTCTTCCTCACTTCTCTTCTCCTCTTTCTTTCCTCTTTCTTTTGTTTCTCTTGTCTTTGAGCTAGCCTCTACCTTGTATTCCTTGTCAAATACATAATCAATTGACTTGTATATTGACTTCCACAATTTTGTGAATTTATTTACAACATACTCTATCTTGTTTTGGAGGATGCAAAATGCTCTATTTTTAGGAGAAAATTTGCTATTATGCCTTTTATTCGCCTTAGCTATTTGACCTTTAGTCAGGTTCGGTAGTACTCTAGCTAGGGTTGATTCTCTTATCTCCTTTTTCATTTGCAAACAAAAATGCCACTTATCTACATCTATCTTGTACAGCTCCTTGGGCATTATACTATCTAACTCTAGAGGTGTGTATTTGTATTCGGCCATCATTGCATACACTGATTCCTCTATTTTATTTTTCTCTTCTTTATTAAGCTTATTAAGGTCTATAGTTTTTAAACCATTCAAGTTTTCTTTTATAATATTTACACATAACTTGTCAATGGAAGACTTTGTAGGATGACTTACCACTTTAAACTGGCTATTGTAATCTGACTTTGTTCTTTCTTCATCTGAGTCTAGCTGGGTAACATATTTCCTTCTCTTCCTTGGTTCTTCAGTAGTCTACTTTGTGGCCTTCTTCTTCTCTTTGGCTTCATCTTTTTCATTTTGAGTTGTAGCTCTAGTATTAGCCCTTGTAGTAGGATTCTTTTCTTTGACTACAATCAACTTTGTCCCCTTCTTTCCTTGGGTTGGGATGTAGGCTGAGTTTTGGCTTTCCTTGTAGTGCCTACCCCTAGTTCGCATTTCTGTTATCATTGTCAAATTCTTTTAGGTTGATTTTATGCATTGATTAGTTTAGAGATATTGGATTTACAATATTATGATATTATTTCATGTCTTGAATTACAATTGCATCGGTTATTATTGCTTAGTTGATTTCATTCATGTGTTGTTAATGGTATTTTGATGATCCTAGTTAGTAAATGTGGTTTCTTTGGTAACAATGTTAACATGATGTCTTTAGTGATGATTATGTTGTATTAATAAAGATGCATTATTATATGTACGCATTTGATGTTAGACTTGTGATTTTTATGATACTTACCCCATACTTGCATGTGTATGGTGTGTGTGTTTACTTTATTTTTCTGTCTGACGTGTTTGATGTGGTTAAGGGAGGGAGTCGTAGTCACCTGCTAGTCGGGATCTACACGATGAACCACTCCCCGCCATTGTCTGTTTAGTTTAGATATATTATATACATGTACATGCTTGGCTTTTATGCAGGATGCAGGTACCGGGCATCGACTTCCCTGAATTGCCAGGATGAGCGCGCCCTATTACAAATACTCAAATGGTGAGAATGGGAAGATAATGATCAGGTCCAATCCTAGCCATAAGCCTATAATACTTGTCCTACAAGGAGGACTCGTAACAGACTGTCTACCCTTTTTAAAACCCGTGAGTATATTTGTGTGTATGTTGTTTTGTGAGTGTTTGATGTATTTTCTATTAATTAAGTCTAATTAATAGATTAAAGTAATAATTTAATTTAATGGAAAATTATTATGATATTATGAATATTTAATTATATTTAATTAATTGAGAAATTAATTAAATATAAAGAATTAAATTGAAGATAAAAGTTTTAAGATTAAATTTAGAACGTAATAATATTTATTAATTTAATAATAATATATTTAGAGTTCATTTTTAAATAAATGCTAAATATTATTGTTATTTAAGTTAATAAATATTTATCAAATTAAAACATTCAAAAATATATTAAAAAGGAAAAAAAGATATTAATTTATGGAAAAGATTTAAGTTCGCATGAATGAGTTTTAAATATAAGAGATTAATTTAAAAGATAAAAACATGTGAACTTGAATAAAGGTATTTTAATAAAGTACGCATGAGATTAAAATTATAAATTAGCTTTAAAAGCAAAGTCAAAGTGAAAAGTTAAATAAAGTAATTTAACAATTCACTTAAAGTGCATGAAGGATTAATAAAAGAATATTTTAATTTAAAAAGGAAATTAATTGTGCATGAATGAATTAATTAAATAAGAGAGAATTAAATATTGGAGATAAAAGTTAAAGTTTAAATTTAGAACGTGATTATATTTATTTAATTTAATAATAATATATTTAGAGTGCATTTTTAAATAAATGCTAAATATTATTGTTATTTAAGTTAATAAATATTTTATCAATTAAGTTTCTAAAAATGAAATTAAAAGTGAAAAGATATTTAATTATCATAAAGATTATAGTTCGCATGAAGTATGCATGAGTTAAAAATAAAATTAATTAAAAGATAAAAATGTGAACTTGAATAAAGATATTTTAATAATGTGCACATGAGATTTAAAAAGTTATAAATTTATTAAAGTAAAGTGGAAAGTTAAATAAAGTAATTTAACAATTCACTTAACGTGCATGAAAGGAATAATAAAATAATAATTTTAATTAAAAGGGAAATTAATTGTGCATAAATGAATTAATTAAATAAAGTAATTATTATTTTAGAGTTGTGGGGACAGAAGCCCTAAAAGGTAATTAGATTCTATATTAGAGGGTTTTGGGTCATTATTGCACACACAGGTTTTCAGGGAACACACTTTTGGAAAGGGGAGCAAAGAAATCTTTGGAAGCTTGGAAGGGTTCAGATTAGCAAGGGTTTCACCAGATTGTTAGCATCAGATCAAGGTAGGGTTTGTGAACCATTCTAGAAACACTTTTGGATCTTTGTCTTCTTCGTGCTTGTTGGAAATTGCTTTCTCAAATTTTATTGAATGAATCTTGCTACCTTTCTTCTGAATCTTTTGCAATTTGATTTCTTCTGGGAATCGGGATTGAAAAAAAAACTATTTAGAAAACCTTGTTTTACTTCTGAAAGAAATTTAGTATTAAATTGAAATTTGGGTTTTGAATTAAAATGGAATTAAGAAATTTAAATTTGGAAGGGGTTTGTTTTTGGAAATGAAAATCTTAGGATTGAAAATTCGAAGGGTTCAATTTATTTTTCCTATCAGTTTAATATCGTAAATGTTATTAAAATATGTATATATTAAAATAATATTGTTATGAAGTTCGTTGAGAAAAATATTATAAAATAAATAATATAGAATTATAATACAATTCTTAAAATTTTCATATATAATAATTTATCTAAATTTATTAGAAGGGTTGTTCTTCTAATAAACAAAATTATTTAAATTTGACTTAGTTAAAAAAATAATAATAATAATTTAAAAATAAAAAATAAAAATAATAATAAAAAAAATAATAATAATAATAATAAAATTAAAAATTAATAAATAAATAAATAAATAAAAAATAAAAAAATTAATTTAAAAAATAAAAAAAATAAAAAAAAATTGAAACCTTACATTAATTCAACAATATATTATCAATCAAATCCAACTGTGAGACTATGATGTTTTCTATGTACTGTCTATATTTCTTTTTGGATTTTGGTGTTGTTTAGATGTCGACTAGTCTAGGATGTACACCAGAGGTTTTGTGAGATTTCTTGGATACTATTATGTGGCTAGATGTATGATGATTCTTGTGATTCAAATTGGAGTTTATACTTATGAGATTTGTTTTGTGAGCATTTATGTGTATTTGGATTTAGTTTGATCCATCTTGTTATCAGGTTGCCTGTTAAGGAACCAAGTTTGATCTTTATGGGTGTTGTGGTATGGGACACAACTAAGTTTTTATGTGCTTAGGAGAGGTTGTCTAGGTGCATGACTTGGGAGTGGCTTGCATAGGGGTCCGGGACCCAAAGTGGTCAGTACCAGGGCAACCTAATGCAAGTTATGTAATAAGTGATAATCTAGTAAGTAAAATTTATGGGGGGAAACACACTAAAAAGATAAGTTCGAGATTTTTGATCTACCCATGCCTTTAGTGCTTGTATAGACTAAGGATGGGAATGAGATGAGTGCCTCGTCTTCTTGAGAGGGCTTTCTAGTTTCCATATGTGTGATGTTGAGGGTCCGGGGTTCATAGTAACTAGTCCAGGGTAACTCAATGCTTGAGGGTCCGGGGTCTATTAAGAGATCAATCCAGGGTAACTCAAGCAGCCATGTGATGACACTCCCTAGTATGTAGCCTAAGTCTCCTCTGTAGTTTTTGTGTATCTCTGGTGGTGTACTTATTGTTGGATGTGGTGTACTTATTGTTGGTAGTGTATCTATTGTTGGATGTGTTTATTGTGGTTACTTACTTTCATTGATGATGATTGGTGTTTCATTATGTTGTACTTTTGACATGTGGCTTTTGACTTGAGGAGGATTATCTTTTGTTGACTTTATCTTGTGATCTTGGTATTTGGTTTATACTTGGTTTGTGTATGATGTTTGGTTATGTGATGTCAGTATTGGATTGAGTGTTCTTTCTTTCTGGTTTATTTTATCTTCTTGAGTAGTATGTGTTACCTTTGAGATAGTTTTGGCTAGTAGGTATTCCATGCCTAGGAGTGTTTTATGTTTGATAGCCGTTTGTGGATCGTTCATTATCTTCCCTGCACGGTGGGAGTGGAAGCCTGACTAGGTAACCACGCGGTCGGGAGGTAGTGCCTTCTTACCATTTGGGTTCCCCCTTCACATTGCCAGCTGTTGGATGTTCATTGTAGAAGATGTACCTTTATCATTCTTACTTCTTATCTCAGAGACTTCTTTTCAGATGAAGTATATATGTTATCATGTATTCTGTTGTACAGTATCTATTTTCACATACCCTGCGACATGTGCAGTGGATGTTATTGATTGGATGTACTTTCATTGTATTGTTTATACTTATGCATTTGCTTATGCGACTATGTATCTGTTATTCCTTTATGATCTTGAGACATTGTACTTGAAACTTAAACTAATTAATCTAAGATTATTAAATGTGACTCAACGTAAAGGAACCTTTGAGGAATTGAAACTATATCTGTAATTGCAAATGTGTATTTGTTGTGTATGTTCTTATTGCTTCCGCATTAATGTTATCTTGATGTTGTTTAAACTTCAAAAAAAAAAAAAAAAATAGTTCAGTAAACATTGTAACATGTTAGGTTTATTTCTCTTGGGTTCCCGAGCGGGGCGTTACATTCCTTTTGGGTGCTTTGGCTTTAGTGGGTGCTTCCTCAACACCTTCTTCATTGTCCTCTCCTAGGCCCTGTGTCAATTCTTCTTGCTCTTGACCTTGCTCACCTTCTTCTTGTTCATTCTCATCTTCATCTTCATTTGCTTCTTCTTCTACTGCAGTGCTTGCTACTTCTATATCAGCTCCAAATGTTTTCTTGAGCTTTCTTATCATTTTGTCCTTCTTCTTCACTACAGAGGTTGTCTTCAAATCTCTTACCACTCTAGATTTGACAATATCATAAGTACCAAAATGAGGAGCATCTTTGTCAATCTCTTCTACAAGTAAAGTAGTAATTGCAGCTGAAGCTTGGTCTACATCAAGCTCATATCCAAGTGGCCTAAACCATCTTACTCTAGGTATCACGGCTGGATGAAGGTGTAATCTATGTCAACCAAGAAACAAATGTCATTTACATGTTGTTCAACTAGTGATATTGGTATCCTCATCCTTTGTTTCATAGAATTTTTGAAGTCCTCAAAGTAGCTTGTCATTTGACCATCAAAATTGTCTCCCATTTTCTCACTAAACTCATTGACTTATGTGACAATTGTCTTGTTAGGATCCCATTTTACCTTTCCAACTGATGGAAATTTCTCCATGACATAGAAAAATATGAAAACTAATACTGATCCAAATTTTCACTGAGCTCCTTTAAATTTCCTTATGGCTCCCAAATTTTCATTAATTTGTTGTAGCATGTGCTATGCTAGATCATATGTTGGTCCTTCTTCACAAGTTTGTATGCAACATCTACTGTTATACATGGCATGTTGTTCAATCTATTTGATTGATAGAATTTATGAGATATAACTCTAACAGAGAATTCAAGTAGAGGTTTAGTGATGGTATCAATGGTCATTCCCCTATTGTTCCATTTGGCACCAGTATTTTTTTCTATGGCCTCCTTTTTGTCACTTCTCAAGGTCTTAGGCCGATCTAGGGTTGGGAATCTAGTGACCCTATGAAAAATTTTCTTTGTGATCTTCATTGGCCCTATTTCTAACCAAAATGATCCATCATGAATTTGGCTCAACACTATACGAATCCATTCAGTCTTAAATACAATAGGGAAAACTAGGGCTTTGGTTAAACCCTTCTTCTCAATAATTTGAAACTCATCCTTCAATATACCCTTGTCACATAGCTTATCAAAGGAATTGAAAATTTTTAGGTCACCTATGGCTCCAATCTTACAGTTATAACATTTCTTGATGGCTTGGACCATTACTACTTTGTCTAGAATGACTGACAAAGCACCAATTGGGTCATTTTTATAGGAAAATTTAGGTATTGGCCTAAATTTAGGCTATTTAACTTCATTGCTAACAAGTTGAAACTCGTGATCATCCTTTCCCTTTGTGGTTTTAGACCTAGATGCCATATTGACTGAA
The DNA here is from genome assembly GCA_028749045.1 of Cupressus sempervirens. Taxonomy (NCBI): domain Eukaryota; kingdom Viridiplantae; phylum Streptophyta; class Pinopsida; order Cupressales; family Cupressaceae; genus Cupressus; species Cupressus sempervirens. The sequence continues at coordinate 894,145,255 of CM053792.1, forward strand.
CTAGGGTTTAATATTTAAATAAACTTTCAAATCCTACGTAGCTCGACACTTGATGAAATACCTTTAAATCGAAGAGTTTAGGTTGAATTGCTATTGAGATCGGTGCAAGTCACTGTTTGATTGGCTCTTCGCTCTTTTTCATTTTTGCTTTGTGTTTGAATGGCTTGAAAATGAGTGATTTTTAACTTTATTAGGCTCAAAACCTAGCATTTATTGCATAGTTCTTACAACTGTACACTTAGCACTTAAAGGTTTCAGTATAACTTAGCTCCCATTGTAATTCATTTACTCGGCTTTCAGTAACATATCTCATTTGGCATCAACTAAACTTTCTAGCTCGGCATATACTAGAGTTTCACTCAGCATCCAAGGGTGGCTCGATGTCTTCTACAAAATTTTCAATTTTCAACTTGACATCTTTTCTCATGCAGATTCCTTCTTGGCAGCACTTCGTTGTTCTTTTGGAACTGATGTATGATTTGACTTAGTATATCAGTCCCATACATTTTTCTTTGCTTAGTTGGGTGAAGTGTGATCACTTGACCTCTTGGGTGAAGTGATCTCTCCATTGGATGTACTTGATCCATCTTTTCTTTGCCATGTCTTTTTCATTTCTACCCTGATGTGTTCCACTTCAACTTTTTCTTTACCCTTGTTGACTCATGACTTCGGTGCCTTGGCCTTTGTTGGGCAATTCCTGCTAATGTGTCCTATCTTCAAGCAACTAAAACATGTGGTTTGGCTTAACCACCTACTATAATTTTCCTTGAAATGTGTTCTTATGCAGTTCTAAGGAGCATGACCATATTCTTGATAGTAGTGACAACTTTGCCTAGTATTGTAATCCCAATTGTAGTGGTGTGCATAGTTGTTTCTCCTTGTAGGCTAATTAGGTGTCCACATAGGCTTTGATCTGCACTCAAAAGCTCTATGTCCATACTTTTTGCAGTTGTAGCAGTGACCATCAAATCTTAGTGTCCTCATGGTCTTGGTTCTGCAGTCTTGTGTTGAGTGTCCTTGCATGTTACACTTGTGACAATAACCTCTCTTTTTTTATGTGTGCTACCGATTGGTCTTTCTACTCCTACAAACATTAGCAGTGTGCCCCTTTTATTACAAAAATGATAAGTAGGTTTAGTGTTCTTAACTTTGTTGTTTCTTTCTTCTAAAGTCTTGGATGATTCTCCTTGTTCAATGCTGGTGTAGCCAAGTCTTGAAGTGTCATTACTAGCCCTTGGCGATTTTAGTAATTGTTCAAAGTATTTGATAGCCTCATTGGGTTTGTTATAGCTTTCTACTATCTCCTTTTCTCTCTTCAATTCATTCTACAATTGTTCATTCTACATCTTCAAGGTGGAGATCTCAATGTCCTTCATGTTTAGCTCATGATGAGCATTCATCAAGGTGTCTAGCTACATGTTTGAGATCTTTTCAAACTCAATTGTCTTCTCCTCTAGTCTATTGGTGAGATTTCTCTTGTCATCTTCTATCATGGCCTTGTCTTCAATAGCTCTTTTCTTTTGTTCAGTCACTTCACAAAGCATTATGGCTTGTGATTCTTATTCAATCTTGAGTAATCAGATTTCTTCACAGCTCGAGCTCTATTTTTCTCCATCAGTTCTCCTATTGCCACGTCAAACTCCTTGGAATCTCCATTAGCAAACACTTGTTTCATATCAATCTCCTTGTAGTGTATGTCATTTTCAACTATGGCTATCTCCTTTTTGCTTTTCAAGGATTTTCACAATTCCTCTCTAGCTTCCTCTACCTTGTGTAGAATGAGATGCACATCAATCACTTGATTGTCAATAATCTTCCCAAGTTTGAAGACTTCCATATTTTGACCTTTTTCTCTAAGCTGTTAGGCTTTTCCTTGTGAAAACTAGTGCTTTGATACCAATTGTTGGAATGTTCAAATGGGAAGAGTACTTCTCAGAGGGGGGGGGGGGGGGGTGTGAATCAAAAGTAACTAGTTTTTATGCTTTTAAACCCTCATTAACACATAACTGAAAGTAAAGTACATGCATGTAAACATATAAAAAAACATGAAATGAAAGCATGCATCAACACATGATACAAGAGATTTGGTAACCTAGAAACCCTCTAGAAATAAGAAGGTAAAACTAGGGTGGGGATGACACCCACAAAAATTATTGCAACAATATGTTCAACCACTTCTGATGGTTTGCCCTGTTAAAGGCCTACCTTGTTAAAGGCCTGCCTTGTTAAAGGCCTGCCTTGTTAAAGGCCTGCCTTGTTAAAGGCTATACACTATATCAATAGTGACCTGGTTAGAGGATTTACAAACACTTACATGAAGTGTCACCCTATTAAAGGATTTACAATAGGTTGTTAAACCCACCTAATACATAGGATTTTCATCACCCTCTCCAAAGGTTTTCCACCTAGCTGTTAAGCTAACATATCAATACAGGATTTCAGCATCTAATACAATGGAAAGAAAGTATTAGAACATTTGATCTGATAGTATGCAATCTCTAATTGCTGGGTTCAGGCACTAGATTTGCTCTTTCAGTTCTGATCCTTGCTTGATCTGATCTCTGTATGTGTCCCTTGTTCTATTCTAATCTGTAATTGCTACTCCTTTCACTACGTCTTTCCTTCTTCACATTGAAATTTCACTATAATCTCCCCATACACTATTCTCATCCACATACTTGATGAAGTTTTTGACCTCCTTTTAAAGATTGTGAAGACTTAGGGTTAGGTATGGATCTATGATCCACATTGAATCTCAAATTCCTACTCATTCCTTGCATTTTTCTTATTGGTTGCATGCCTTCTCCATTTTTTTGATTGGCTACATGCAGATCACATAGGGAATGTAAATGATTCGTTCTTATCATTTTTCTCCTTTGAAATCTCTCTATGTCAGCCCCAAAAATGGTCTACATCTAAGTTTGCGAGGGCACAAACTCATATGCTGATTTTGTGTTACTGGGCACATATTGGACTACTGGTGCTCAACACATACTACTCTAGATTACTTGGCACATGTTACATTTCTTGATTGCTTGGCATATATTACAGTCTGTGTTGCTCGGTACATGAATATTCCTGAATCACTCAGCACATACTACGTTCTATCTTGCTCGGCACCTGAATACTGCTTGGCATCTATTACTTTCTTGTCACCTGTTAAGATTCTAACTCGATAGCTACTATAACTTACTCGACATACATAGTGTACTCGACATATATGGTGGAATTGGTTAAGTGTGTTGACACTCGAATGTCAAGACCATTCTAAAACCAACATACATACCTTGGTTTACACTTTTCAAAAGATCTTTGACTAATGGCAATAGTTAACACCTTACCATCTACAAAAAATTTTAACAATTCAGTTTGAGTCATGTCCAAAAGATGTTTAGAATGTAGATCGCATATTTTTGAGCTAACTCTCAATTTAAGTACATCTCTTAAATTAGGTGATACTCTTGTTTTATCATGCCAAAAAATTTCAGTAAGTTTCATATCAAATCTCAAGAGTCTACCACTAGAAGGCTACAAACTATTTGTTGGATCACATTCAAAGTTAACCCTACTCTTTATAATTCTTTCTAAAGTCTTATGATTTACATTAAGATATCCACTTATGTTACTAATCAATCTTTTGTTAGTAATTGATTTGTTAATTAAAGTTGTTATTGCTCATCGTGTTGCATTCTTATCTTTAGAGTGACTTCTCTTTCTGATAACATCAAAGGCACTAGCAATAGTCAATACAACATGTTTTAAAGACTCATTTTTATTCTTGGGTTTTGCATACATTCCTAACCTTTTCATTACATTTTGCATTTTAGATATTTTAATTAGTTGCAACATCAATTGACATTGAAACCCAAATTTCTTATTATAAAAAAATGTCTATATAATCTATTAGCATATGTTGTAATTTGTCTCCACGAAACCAATCCATGAAGATTATCTAGAACATCATTAGAAAAATGAAAATTATGTTCACACACTTCAGTTTTATTCAGACATGTTTGTTCAGTACTTGGTGTTTCCATGTCTACATTCATACCATTTTTATTTTTTGCTGGCATTTCATTTTCAATGTCATTTTTTCTTGGTATTTCTTTTGAGGCATGCATTTTTATTAGAGTTTGTTGTGCATGATCATTTGGCAATCTATTCTTATGAAGAAAATCTAAATCGTTTAAATCGTAACCTGCTTCTAAAAAATCACCAATTTCATCATGAGAAAAAAATCAAGGGTTTGGAGACACACCTATATTAAATGTTTGATTAGAATGTGCATTTGAATATCCTTGAATAGGGTTCTCTTCTTCAACCTCTTCATCCATCGTGGTATTCTCAATGTCTTTCTCCTGTAAATCATTGCTCAACTCTCTAATTCTTTGTCTTCTTTGTCATTGATGTTGTGCTTCATTCTCTTTATTTGTTGCAATCTCCTCATTTGTAAAAAATTTTAATTTTTTTTCGTTCTTTGTTGTTTTGATCCCATGTTTGCACCAGTTTTGAATTTGAATCAATAGCTTGCAAATTTTAGCAGATGACAAGAAAACAGAATAATTATGATAGAAATTCATTGTTACAATTTGCAACTATTATTCAATCATTACAATCATTGAAAAATGCTTTGTGGAGCATCTTTTGGGGCCCAATGGGTACACCAGAATTGACACCCGATTTTGTTAACAACTAAATTATAATCAAGTGCCCGATTCTAGTGCCATGGGTGGGAATTTGCATTGGGTTTTGCCTTGGGGAAGGTATGGCATAGGCTTAGTGGGACCAAGCCTATGCCTTTATGAACCAAATTTTGACTAAGGCATTTAATTGACAATTTCAGGGATTGTCGTAATTTTTATATAGTTTTCTTCCCATTGAATTTTTTGACAAAACAAAAAACCATTATAGATCTTACTGTTCCAATTTAAGAAATTTAATTTTATAGTGTTATGAGTTCATTTGCTATTTTTCCATTATTTATTAATCAAAAGTATCTCTTAAACATAAACTAGTGAGATTCACTAAAACTTTAATACCGTTTTAAACTTTTCATATTTTTAAAATTAATTTACATATCATTAATCTTAATACAATTTTTTTGAAGTTTAAAAAAATCCAAAGAAATCAAATTTTAATTAAATTATGGCATCTGTACCCAAGAGGTTTTAGGAATTAGCTTAATCGTCAATTTTTTAAAAAAAAATTCAAGAAAATTATTCTCATCAATCTTTGGTGTGTGAGGTACATTCATTTAAAATGATTCACAAAAATTTATTTAGTTGTGTCAAATTATGGTGTCTGTACACAAGTGTGGTATTGTCCTAAAACAAACATTTTGAAAAAGTGGTTTTTAAAGATCCATACTAAAAAAATAATCTATCATATGGGTAAACAAATAAATTACATATTCAAAAAGGAGATTCTAGGCACTACAATTTTTATTTTAGAAGTTTTTTTATATTTAATCTCTAAATGCCTCAAATTTTGGTATCAATTGACAATATATTTCAAAAACTGGAAAAACAGTTCCACCTTTTGGCCAAAAGTGACACCCAACTTCTTGCACTGACCCCCAAGTTGGATGATTCAAGAACCTCCAAATTCACCTCAGACTCATTTTCTCGTGTTGCATCATCACTTCCACAATGAATTTGTCAATCCAATCATATTATCTTAGGATGTGATATGTAGGCAATGGGTAAAACATAAAGAAACACCCATGAATCTTCCCTAAGCTAATGAGATGTAAATTATGGTTGAAATTCTCAAAAATCTAAACTATCCCTAATTCAAATGGAATCCCTATATTGAAATTTCAACTTCTTATGTTTGACAACACTATAAAAAATTATTAGGATATAATATTTATTGCAAAAAAAAAGAAAAAGTTTATAATTCTAAAATAGATTAATTTTAATGGAGAAAATACTACAAATAACAAGAAAACAACAATAGATAAAATGTTAATTAATAATTGATATTAGTCTTCCATGCATATCTTTAACAAGTCTCATCAAAATATTATATTTATTCATAACTTGAATAAATAATTCATATCAATTCGCAACTTTAATTCAGTCACTCTAATATAATGCAAAATTATATTTCACCAGTTCCTCTTTACAATAAAATAAAGTAAAATTAAATTTAAAAATATAAACCCAGATATTCTAAGAATCCTGGCACTAAAAGGAAAAACATAATATATTAATATTATCAAATACTCACACAGAGTCCTTTACAATATATTATATAAATTCCCCAAATTACCTTGAAAATTTACAATCTAACTTACTAATTCACTAGAACACTGAAGTGGCCTTACTACAACAGGTAAGACTTTTTAACATCCGCCATATTTAACATCTGGGCTATCTCATGAAACTTGGTATCATATTCTATTTTAAATGACAGAAAATTTTTATCAGAGAAGAGGAATTTCTAGGCTGTCCTAGTCCACGCGGAAGATAACCTGAGCTCCATACTGAGGTCTCAGAGTCATTGAAAACACAGGAGCATGAGTATAAGAAGGTGAAGTCGCAAAATTAAACTTTTGCAGAATCATGGCCAACACCAATTTTGCTTCCAACAAGCCAAAATTCTGACCCAAACATGTAGTTGGGCCTATTCCAAAAGGCATGAATGCCATTGGGTGCTTTGCAGCCTTTGCAATTCCTTCACTGAATCTCCCTGGATTGAAATCATCTGCATCATTTCCCCACAAAGCAGGATCGTGGTGGATTGCAATGATCGGAATGCAAAGTTGAGTGCCCGCTGGAATTGATAGCCTTCCAAGCTTCATTGCCTCACGTGCCTCTCGCAATAGAAGCACTCCTGGGGGATAAAGTCTCAATGCCTCATTTATGATCATTCCCACCTACAAAACAAAATTTATCACTAGTTTATGAGACAAATTCAAAATACTTCAATTGATGCTTTAACTATATAGATTGCAATTGCTCGTCAATTTGGGTCTGGTACTTACAATTTTGAGGCGACTTAAGGTGTCTGCATTTGGGGAATTGTTTTTCCCACATACTTCCAACACCTCTCTGCGACCTTTCTCTTGCCAATCTTGATTTATGCCCAACAATATCATGCACCATGTCAAGAGGAGTGATGTTGTTTCATGGCCGGCAAAGTAAAAAGTCTTACATTCATCGATGATTTCCTCTGTACTCAGGCTTCCATTACTCTTACCATTGTCTCTACCCTGCTTCTTGCTCTCAGACATCATAAAACCAAGCAGATCGGCACCATAGCTACCTGTTTTCTCCGTTCTGGCAGTCTTTTTCTTGGCATCTATAACTCGTTTTAAGCATCTTCTTATTTCCTTCTCCAAATTCCAACGTTGCCTATTCTTTCTAGTAGGCAGAAACCTGATGAGGACATTACATACCAATATAAAAACCCAATAGCAGTAATAGATTTCATAATAACAGGGCATTTATCCTAATAACCATGGGTGAACCTTTCGGCGACTGTTTGAAAAGAAAAAAGTTAAAAAACAAACATATTGAATGCTTTCATTGGTAATTTAAGACTCAAAAATCGTACTCAAAGAGTTTATCACCTGAAACCTGGAATATAAACACTGTGAAGTAATTCGACTGTGAGAATCATCTGTTTGTCCTGCAAGTCAAAGATCTGTTTTCCCTCTGCAAAACTGCTCCCGAATGCTGTGCGGGCAATAATATCCGCTGTGAGATCGTGGAACTCCTTTCCTACTTCAATTTCAGATGCACCTGACAATACCAATTTACTCCATTCATCCAACATGCTCGCACTGCTTTTCACAATTGTTGGAACCATCCCCTGTATTCACAAAACATTTCTTCTTCTTATGGTATTCTAAATATAAACTTCGAAATAGTAAAGTACTTAGAAAGTAATCTACATATACTTACTACCAAATACTCTGCATAGAGATTAGGGCTTTTTGCAGAATCACGTTTCAGAAATAAATACAGTTGACATGAATGTAACATTGTCAGCCATTGAAAAGCACAGTCAATACATCTGAGTATCATGTAAAATCTATAACTAGATATTGAGTGTTTTAACCTTCAAGAGATCCATGTGGAAAGCAGGATTGATGATTTTCCTGTGCCGAGCCCATTTCTCACCTCTCAATCCCACAAGCCCCTGTCCAACCAGTTGCTTTGAAAGGGGATTACCCGCAAGCTTTGTATAGATGCCATATTTAGTAGACAAAATCTCCTTAAAAAGTTCAGGGTGGGGAACAACCAATCGGGCATGAGGTCCAAACCAGAAGACAAAATCCTTTCCTATTATATCACATATAATAACTTTTATTAATCAATTTTTATTATTATTCTTAATAGGCAAGTAACAGGAAATACCAGTAATATGATGAATGAAATACAAGATCTTAAAACATTGCAGAATAAAAGTATACCATAGGTTTTGGTCCACTGATGCAAATAGGGAAAAACTCGAGGGAGAATGTCATGCGAGAGTTGCATGGGTTTGGAGTTCTGCTCAGCGATCATTCTTGATATCTCTGTAGAATTCCCATGAAGTAGTTTGTATGGAGGCCCCCTGATTCCTTGGGCTTCAAAGTGTTTTTTCACTTGCAGAGGCTTCCACCATATTGTTTTTGCAATCTTGAGCAGAAACAAAACTAAACCAGCACAAACAGCCGCCAAACTCCAAAATGCCCACTCCATATTGTAGACGTTGATATTGCTGTAGCTATGTCTTTGCTGCCCTAGTTTATAATGTTACCTTCTGTTGTCATGTTTATATTTATAATGAATGCAACTCCAACTACTCTTCGGCTTCAGCATCTAAGAACCTTAGATTCTGCTATCGAGCTCTCTTGTCCGCTGCAGGCCACAGCATCTGTTCCATTTCCAACCCATGTGTTTCTGACAATTTTTCCTACAGATGAGTCAAGTTTATATTTTAAAAAGAAAATAAATTGCCTACGTGTTCATATGTTCTTCTTGACAGATTTATGTCCTTGTTCACTTTCACTTGTGTGTTTTTGTTTAAATATGAGTGCTTCAAATCTTTTATTGAGATTTTTTAACTTGGAGAAAATGATAATTTGGAATCTTTTCATTTTCGTGGAATAGCTATTATTTTCAAACTTTCTATTGAGATTGAGATATTTTCATGGAATAGCTATTATTTTCAAACTTTCTATTGAGATTGAGATTTTTTAACTTGGAGAAAATGATAATATGGAATCTTTTCATTTTCAAGGAATAGCTATTATTTTCAAACTTTTTATTGAGATTTTTTAACTTCCAGAAAATGATAATTTGGAATCTTTTTCATTTTTATGGAATAGCTATTGTTTAGAAATTAAGAATATGTTTCAAGAGAATTGACATTAACAATGTATTCTTAAAAATGTTACATCATTCTACAAAATTTTCAATTTCTTTTTCTAAATGATAATTGCACAAATTATTATAAAATCGTAAAACTACCAACTCTATAAACAACTCCTTAATATATGATAACCAAAATAAAATAGCTAAAATGGTCAACTATATTATAATAAATAGATTATTGTTGTATTGTTTTTATGTTTCTAAAAATATAAAAATATAAATTTTAGCTTGGTTTAATGCATTGTAAATTAAATTAGAATGTTTTAGTCTTTTCTAATAAGTAGAAGCAAAAAAGAAAAAAATCCACAAAATAGAACCAAAAATCGCCGAAGTATTGGGATTGCCACATTAGCAAACATGATCCCCCTTGGTAGGAATAATTAGATCTAGAACTACACATTGCAACGCATTTATCTGTGAAGTACTAAGCACAAAATCTCTAACTGAATTTTTCCTTTTAGGAAGTGTTGATCATTACATAAAAATGTGATAGGAGCCTCTCTTTTTTTAGGGTTTATGCTTTTATAAAATTGATTAGGAACCCAATTCCAATCCTAAGATGCATAAATATAAGAAATTTCTTCATTGGATAAATCTAGCCAAAGTGTCTTTTGAGTACTAGACCAAAGAGATTTTGGAATAAAATCAATAAAACTCTAGGAACTTTTATTGGATTTGAAGAGGAAATATATTTTAAAAAGTTAGAGACATCATTTTTTTATTGATCTAGATACTAATTATAAATATCTTGATAATCTTGAAATCCTCTTAGATGAAGGATTGTGCTATCAAAAGATTGAAGTAACTACTATAGGTGGTAGACGTATCATGAGTAAAAGCTACATAGCTAGCCATTTAAAAGGAGTAGGAAAATTAATTGACCTTGTTCTAGGAATACCAGATATGAAGAGGAAATATATTTTTAAAAGTTAGAGACATCATTTTTTTGTTGATCTATATACTAATTATAAATATCTTGATAATCTTGAAATCCTCTTAGATGAAGGATTGTGCTATCAAAAGATTGAAGTAACTACTATAGGTGGTAGATGTATCATGAGTAAAAGCTATATAGCTAGCCATTTAAAAGGAGTAGGAAAATTAATTGACCTTGTTCTAGGAATACCAGATAGATTGAAAATTCTAGAAATTCGTATAGGGAATCATTCAAAGTGGATAGTGAGCTAAGATCTCAAACATGATTATATGGCTGCGAGAATGAGCATAATAAGAACACAAGTTATCAAATATAGATCAATAAAGAGAATCTCAAAGAAAGGGAAATCATAGGAGAGAAAAGATGCATGGGTTCTTTCTAGGACATAAAAAAAGCATAATGAGGACATAAGCTAACAACTCAACCAAAACCCTGGACCATATAGAAAACCAAAAAGTGTTTTCAAATATATAGAAAGAATGGAGGCCTTTTTCAAAGAGATCAATGAACAAGTCAATATCATGTTGGAGGTTAAAAGGTGATGGCACCCAAGTTAGGGAAGAAAAAAAGGCATTTATTAAATCAAAAAGATTATCCAAATAGTGCTAAAGTTGTAAGAACTCCATATCTACTACATAATCAAATAAGGGATAAACAAGTTTGTCTAGAAGAAATTGGTGGCAAGGAGATCCTAGAGGAGAATGTTCCACTACAAATCTAGAAGTAGACATTGAATTCATGGGGACCTCCATTGCTTCCTTGTAAATAAATGAGGAGATTCAAAAAGAAAAAATGGAACTTATTTAAAATATTTGTTTAATGAATAGTCCCTTCTCTATGAATATTTAAAAGAATTTGAAACTAGATGCATTAGAAGATATACACAATGAGATACTTATTGGTGAGGAAGAAGGTGAATTGATTTTGAATTCAAAAATATTGACATCCATAAAATCCTATCCAAAAAATAAAATAAAGCTTGTGGCAAGCATTGGGCAATAAGAGAAGGGGTAGGGAGGAAATCCTTGGCAGAACTAACAACTAAAGATGGTGAGGTAACAGGTCAAACAAAAATTATTTGTCTTTAGGATTCAAGAAAGGGAAATCTCCTTTACCAAGGGCCATATGCTCATATCATGGAATGTTACGGGCTTAAATGCCCCTCACAAAAAGTGTCTTTATCAAGAAAAGAATTATCTTAACTAGCGAAAAGATACCATCATCCAAGAAAGAAAAGAATCATATGAGGAAGTTGAATAAGTATTTATGAGCTTTAAGCAATGGAAGGTAAAAATTTTCTAGGATAATGGGGGTTTTAAGGGTTTGGTAGTGTGTTGGAATACAACTATTTAGTTTTCTTTGATACCCTAGATAATGATAGGAGTTGGTTAAGTGGAAAGGTGAAGAGTCCAATTTATTTGATCCCCAATATGTGGTCAACGGTATATATGAACCAATATTTTTCTTTAGAAAAATATCTATATTGATTTAGGTATGTGCACCAAGATGGTGGAAAAAAAGGTAGACACCAACCAAACTCTTCGATAATTGATAGGGTTTTGATGTTCTCCAAAACCTGATCAAGTGTTAAAGAACAAAAAATGTCTTAAAAAACCTGATCAGGTTTTAAGAAAGTGATATATTTTCGCTTGTCTATAGTTTTGGCCATTTCCAATGCCCAAAACTATAGACCAACATCAACGAGAATTTAAAATGATCCATTACTCGATTGCGTTTTCCTCAAATAGGCCATTTTTCAGTATTATCTTCCACTTGCAACAATGGTACCCCATGTACAAGGAATTTTTTCAAAAAAAATTATTATTATTATTTACATTTCTTATTAAAGTAGGGTTTGTAATTATTTTTTTAAACTTTTATATTAGATACTTCAAAGAATTGTATAAAATGAAATAGAGATGAAAGAGAACCTCCTATAGAAACACCACAATCAAATCATAAATATACTTCACATGATCAAGCTCAAATCCTCAAGTCTCTAAGGGATGACCACAAAACTCTTAAGTAAGTGATGCACAACCACACAATCCCCAAAATGTTGCCCCTCAAAAAATACCATGACTTTTAAACCCTCTATGTCTCCCACTAGATCATGTTAACACTACATGAGAGGACCTCATCAACTACCTTATACAAAATAGCTCACACATTTCACAATTGATTAATAGGTAGAGGTCATCTAGTCTTGATCACCCTCAACCCTTGCTAATACACTAGAACAAATGACCAACAATATAAATGAGGTGTCTAGGGAGGCTACAAAATGGGGTTCAGGAGGGGTAGGTGTCATGCATTTTATGGGGATGGGTTATCATATGACTAAGTGAAAGCTAAGGGAATACTTAAAAATGATATATGTGCTCTTTTTAATGATCTTTATACTAATAACTCTCTAGAAGCAATTACAAAAACCTTTCCTATACATTGGTGTATTCACAAAAGGATAAAATCAAATTTTTGGGATAGATGGTACCTGGTATTTGACCTACCACCATGTAATAATTATAAGGTGTCTTTATACTTAATGAGAAAACTATATTGTGAGTTCATCATTGGTGAGAAGCCAAATTACTTTAACATCTACTAGTTCTAGGGCACAGAGAGAGGCTTTATGCAGGATAGACCTGGGGCCCATAGGGTGGTACAACTACAAGATATGAGGCATACATCAATAAAAAAACATGACCCATTGTGTGGTTCCAACAATCATAAATGAGTCTATAGATTTATAGACTCTTCGTGCAACTACATCATTGACTGGTGTCATTATTTAGTATGGCACACATTTAGCCAAAAAAGTGGATGGATCATCACTTGCAACACCTCCACCATCATTAGATGTGCCATTAGGGTCACACCCTATGCAATATCCATAATCATCACATACACCATCAAGGACGTCCCCACCTATGATGCTTCCATCACCATCGCATGCATAATTAGAATCATCCTAACTCATTGAGCACATTAGACTCATCTATTAGGCTCTATGTGATGGGGTAGATACTAAGGCGAATAGGGATGGATTGACATCTCATCCATTTATGCATTATGGGAGAAGATCTTATATATCTAGTACTGAGGATTTGGTCCTCACAGATTATTTGATTACAATGGTCTTTTCTAGAGACAATACACAGGTTTATTTATTTGAGTTTTGACATGTTATTAATTAAACTTCTAAATATCATAAAAGTAAATATTTTATTTATTTATAGAATACTTTAGATTGATACATGAATAATATGCAATGTAGGGTGCAATAGGTGGTAGGAGAACATCATACATTATTCATTTCACTAGATGTGATGGGGGAGCTCGAATAGATGAGGTAGAGATTGATAAATATTCTTAGAAATGAAATAATACATTGGTTTGTAAATATTGTTTCTCAACATGATGCAGAGGTTGGGATATCCAAAAAAATCTCTAATTGGTTTGTTCAATGAGTCACTCTCCTTAGATTCCTAGATGTATGCAAATGCATTGGCATGCCTTCAAAGACTCCAAATTCAACTTCACCTTTGACTATGGATTCCAATGCTTCTTAAGGCTTTATCAAACCCAAACTAAGGTGATTTAGTAGTTTCTAAACCTAGGCTAGGAGAAGGCTGGGAGATGAAACTTATGACATCATCTCCCCTTTCCAAGATCAAACATACACATGCATATGGGATTTCAAGAAAGCATTCTTTAACTTATTCTGCATATTTTTAAGCATCTGGTCTTTTATTCATCACATTACTAGATTTTAGTATTCATCACATTACTGGAATTTCCTATTCCTTTCCCATTAATAATAATGATAATTGATTGATAAAAATGATTATATGTGATATAATAGGTCACAAGTTTTTAATTTGGTTTGGAGTTCATCCCAAATTGGTTGTTCCCCATCCTTAACTTATTAAGAATATATTTTCCACTAAATTTTCCACATCACCAAACTTGACCCCCTTGGTAGGAATAATATGATCTAGAACTACACATTGCAATGTATTCAACTAAAGTAAGTGCAAAATCTCTTACTGAATTTATTTTTCTTTTAGAAAGTGTTAATCATAAGATTAAAATGTGATAGAAGCCTCTCTTTTATGAGGGTTCTTCTTTTATAACATTGATTAGGAACCCAATTTTAATCCTAAGATGCATAAATCTAAGAAATTTCCGCATTGGATAAATCTAGCCAAATTTCCTTTTGAGCACTAGACCAAAGAGATCTTGGAGAACAAATCTAGAAAACTCTAGGAACTTTTATTGGATTTGAAGAGGAAACATATTTTAAGAAGTTAGGGACAACATTTTTGTTGTTGATCTAGATACATATTATAATTTTCTAGATAATCTTTAAATCCTCTTAGATAAAGGTTTGTGGTATCAAAAATTTGAAGTAGATACTATATATGGTAAATGTGTCATGAGTAAAAGATACATAGCTATCTTTTCAAAAGGAGTAGGAAAAGTAATTGACCATGCTCTAGGAAACATTAGATATATTGAACATTCCAAAAATTTGTATAGGGGATCTTTTAAAGTGGATAGCAAGCTAAGATCTCAGACATGATTTCATGGCTGCGAGAATGACCATAATAATAATACAAGACATCAAATGTAGATCAATAAAAAGGATCTCAAAGAAGGGGAAATCGTAGGAGAGGAAGGAGATATGGTTTCTTTCTAGAACATAACAAAAAGGCCCAATGAGCACATACATTAACAACCCAACCCAAAACCTAGAGCATATAGAAAACCACAAAGTGTTTTCAAATGTATAGAAATTTAGAATGGAAGCCTTTTCCAAAGAGATCAATGAACAAGTCAATATCTTGAATGTTGGAGGTTAAAAGGTGATGGCCCCCAAGTTAGGGGAAGAAAACAAGGCATAATTAAATTAAAAATATTATTGAAATAATGCTAAAGTTGTAAGAACTCCCCATCTACTACGAAATCAAACAAGGGATAAAAAAGTTTGTATAGTAGAAATTGGTGGCAAGGAAACCCTAGAGGAGAATGTTTCCAATATAAATCTAGAAGTAGACATTGAATTCATGGGGACGTTCATGCCTTCCTTGTAGATAGATGAGGAGATTCAAAAGGAAAAAATGGAACTTAAATTTAAAAGATTTTGAAACTAGATGCATTAGAAGATAAACACAATGAGATCCTTAGTGCCGAGGAAGAATGTGAATTTATTTTGAATTCAAAAACTATTGGTATCCATCAAATTCCATCCAAAAAATAAAATAAAGCTTGTGGTAATAACTAGGCAATAAAAAATGGGCAAGGAGGAAATTCACGACAAAACTAACAACTAAAGATTGTGATTTGTAGGTCAAACAAAAATTACTACTCTCATGGATTCAAGGAAGGAAAATCCCCTTTATCAAGGGTCATATTCTCATGTTATGGAATGTTAGGGGCTTAAATGCTCCTCACAAAAAGTGTCTAGTTAAGAAAAAAAATGTCTTGACTAGAGAAAAGATACTATTCATCCAAGAAATAAAAAAATCATATGAGGAAATCAAATAAGTTTTTATAAGCTTTAAGCAGTGGAAGATAGAGATATTCTAGGATGATGGGGGTTCTAGGGGTTTGGCAGTGTGTTGGAATACAACTTTTTGGTTTACATTGACCCCCTAGATAATGATAGCAGTTGGTTAAGTGGAAAGGTGAAGAGTCCAATATATTTGATCCTCAATATGTGGTCAACAATATGTATTGACCAATATCTTGATTTAGAAAAAGGTCAATATCTTGATTTAGAAAAATATATTCATTGATTTAAATTTAAATATCATTTCCTAGGATATATTCAAGAGAATTGCATATTGTGGTAGGTGACTCCAATGCCATCTTATATAGGCAACAAAAAATTGTTGTATTTTAAAGCTAGGATATTGACAAAAGATTTGGAGGATGGGGTTATCAAAAATAACCTAATAGAAATGGAGCTCAAAATTGGAAACTACATTTGGAAAAAAAAGGCTATATGGCTTTTACAACAATATATTCTTCTTTGTGTTAATCATCTTCCTTTCATGTGACCCTAGAAGGTGCAATTCTACCATGTGTAACTATGTTAGTGTGGATTATTTTCCAAATCAACTCAATTTAATACTAGACTCTATACTTCCTATGTCTCTATTCAAATTTAAGAATATGTGGTTCAAGGATGAAAATTTTATAGAAATGGTAGATCTTTCATAAAAAGATCATTATCTATACCTTTAAAAGGTATAGATAATGATCATTTTTATGAGAGCTAGGGAAAAGACTTTTAAAGGAATGATGCAGTACAAGGTAGGAGTGTATCCAAATAAGATGACCAATCCCCTAGAAAATACAACACAATAGAAGTATAAATAACACACTTTATTAACAAGATATCTTCATATGCACAACTAAATAATGATTGATTACACAACTCGCATAAGCAATATGTCAGGTTGTAAGGCCTTCCTAGTTACGGCCAATTACATTCCAAATTATAGAGAAAACTCGCTACTCTCAAGCTCTACCTTCTTGATCACGAGTAACCAGCAAGATTATTGACCAATACTCCCTCTAAGCCTCAAGGACATTACATATATAGCCATCAAGACACACAAGTTGTCTTAGAGTTTACAATCTCCAATAATAGGAAATGTGTTATACAATATAGTACTAACCCTCAAATTATTAATGACTAGATACATAATACATGAAATAAAATTTTGTGACCTCAGGTATAGGTCTACACATTAACCATCTGCTTAGATCCTAGATCGCATAAGCTAACTCTTAAATATAGAACCTCACCAAATTAAATACCAAGAATCACATGAAGAAAAATATGGGGAGTCAACACCCAAAAAGATGAAGCATAACTTCTGCCAGTTGTAACATTAAACTACGCACACTTAGAATAATGATCCATGGTAGGTTCACAATATGAAGCCAAGCTCATAGAATTTGGAAAGGAAAAGCAATAGTTTTTTCGAATCAAACTATCAGACCAATAACTGAAAAAAGAAAACAAACAAATATCTTTTTGGGGAGGCAAGATGCCAATAGCCCAAGGATGCTCCTGCATCAGACACCCAAGGGGACAAAAGATGTTCTATAAGGACTAATGAACATCTTAGAGAATTAAGAACATAGATCCCATGCTCATTCTTAATCCACAAATCCTCTTCATTAATTAATATAGAAGTCTATCCAAACTCACCCTGCAACCAGTAGTTCCATCAGATACCTTAGATCTACTATTGTTGCTATAGCTTCTAGTATCAAATGAATCATTATCGTTGTATGCCTCACTAATATATTTGGACCCGAATTGCGACGACCAACTATCACCGAAGTGACAGTACCAAGAATTGGTTCCCATTGGATGGGCATCAGACTTTTGGCATTGTAAATTACGATGGCAAGCTCCTTCTTTGCAATTGTGATGCAAAAAGCCATCAAAATTCGGTAGAAGGAAAAGCCAAGAGGTTATCATGACATTATCATAGTTGAAATAGGTCACCATCGTAATTACAACATCTAACAATTTCTCTATGCTGTCACAATAATGACACTTGCACTCAAAGGTTGATAGTCATTAGTTGGAGTTGGCATCGCAATTGTGATGGTTTTTGACAATAGTACCATGGGTACGACATATATCCCTCGAATTGAGTTGTCACAATGGTGACAACTATGTGACAAAAATGTTATTTGTCCAATGTTAGTATGTTGGATCAAGCTGTCACAATTGCGACAACCTACTGAAATGTTTTAAAAAAATATTGTTATTGGAGGAGGACCCTTCAAACAATGATTTTGTGGACCACAGACCTACAATGCAAATGGCCACATTCATGGTGAGCCCCATAGGTTTTAGACTCTTTTTCATTGTTGAGTATATCTTCAAGACTAAAATTGATAACTATTTGAAAGGCAGTGTTATGAATTTTCTAAACTCTGTGACTTACAATGAAATTGGACTTATGATTTAAACTTTTCTTTTTAAAATTTGTTTTAATTTTGCTAACATAGTGCTGCTCATGAGAATCAGTGTCAATTTCTGGCTGATGATATTTTTAAAACATACAGCCAAGTGTAGAGACTTCAACACAAATCTACAATTTTCACTTGGCTCGTTTCATAAACATTTAAAAAGTCCTTATATAGATATGTTTCATTTTATCTTTAATGTGCATGAAGGTTGATAAAAAGAACATTGGCCCTCTCCTTTATATCACCTATTGTTGGTATATTCTCCAAAGACCAACTCTAACTCCACGTAGGAACCAAACTCATCATTCCCAAAGACCATTTTCATCATGATTCATCAAGAGAATCAATTGATTTTTGTCAACAAACAAAAATCAAATTGGTTTGGTTCAGAATTTTCAGTCCACAATCATGACTAAGCACAAAATGTTTGAACATGCAAGCTAAGAATATCACCCAAGCCATGAGGATGGTCACGCACATAAGGGATTTTGATGATCATGTTTTCCATTAGAAGACTGCATGCCAATGAAAAAAATTTGAAGATGTCATAGACGAATGATTAAAGTGGAATTTCAGGTCAGAGTGATTGTACATAAAAGGAAACCCTTCTTTTCTATGTTCTTGTATTCATGCTCGCATGAAAGGAAACACTTTATAGCCAAAAAAAGAAATCTAATTCAAAAAATCAACAAAACAACAAATCTTGCCCTTCTTTTAATTACATGTAAATAAATCAAAACTAGGAGGAAAATAAGTACACCAAAGTAATGATTGAATAAACTAACTTTTCCTATTCCTTTTAGGCCAAAAAATGAATGCTTTTATATTACAATTTGTTCACTACTTGTTGATCTTGATTTTAGTGCTTGGATGAAGGAATTGTTTTTTTAAAAATCCTTAGCTCTCTTGCATTCTAATATCAAAATAATTATTTACACAATTAAACTCAAAAAATGTTAAACATTGTAACACATTTTCAAACTAATTGAAATAACAACAAATGTAGATGACAAAAAAATAGTGTTTAAGAAGAAATGCAAAGCAGACCCACTAGGAGCTTAAAAAGCTAACACTAGTACATTTGACCTCATTTTTCAACCCAGGTTGGTCGAAATTTGGACCAACCAATTGGTCAAATTTTTTCTCGTCAAAATTTTGACCAACTTACTGGTTGGTTGAAAATTTGACCAATTCGTTGGTCAAAAACTTCCCAAAGCCCTGGTGCAATTTCTACCAGGCATTGGTCAAAATTTCACCCAATGTGTGGTAAAAAATTATCAGGCATTGGTCAAAATTTTGATCAATGCTTGGTGGAAAACTTTTAGGCATTGGTCAAAATTTTGACCAATGCTTGGTTGAAAACTTCCAAGCATTGGTCAAAATGTTGACCAATGCTTCATCAAAAACTTCCAGGCATTGGTCAAAATTTTGACCAACGCCTAGGTGTAAATTTTTGTCAAGCATTCTATAAAATAGTTCACATGCCTTGCATATGATTTGACATCTTGTGAATGCCTTGTGCATGCAAAATGTCAAATCATATGCAAGGCATGTGAACTGTTTTATAGAATGCCTGAAAAAAATTGACAATAACTAATCAAACTGTCTTAAACACCAACAATAACTAATATGCTTCTTCATTAATATGCCCAGTATAATAAGCGAACTCGGAAACTATGCAAAACAAGTTATATGCTAAAAGGAAATCATTTAGGAGATACAAAATATGGGGAGAGTGGGACAATCCCTATTTGACACTTGCTCCAGAGTATGAAGCTACCCAGATTAAAGTATTTGCGCAAATGTTTTTTTAGAACCACATTTATAGAGGTTGGAAATTGATTCATTAGAGTTGCTCATCTGGCACAGCTTTGGCTAAGGCTGAGTTGGAGTATCCAAAGGGACACTAGAAATCAAGCAATTATGATCCTTCTCAATTGATGCAGACCACCAACATAGTCATCACACAATCAAATAACACTACCAAGTTGTATAAATACTATCAAGAACCTTCAGAACATCTCCAACACGAAAGTTGACTCATCTTCAGCACCAAACATAAGAACACTAAAACTACTGAACTCAAAAAAAATCAAAAGATAGATTGCGGTACTCAAAACCATGAATAACAAATACTAACATAAAGATAAGATATGAGAGTAATTCCAGCATCACAACCTCTAAATCATCAAAACTAATTCATAGTGAACCAAATACACATCCTTTAGACTCAAGAATACTATAGCACTAGTAACCAAAACTCATTCAATTAACCATTTGAACCCCTGTAAGTTGATAGCCAACAATTACAGACATCTTAAAAAATCTGACAAGAATAGCAACTATAGATCTCCAATGTAATATTCAAATGAACAATAATACCAGAAATTCACATTTATGTTAGCATTTGTGCAACTAATAAGTGTTCTACTTAGGTTGGGTATTTGCACCTCATCGTTGAACATTTCTTTAGTCATGGTTTTGAGATTATTTTTCTGGCATTGAGGTTGGGAGAAGGATTGAGGACAATGTCTTTGTAAATTCTATCTGCCATGTATCATGGTGGAGATGTGATCATTGCAGGTCTCTTGTTTTTATTGGTTATAAATTGTGAGAAGTATCCTACTGGTTTTCTGTATGTGTTGTTTTATTAAGAGTCATCTGTAGATGAGTATTGACATGCATTTTGTACGTAATGTCTGAGAAAAGGATATATCCAAGTCTGCATTATTGTAAAAGGAAATCAATATAGTGTTCATTAAAGCTTGTAGGCTTAGCATTTGTGAGATTTGTATTTAGATTCATCCATTATTCACTAAAGTGACTTTTCTTAGCATGGTTGGATATTTCCCACTAGGAAGGTTTTCCCAGGGCATCTCTGGTGTTCATTTTCTTTTAGATGTATGTTGTTCATTTTATGCTATTCTGGTTCTAAACTTAACAAACGGGACCTAAAAAAGAAATGCATGGAAATTTATATTCTAAGCCACAACCCACAAAGTTCCTATTCATGTACATCTATGATCAAGTTGTTTGAAGATCTGTGCAACCATAAATTAGCCATCAGTTTGTGGAGAGTTAAGTACCTTGCATTGGGTAGTTCCTTTAAATTGTTGGGGGTTGATGAAATTCTTAAGAATTTGAGACTAATTTTGGGAGTAGCCTAGTCACCTAAGAGAGTTCTAGTCTATGTCCAAGAGCTATTTAGTAACCTGAACACTACATGAATCACCATTTGAGATTTTTTCTAAGTCTTCAAAACTATCACACGAGTAATTGGATTTTATTTATGAGATTGCAATAACATGCAGTACACTTAAAGCAGTAGTTAGTTTTGGGTCCAAGAAAACTTGTTATATACTCATGAATTGAAGTTCTTGCCATGCTTTTGCAAAGTTTCTTCTTTACAAACTTATAATGCATTTTTCAATATGAGATATATGAAAATTTGGCCTATGGTTTGTGGTGTAAAACTTTGCCAAAAGGCTATTAAATCCTAAGTGGGACTGCAATTTGAATGGACAATTGGCTAGTTTGTGGCATAGCAATTTGGTGGTGTTTGATGTTGTTATTTGTGACAAAAAAAAAAGAGTGGTGAGAACATAGATATGGTAGCTAGCAAGTTGTAAAATTCTGGCTAGAAAAATATCTATAGAAAAAGAGAGTGACAGATGCACATATATGTGCAATAATATACATATGTGTGTGTGCATACACATGTATATACATGTATGGTACATACTACATGCATATGCATATATAGGAGAGCAACCTATACACATAAACAAGACTACTTTCCAGATGGATAAATAACATTTTTATAAGATGTGAGCCTCACTTTATGGAGCCAATTCCTTGTATGTGTAATGCATACATAGAAATGCGTGATAATATCCCCATTAAAACCAAGTGAGGGATTTATACTAGGTTCTATACATCTGTATATTTGTATGCATGCAACATTCATATAAGTGTTCTAAAGATATTATTTGAGACTTGAATACAGGGAAAAACACTATTTAAGAAGACTTCATGAGACTTATGGTGTTGGAAATCTTAATAGAATAAAACACGCACATCTCTGCTAAATTGTGATATTTCTATTAGGATTCAACAGTGTAGTTTTTATGTCAAACTCATTGACTCAATAATCCCTACTTATCTCTATTAAACTTGCAGCAATAATCCAAAGGAATCATACTATAATGAGTAAATGAAAACTCCCTGAGTGTAATCTATAAAAGTTTCTAATTTATTGAAAACTCAAAATTTCTCAATGTTTTGCACTTGTAGCTTGTCCTCAATGGTAGTGGCTCCAATAAGAGTCAAATTTTTTTCAATTTCTTTAGCTAACTGTTCTAGACTTTGACTCTGTTTATCAAAATTAATAATATTATGTTTTGCTTTGATCCATCTCTTCTATACATGTTAAAAATGATTACGATTAAATGAAATAGAAATAGATCTCAATGAATGAATTCACATTTTCATCTATATTACTTGAATTCAGTGTACAAGAATATGCCAATAGATAACAAGACCTACATCTAAATGCACTTGCCTCCCAATCCAAGTAGGATTCTTCATTAAGTTTTGAATATGCCAAAGCTAGCATTCTAAGGCCTACTTCTCCATACTCCTTCAAATGCTCTAGTGTTTTGTATCTCCACTCCTCTACTTCCAAAGAAAGTTTCTTAAAAATGACATTATCAGCACCTTTACATAAAAGTAAAATCTCACCATGTGGATCACGAACAATCATAGACATACGCTTCCTGAAGCCCAATTGAGAAAAATAAGTATATGCTATTAATTATTGAGTAAATTTCACTCAAAATTTGCTACGTGTATATTGTAAACAAATGAACTATGAAATGTAATTTATATCAATGAACCGTGTTACCTTGTAGTACTAAAATCAATTGTGTTCAGCACCTCATATTCAAACTCATGGTACCTCCCAGTTGATTGATAAAATTGAATAAACAGTGAAGATGTTGACTATTTCTAAAGAAAAAAACCTAGCATCTTAACAACCACAGCAAAAGCTACCTCATCTAGTGATTCTGCATGCTACAACTGTAGACAAAAAAAAATGAATGAATGAATATTTTTAATGACATCCATGAGACTAATTAGTCTAATGGACCATAGATCAAAGCCTAAATGATTACACATATTAATTTGACAAAGGATGTGACATGGAATGGCTTAAGACCAATTCCATTTTTGTATGACTAACATGTTGCAAATATTTGAAAATGCATACGGGAGAACACATTAGGACATTGGGAGGAATATGCATAGTTTTCCCTATCTAAGATGGTTGAAAATGCATCTTGTTCTGCAAAAGACAATAAATGAATGATTGACCATATTAAGCCTACTAAACAAGTGACATGGAATTACTTAAGCTTGATTCCATTCTTGCATGATTTTTAAGCTATTCCAAATGACTGCAAAAGCATATGGAGGAACATATTAGAGTACTGTCAACAAATGCATATATAAAGCACGAATGGCCTCTCAATGTATGAAGGAGAAATGCATTTAAAAGTGTCAAAGATTCAAAATTAATAGGTCAAACTTTGACAATCAGTAGTACTATTTGATGATGTGCCACATGAATTCAAAGTCCTTTTTTTTTTAATATGTTTTGAATTTTTCCTCAATATAAGTGGAATTGTCTTATGGATAGATACCTACTAATGTTGTGCCTATAAATATGTATGTCAAGGTTATTTTTAATGTCAATGCAAGCATTTGCCACTCGTAATTATGATAATAAAAAATGACTATAGTTGATGGATGTACCAAATTTTGATATTATATGTTGATATTTCTATGTCATGCTATTGTTAAAACTTAATCTACTTTAGTCAATAACTAAAGGACATTCTAAGCCTATTAATCTTTGGATGTGTATGTTACTCTTAAGATAGACATGGTTGTTTAGGGTCTTGCTAGTCCTCATGGTAGTCATGACACTATTTGGTAGATAATAATTGTTACAGTTTTGTCCATGATTGTGTTTGGTCCAAGATACCTAGCCTTGCCTGATAGCTTGTAAGCTTACAAACTTACAATGTTTATTGATACTCCTATAATATAACCTTCTCTATCTATTTTCATGAACTAAAAATAATGCTAAGACATTTTAACCACATATGCAAAAAGATGCTCAGTGACCATTGACAAAAGAGACCTCTGTTAATGGAAAATAATCAAATAGGCATAGAACAATAAACAAGATTACCTAAATGATGCATCCCTTAAGATGGACTAATTCCAATTCTGCATAATGTAAAACTTTACATAACAAGTCTAGTATAAAAGCGTACACAATTCTAAGTGGTGATGAATTGACTTGTAGGAGAGTTCTTCCTGACCATATCATGACATCAAGGATAAATGTATTAAGGCAACACTAACAAAGAACTAAGAGTCACAACCTTCTATATAAATCCTACCATTTACTCAAAATTAGGCTAACAAATCTTGGACAACATTTTACAATTGTCAGTGGTCACCAACTAAGGCTAGGCTCACAAAAAAAAATATCCTCAACTGCATTAGACATATTATTCTGATTGTAAATTTAATTTAATGGTCATCAATTGAAAAACTTTCAACCATGTTACATGGTAATTAATAAATATCACAAAGGAACGGTTGATGTTTGTCAAATTTATCAGTACACTAATCAATAAATCTTTGAATCTCCTTTTGTGTCACTATCATTTGTATGACATTAACCCTAATATAGGCATACCAAGTTGTACATAGTAGCATGTATCCATTGTAGAGTGAACAGGGCATTAATCCTTGGTATGAAATAAAGTAATAACTATGAGAAATTATGATGTTCCAAAAATAAAGATCAAAATATACATCATATATCTAGAATAATTGGTATCAGAATAATCCTAAATCTCTTTGTTCATAAATTGTTGAGCATAATACAATAACACTAAGCAAATATCCACTACAGAGTAAGCAAAAATATTCCTTTCTGGGGTAAAATAATTGACAATAGGAAAGAATGGCATTCCACCAATGTGAATCATGTATCCAGGATAGTATAATTTTGGAATTTTGGAATTTTTTACCAATCATGAGGACTAGATTTCTTCACCTTGTACCTTAGAATCATTCCGTCATTAGAAATAATGAGTGAAAGTTGGATAAACAACCCTATAGAAAAGGATATAGTGCTTTTAGATAGCAATTAATCTCATCTCAATATGAATAACTTTTCTCAAAGTTGGATCTAGTTGTCTAAAGTAAACCAATCTATCTAGTTTAGCACAAGTTAAGATCATAATTGACACACATGTACTAAAGCTCAATGACCATATCCACTCTTTACCAAATCATAACATACTTTGCAAATTTGTCCAATAAAATCATGATCAATCATCAGAATGTATTTGATTAGTTTTTAAGAGAAGCAGGGATCAAAAATGTAAAATTGGCAAATTGTTAACTAGGTGCGAAAAAAATTGTTCCTAAAGAATAAGTACAATCATAAATGCACTTGACTATGAACTTGTGACAACTTCTTCTTCCAAGAAAATGCCCACCACTTGTGAAATAGAATACACATCTAACAAGAACAAATACCATCAGGCTGGGAATTATCTATAGAAATTTTATAATATATGGAACATTTCCTAACGACTATTGAAATTGCTAAGTGAATTTTTATCCCAAAAAGTCAAGTCCACAAAGATAGATTTGGTAAATTTTCCTAGCTTAAACATTTTAGAACTCTCAGTTCACATAGATACAACTAAATAGAATTTTTCAATTTGGTTTGAGCTGCAAATGCTCAGTGTTCTGCTGCTAAGCACTGACTATATTATTCATGTTCAGAAAACCAACTTCAAAGATCAGACACAAAGAAAATCATTCATTGGGGGATATGCACATATTGACAATGGAAGGAAACCCAATAACATGAAAAATGCAGCCTATAGCAACATCACCCCAACATTTCGAGGTTCCAGCTTATTGCAAGTTCAACCCTACCATCCAAGCAATAAAGTATCAATACTATCACCTTTGCATAACACTAGTAAGTGGGATTTCCTTACAAAACTAGTCACTGACTCAATGAGATACCAAATATATATTCATCAACAAATATGGGATCTAAATCTTAGGCAATTTATGCTCTTTTCAAAACATCAGAACCTCTATGAGGATATAACCAATGTTTGGTTCATGAGTATTTTGGCATAAGGAAACATTTCTTGTGGACTGGTAATGCTCAAGGATCAAATGTTCTCCATACTTTCAAGAGATCCAAGATTGAATCTCAAAGACATTAAATTTCTTCAACAAAGGATACATCCCAATTAGAACTGGCTTGTTGGTTCCAATGAGCCACAAAATAAATCCAATTGGAGAGAATCATCATAGCCTTGTAAACCCTGAGGCCCTAAAGTTTTGCTTCTTAACACCCAAGAAGGTTTCCCCTAC
The DNA here is from genome assembly GCA_028749045.1 of Cupressus sempervirens. Classification (NCBI taxonomy): domain Eukaryota; kingdom Viridiplantae; phylum Streptophyta; class Pinopsida; order Cupressales; family Cupressaceae; genus Cupressus; species Cupressus sempervirens. The sequence continues at coordinate 894,172,048 of CM053792.1, forward strand.
CCCAATGAACACTACCTTAATATCTTTCCAACTAAAAGCACCTGGGCATGCTCCTAAAATTACATCCCAATTTTCTACAATCATTGAAGCAAGAAAAGAGGAAAAAATAAAAAAATATATCCTACCTTTCAAATTTTCAATAACCTAATCTTCACCAGTACCTTGAGATTCAAAATAATGGCCAAGAGCACCCAAAACTCGTTCACCACCAATACAAAGAGCTAAGAACAAGACCAAAAATAAAATAAGTAGGAAATTATAAAATCATGCATAATCAACAACACTAAAGAACACAAATAATAATAATAATTAGTTTACTCGTCCTGGAAAATGGAATGCAGTCTGAAACGTTGATGCCAAAATTCTCTACAAAGTTTTATTTTCCAAAAACATTCATATTCACTAAAGTGGATTTGAAACATCGTGTTTCTAAGAAAAATCAATTAAAAAAACTTACTATTGGGAGAACCATTGAATTCCACATAGAACTCATGCATTCCATCATTTATCATCTCCACCTTGTAGTCCCCCGTCATCCTGTTCAATCCATAGATTTTATTTAACACATACAAACACACCTAACTCAATAAAATAACCATTGGAACAACATTAAGATCATAAAGCTAACATCAAGAAAAATAATAATAATTACTTATAGTTTCATAACATCCATCTCTCGCCTCTTTCTTGGAGAAGACATTGTGGTGCTCTGAATCATACAACAACCCTCAAGAAAAAAATCCTTGCACCCAACACCCACCTCCAAATCAATGAGTCAAAGTGTACCCAATATCAAAATACCACCACCTCCATTATAATCTATCCCCACAAAGCTTCTCTGATCCACGAAAACTATGTCATCGGATATGTCAAAGAAGTGATCGTATCCTTTAAGCATACGAGTATCGGGTCTTATTGGGCACTATCTTCTTTTTTCTTCCAAAGGAAGATCAAAAAAATCTTTCGACATGTCTTTAACCCTCTCCGACAATGAAAGATCTATCCTGTGATTTATTGTCTTCAAAAGCAGAAGCCAAACCCCTGTAATCATTAACCTAGATAGAAAATATTTAAAATACCTAATTTGGGTATGTATGTTTTAATGGTGTTAGGGTATAGACCTAGAAGAATCCCTAGTCTTGGGCTGCTTGGCTCAATTGTGTTACTATCTCAGAGTGTTCACCTGCTAAATCAATGACAAGAATAGATCGAGGAGCTTGAAGAGGAAGAGATGGCCTTTGATCAGACAAAAGAATATATCTAGCAGGAACTTCTTTGATTTGACGGTCATGGAAAGTTTGGACTAGGTCTATTGGCCTATGTAGCCTCTTATACTACTTCAGAAGAGCTCCCACACACGCGTATTAAACAAAAGAATGAAATATTCGAAACCCTTTTTAATTTTAACATGTTAAGCTTGTGTTGGTCAAAATTTCAACCAACACGGGCATGGATTTTTAGAAGACATATTTTTCCTTCCATATTTTGGCCAATCTAAAACATTTTAATAGATGGTCAAAAATTTTGGTCTAAAAATGGGGTCAAATGTACTAGTGTAATAAAATGGGAAGCCAAGCAACATAAAGAGAAAAATACCTAGTGGCAAAAATAACCTAATAATTTCTTCTGGTAATTTCTTATAAACCTATTTTTCAACTTAGTTTTTGCAGGTTGCAACATTCAAGATGGCAGGATATGCTTGTTTCAGTGGAAGGATGTCTTGTAATCAAATTGAGGGGTTTAAATTAAAGAGAAGGTGATGAATGTGCATTCATGCAGACAACCAGTTGAAGTGTGGGAAATTAATTGATAGGACATGATTCATGATGAGATCTTGGTTTAAATTAACAAGCAAGCAGTAATTGTTCTCGATGTCAGATCTAACAAGACATTAACAACTTCTCTATTTATAATCCAGTGATCTAGTGATCTATTTATATCAGACAAGGAATCTAGTTATCTATTTGTATCAAAAGTTAATGAAATTTGGACCAGATTATAAGTATATCAGTAACACTTCTTCTTATGTCATACAACATAATATAAAGGTTTTGACCAACAATGAAAACATATAAAAATAATACCATCAAGGGTATAGGATTTTTTCCTTAGTAACAGAGATGTCTAGTGAGTACTTTTAATAGTAACTTACAGAGCGAGTTGGTCCTAAATCTACAAATCAGGCCTAATATTTCCCAATCTAGGTGAAGGGAGTTAGGAGAAAAACCAAATTCCCATTCTTTGATACTATTTCATAGCCTATAAAAAAGAGTTTCTAAATATGTAATTTAATTTGGGGGTCATTTAGGATTTTTAGGAGAAAAAACTCAAATACCTCATTAGGAGGGCTAATTTTATCATGTCTATTTTAGCCCTTATTGCAACAAATTGGATTATGGGTTTTTTCATGGACAAGAACCAAAGTATCTATGGTTACATGTTGGGTCTAAGTAACATATAAACATGTTTATTCTCTATGAGAAATTCTAATTTGATCCTAACAAGAATTGTTAGATTGCCTTGTTAGATACCCTAGGAAGGCGAAGGATAAGTCCTAAATGATTCTTTGGGAAGGCCACTAATGAGTAGACTATTGGATGGTCATTAAGACCTTGTTAAGAAAAAATGTGTTTGGTTAGTTAAACCACAATCCCCTCTGCATCACATTGGTATCAAATCCATTATTGTTGTGATCGGTTTGGTATATGTTAGTCACCAAAGAATCATTATTTCTAGAAATATCAGAGGCCAGTACAATGACTAAATATCAGAATGCAATACTCTTATTTTAGTACTTAGCCAATGGAGAAAGTGTTATCCCAAGGACTAAAAATGTCTAAATTATCATATCGAAAATAGCATTTAGAGGGACTCTGACATTACATTAGAAGCAACCTTGGACGATGAGGTCAGGAGATTGAAAATCCTTTACTATCTAACATCTATGTTTTGCTAGGAAAAACTCCACTTTCCTTGTCTATAGGCATTTCTTATTATTTCAGACAATTTCTTGGCACCTATTTAGGATTGTATCTAAACAAGTTAAACTTTGCATTATATTGGCCAATTCTACATGTTAGTGGAAATTTAATACTAATTTCATATGTGTCACGCAACAGTGTGTGCATTCAAGAAAGGAAAAGAACTATTAAATTTTTTACCTTTTTTGCAAATTGCACTAGACACTCTTCAATTGTAGCCTGAAAAGACTTGTTCCAGTTTTTTATATCATCACTGAGATTGGAAGCCAAATCAGACATGGCACCAACCATTGCTATAGAAGCTTGTGATTTTGACTATTATGCAAGGATAGAAATTTTTTCTAAGATATTAATTTACATTTGAGGTTGTTGCACCACATTCTTGTGATCAAGATATTTAATGAGCATGGACAATATAAAATTACTATAATGGCCTACAAATTGACCAATAGAAAATCATGAAATATCATCAAATATTTTTTTTTCCACTATTCAAATTCTTCTTCATGTCTCCCAATTTACAAAAAAAGTTATCAAATGCAATTAAACATGATTGTAGATAAATGGAAACAATAGAATACCTTAGAAAGGAATAATTTGAGGCAATCCCATAGTAAGCCATTCTTTTGAATACTTCATCCATTACAACTGAATTTCATAAACAAATGAGTTTGAGTATGGCATCGTTCTACATTTCTTGAAACCAAGAGATTCACATAGTTAGTTTTCATGCAATCATAGGTTAATGTTGAGCTTTTCTTGGTTTCAAGAATAGTTTAATATTCTCTACTAATCAAGGTTGACCACGTGAAGGTGGAAGGTCATTTGGCCCCACCCCGAACATCTAAATTCCTTGTTAACATCTAAAATTCATTCATTCTATTAATAAAATGCAACATTCATGAATTATCACATGATAACATTCATTAACACATTAGTTTCATTAGAACATTCACATTAACATTGAAACATGAGATTCATTAGAAAATTCACATGAACATTCAATAGAACATAAATAAAAGATCTATACATAAACATCAATCATTATCAAATAAGTTACATAAGTTACATGAATCATTTCTTTTTTCTTTTTTCCTTTTTTCCTTTTTTTTTCCTTCCCTATATTGTTGCAGAGGCATATCCATGTTGTCATCAATATTTCTTCTCACTCATGAATGTGCACTCACTGTCCTTTGGAAAGGAAGGTCCTCTGCAATAAAAAATAAAAGGGTTAAATTTTTTAAAATTGGACTTTAAAGATTTTAAAGAAAATTTTAGTGCTCTTTACCTTGTCCAATGACATCATCTTGCCCATCGACTTGGACCTCAACACACTTATTAGGAATAAGCTCTACATCCCGTGCAACTGCAATACAAGATGTTTTCTTAATCCCAACACATATTATAGTTAAATTTGTATTACTACACCAAATCAAATTTAAAATGTTTACTTGTATTAATAATTTAGAAATAAAAAATTGAATAGAAAATATATACCTTGAGTACTAGGATCCACATTCGAATCACTGCCTCCACGGTGCTCAGCTAATGTATCAGGATTGGTAGGCCACGATCCAATGTAAATAATTAGTGCATTTATCAATAATATATAAATATAAATACAAGACAAATACTAATAAATCTTAATCATTCAATTTAATACATATAAATATATTCACTTTAAAGTTTTAAACAAATATATAATAATTGTTTCCTTACTTTAAACAAATATAGCAACTTATATTTTTGGAGCTTAATATCAAATACAATAATTGCTAAAGTATTCAATTTGAAATAAAAATCAATTAACTTATTTACCTCATTGCTAGATCCAGTAGAAGAACCTTACACACTCATTTCTCAGAGTCATTAAGCTACGACTGTATAGTCTTTTGTGTAGCCTAATTTCTTGTCTTCTTCAGAGATTGTTTTTTTAAGCTCCATGGCCTACATTTTTGCTTGGTATCATGAATTTTTTTTGTAATCAATTTCATCAAAGAACAAATTTTTTACAATTTATAAAAACAATCATATAATTTTTCATTTACTTATACTTATAACTCATGCAACAAGTTTTGAATATCCACCCAAGCCAAGCTTGTGCTGCCTGTGCTTTTGTTTTCTTGCTTTGGTTGCCTTTGATGTGTCAAGAAACCTATGTGAAGTTTGAAATATGTTAGATCACATAAGTATTAAGATTAATTATTATAAAATTTCATTCTTAATATTATGACATACCTTCTTTCCTCGGGTGGTATCGTTTCTCCATCATCTAATGCTCTTTTCTCAGTGGCATCCTTTATAAGATTCTCCCACTCAATAATGGGAATATAGGGGGGTCGTTGATAACATGGGTTTTTTTTCATTTGAGTCTTTTAGTTGAACCTAATATACTTCAAAGCATGGCCTTCTTTCTTAAGGATCCTAAGACTTTGAAAGATGTTGGGTCCAAAAAGTATTGTCATGGCATCAATGAGTTGGTCCTTTAACTCTTTTGCTTGCAAATCCCACCTTTTAATAAAAGAAAAAGAAGGTTAGATTCATAAATAAACTTAAGCTACCTTTTAATTTACTTGAAGAAATTGATCAAATCAAGGAAACATGATCTAGCAATGAAATCAATATATGAGACCCTATGTGTATGGTTGGCTCAAATATACGCAAACATTCATCATTAAGTTCTTCATAAAATATATTATTGCTTGCCAAATAATATGGGAGGTTAGTGCATTTGATTATGAGTATAAGGTTGTATAGTAAAAGAAATGATCAATCTATAAAGTACCTAGAAGTTGGGTTACTTTCAGGGGAAGACCATCTTCAAAGCTAATGAGCAATTGATCACAATTATTTAATATTCCCGTAGATCTAAGATGGGAACACCCAGGAAGGTCCTCATCACCTCCTACATAAAATGAATGAAATATTACAAAATGCCCCCTAAGAAATAATAATTCAAGTGAAATAAATGCATGAAAAATGAGAGAGAAAAAGGGGAATTGGCTTACCAATAGGCAATGTCACAACATCTATCACTGAGCTACGTGTTCCTGAATTCGCAATCAATAGTGTCTCTTTGGTTCTACTCCTTACATCAAGTGACGTAGTAAATAGATGATCAATGGTACCTGAGCTAAAAAATGAGATTTTTAGAGCACAATAAAATAAGATTGTTAGAGCTATTAAAAAAATTATTATTCAAGCAAAACACAAGTGTAGGATAGAACATGCAATGTACTTGAACCACCTAAAGTATCATCCTCTAGGGGATTTCCCCTTAACATCCTTACCATCCTCTGAAAAAATAACACATGCATTTTATTTAATGACATAAATAAAAGAGTATACTATAAAAACTGTTATTGAACTTTTTTATAATTAAAAACTACGTTAATATTTATTATATATGTTTGAACTAGGCTCACCAACCTATCAATCATATCTTGTGTTGTAGGAGCCTGAGGTTGAGTTAATGCCACTTGTGATAACTATTTTCCTATATCATTAATCAAGTTTTTCAATGCAACCAAAGGATCAAGGGCTGAACCAAAATCAATAATAAATTCAGCCAGCTCATCATGCGGCTCCTCGTCCTAATGGACTACTTTTTCCTTTCCCTTGTCCTGATCAACACTCATTTGCAAGAGAAATATTATTAGCTCTATATTTAAAATAAATCAAAAATACTAGTGAAGAATAAAGCATAATAAAAAATATGCATTAACATATTTCTTGTATCTAATTTGTACAAGAACAATGAGTTTTACCTATCAAGATGAAGAACTGTCATCATCCTGTGTATCCTGTGGTTGTTGATCCATACTGTAGCCCTGCATTTCAAAAAAAATCATTGCTTCATGCTAATTCTAAATGTGCATAGTACATACCACCTCACCCATGATAGTGGCTTTATTTGTATCTATGCGATTCAAATTTTAATCAATAAGAAGCTTTTCACCTTCACGTATTGATTTTATCACACATATAAATACCTGATTTCCCTCGCGTGCCTCAAATATGCAATTGGGTGGCTTCTTAATTGATATAGGTTGTGTACTATTTATAAAACCAACAATATTCCTTGATGTTTTTGGCCTTCTGTCAATGTATATAGCTATTATTTTACTTTTTTCGCTAACTTTTTGTTGTATAAAAAATTTCGCGGGTGCATACCTACACATACGTTTTTTTACATCTAACAATCTGCATCCAACTACTATAATCATAGCAAGGTCTAACATACTCCATCAATTCAACAACCCTGTTGTAAGAGACCTTTATGCCATCCATGGAAAATAGGCCCAAACCATGTAATGAGGATGGTGCTATGCAATATATCCTCTCCCCAACACAAAAATTAGTGTTTATTGGAGGAAGTTCATTGGGGACCCATTGTTTATGTAGATGTTTGTACCTAAAGGGCACATTAGAGTCACTTTTACTCCCATCATCATAAGAACATGACCCCCCTTGAGCAAGGAAAAATTTCATGTACTTATTGAATTTCTTTCTAATATTTTGACATCGAGTCGATCTCCTTGATTTAGACATACTAAATGTCTCATTTTGTTCTTCCATTCCTACATTTTCCTTGCTTGAGGAAGACAAATTTGACAAATACCTATTCGTTGGTACCTAGACTCCATGAAATAAGAGAGATAGGTGGAAATGAGAGAGATATTTTACAAATGGTAAAAGACATTAATCTCTATGAGCTTTCTGACAACATTCATTTCATCAAAAATGAAGATGGGATGAAGAAGTTATGGCGATTCGAAGTTAAGATGAAAAACATTATTTTGATGATGTTAGCATGACATAATCATGCTAACATGGCATAAAATGATGTGGCTTGTCCACCATTTAGTTCTTGACACATGGCATGATTAATATTTAGTACATTTGTCATTTTTATCCAATCAAACTCAAACATGTGGCATTTGAAGAATGAATAAGAGAGTACCATGTGGCACCACCATATGATGCCATGTAGCACCTTGGGTATAGGACGGGTGAATTGTTATAACAAAATTTCCAATTGTGGGATTTGAACCCACAATACCTTGACTTTGAGCAACCACCTTTACCGGTGAATCGACCATTCACTTTTACTATTATTGGAAGTGGATTTGTTATTAACCAATCCGTCCAAAGAAGGAATGAAGTCTATGGGATTTGATCCTCCAACCACCGCACCACTAAAAGTGTTGGCCACCATTACACCATTTATAGAATTTGAATGATTTTTGGATAATATTTGTCTTAACCGACATGTATCTGCCCAACCTTATTAAAACAAGGGGTATCATCAAACTAATGATTAAATAATGAGTGGTGCCAAGAAAAGTAATTTGTAGGGTGGTTGTAAACAAAATTATGTTTTCCATAAAAGGGTTTTTTTTTTTTTTATATGGTTAAATCTTATTATAGCATAATTTTATGTTTAAAAGGAGAGATTTCAGGAGCCATTCCAAGGGCACTCTAAATGCACTTGCATTGGTTAGAGTCGTTGCCAAGAGGAATGTGAGAGTTTCTCTAGTCAGGAAGAATTCTTGTAGGAGGAATAAGGAGAATGTGATGTAATGATGTTATGTTTTTGTGGTAAAACCTTTTCAAGAAAAGTCTTCCTTGCTCTTTAGTAACTAGTCTTACACCTTGAGAGCTTGTATGCAAGGTGGTTCAAGTTGGGATTTGTTTAATGACTTTGTGGATGGACTACAATATGTTGTAAATCAACTTTTAGAGCATCAATTATACATCAGTCACTCAGTTGAGCTAGACCTAGAGACATAGTCCACTTAGTTCGAATGAACTCCAAAATCAAATTAGTTCTCTTCTCTTTCTATTCTCTATCTTTGGTGATATAATTCTCTTTTTCTATTAATCACGTCATTTTTAATATGTGTTGTCTTTTTAGTTATACATTAGACATTAAGTATTTGTACACCTTGATACAATTTTAACTTAGTATATAATTGCCTAGATCCTAAAATCAAATTAGGTGTACTGACTTATACCTGATGATCTATGAGACTATGTGGTATGCTCATGAAAGGGCTTCACGTTTCTACAATAGTAAATCAATTGTCTTATATTACCTAAAAAATTCATGATACATATACTCAAAATTACATTGAATATTAGCATCACATATGAATTATAAAAAGTAAAAGGTTATAATCATCATCATCATCCTTATCCTCATCATTATCCTCCTCGTCCTCCTCATCATTGTGATCAATAGAAGCATCATTATCGTGATCAGTAGCAACATCATTTGCATCATTTGCATCATCTACTTACTGTTTATATTTGCACATATGGTTCTGAAAGAAAATTTTGTTGTAATTAATGTGTCTATCTGCAAAAATATTGGACATTTTGTACTTAATGTTTATATATGCACATATGGTTTTGAAAGAAAAATTTGGTGTAATTAATGTGTATATCTGTAAAAATATTGGACATGTTGTATTTAATGTTTATATCTACACATATGATTTTGAAAGAAAAATTTGGTGTATTTATGCCTCTTCATTTTGATTTTGTTCAAGGGAAGCCCGCCAATGGTAATAGAAAACAAGAATGCATTTTCTAAGAGTTTACAATTGTTTAACAAAATTAATGTTTTACAAGAAAATGCACCTGAAGAATTGTTATCTCAGAAGCAAGAACATGGTGTTGATATTAGATCTACCTTGCTAACTCTAAATGGGTTGGGCTATTATTATTTCTCCCCATCACATTCACTTTGATAGCCATGTTAGGGAGGTGATTTCACCAGTTCATCCTCATGACTTTGAAGTCCTTAATCATGATCTTGTGTGCTCAAGTTAATGTCTGAGACATTTGTGCCTTAGGGCCCTATTTGATCATCATCTGAAAGGGCCTCAATATCAACCACAAAATGTCTCTCAATATGTTTAGAGGTTTAGAGTTAATGTCACTCAACTCTTCACTGAAGTTATTCTTCAACATCCTTGGCTTCCATTGTTGGGCCAGCGTATGGAGCCTTTATATCCAACCATTCGTTATAAGTTGGGGAATGCACTTCATGCTTGGCATGCAAGGGATGCATCTGCATATGAAATTTTATCACCTTGAAAAAATGTATTTGATCCTGCTAGTTGGGAATAGCTGGTTTAAATTATTTTCACTTGAAAAATTATTTCTCCATCTTCAACTAACCTAAATCCTTGCTTCTCCTAGTTGTATTGTTTCTCTATTGTTATATATTGTAGAATAAATTCTCAATTTATTTCTCCATGTTTTTATGATGCATAGAAAAGCTCATATCATCTTAGGATAACACTAAGGAAAGTGGTTGCAAATATATGAATAAAAAACTCAAAAAGGAGTTCAATTAAATAAATAATTTGTATTAATTTTAAAGATTACATTAGTTTTATATGTATCTCATTCACTTAGAAGACTTACATGGAAAACCTATTTCCTACATAAAGTTTTGAAAAAGGAAGGCTCCTAATAGGCCATATCCAAATACATAATGATATCCAACAACTCTCAAGATATAGCCATGTATAAGAACTAAAAAGAAAGAGTTGAACAAAGAGAGTATGCATGCTTACAAACCATTACCTTCAAACCACATTTCAATATGAAACCACCCATAATTAAATTGGAAATACTAGCTATAACATATTTTGAAATTAGAGCAAAAAAGGATTATTTGCATATAGCTGATTTTTTGGAGTAGTTTGAGGCCAAGTAAATTATGTTGTCGCATCCAAAAGGCCCAAAAACTTTATGATCAACTTATTAAAGTTTGCATTACAAGCACCAAAGGATCAAATAATAAACAAAAACACCTTCCAAAATAAAGGGTAGCAAGAAATAATTGCTATATTCCTAAAAAAGAGGTCATAATATGCAATACAAATTACAATGAAGAGATCAATTTCTTTTATAGGAATAATTAGTCCTAAAAATATGCAAGCTCTAATTAAAACTAAATTTATAGTATAATAGAGCTAGATATGCAAGTTAGAAGTGCACAATATGCACAATGTATAAACTAGAGCCCAACTAGACTAGAATATTATAAATTTAGTAAGTGAACTTAAGTTAGAGCATGAATGTACAAACATGTTCTTGATTATGTGTAAAAATGTCTATGATGATATTCTTGAGCATGTAGGCAATTAGTTAATGCAAGATTGCAAACTCTCTAAGCATGAAATGCATGAATAGGTCCTAACAACAATATACCTTATTAAGTACCCTTCCACAATGAAAGCCTCTCAAAGTGAAGAAGAAGGAGCAAAACCACATGGTCAAAAAACCCTCTCCAAAAGTGAGAGATGTAACTATATCAAATGTAAAGTAAAGGGAGACCTCAAGAAGACCCCTCAAAGACAAATTCCTTCATTGAAATAAACAAAAACAACTAAAGATAGCATGGAGATGCCAAAGGATTTACAAAGATGCTTGCAACTTGTTCCTCTATCAATGTGTACTCCAAGTGGAGAATATCATCTTGAACCAATTGTTCAATGTAGTGAACATGCAGATTTTAATACACTTAATCCTCTGATGCTCCACTAGATTGCACAAAATGTGAATAACACTCTAATTATCACAAAAAAGAATAATGAGTCCATTAGGAGGAAAGAGAAACTCTATCATTAGCTAATTAAGCCATAAAACCTTTTAACTCTTAAGAATTATTGCCTTGTACTTAGCCTTTGTAGATGATAATGCAATTAGAGATTAGTTCTTGCAAAAAATGCAATAAGGCCTAAACCAAGATAAATAAATAAAACAAAGCTATAAGTAGACTTCCAATCATTAGAATCACAAACCCAATCTAAATTTTTGAAGCCAATGATGTAAGATTCACTTGATGAATAGTATGTACCTCAAAATGCATTTGATAGTTTGCCACTTACTCATGTGGATCATGAGAAAACTGAGCATGTAAAGGTCAACCATAAAAGAAATATTAGGACACGTATGTGTTAGGTATAAAAGATTGCCAAATGAAATATCAACTAATAAAGAAGTGTTATTGGTATTCAAAACAATACCTAGTTGAAAGAGTGTGGTAGTAGGCTTGGAATCAAGCATGCCAAACCTTTGAAAGCATGTCACTTTTTTTGACAAATGAAAATCACATGGAAATATTGAACAACCTCAATCCTAAGGAAATAGTGTAGATGCTCAAGATCTCTCATGTCAAAAATCTCCGTCAATGTTCACTAAACACTTTGAACCATAGAGTGAGATCTATTTGTAAGGACCAAATCATCTACATATAATACCAAGATAAAATTATACCCCTCTTGTTGTTTCCCTCTTGCTATTGAGTGTAAACTATAGGATTGGAATGACAATGAGTGAAACTAGAAGAGAGAGAAAAAGAGTTCATCTTCTCCTACCAAGCCCCACAGACTTGCTTGAGGCTATATAATGAATGTTGGATACTACAAGAAACATAGAATTCCTTAAAAAATCCCTATAATTGATCCATATAGATCTCCTCATGAATATTTATATGCAACAATGCACTCTCTACATCTATTTGGAAAATTCACCATCCCTATGATGTTATTGTACAATAACTAAAATGATGTGGAGGCAAATGTTATGGAATATGTATACAGTTGGATCATTTTTTGTAAAGTTGATTGTTCATTTTATTGTACCTAATTTGATGATAGTTCTACAAGAATTTGCAATCAACCTAGCTAATTAACAACTAGACCAGTTTAACCAGGTTATGGCTTGTTTCTTTCTAAAAATATTTGCTATGATATGTTTTTGAAAAAATTATTGCACACTCTCCCCATTTTTTGTGGTCTGCATTATTTTTGTGTAGGATCTTGAAGTCACTTAGCACAGGTTGAGTGAGTTTTATTGTTTTATTATTTGGATTCTGGAATATGTATACAGCTAGATCATTTTGGTAAAGGTTATTGTTCATTCTATTGTACCTAATATGATGATAGTTCTATAGGAATTTGTAATCAACCCAGCTAATCAACAACTAGACCAATTTAACTGGGTTATGGCTTATTTCTTTCTAAAAATATCTTCTATGATATGTGTACACGGTGGATTCACGTATTCATAAGACTTTAGAGAAAAGTGCAAATAGAATGACAATGAACTAATCTAGACCCAAGAAATCATTGTCAAATAGAGACTCTACGAACATCCTATGTTTCCCTAACTACATCTGCTAAGATTTCTCTCAAACCAACATCTCAATGACAATTCTAGAACATAATTATGCTATGAATGCAGATCTACAAATGTCTATGCAAGATCTATGTGAGAATGAGGATTATATGAGTATAATAACCCTAGAACACTATGATATATGCATGCACTAGACTAAACAAGTGCTAAATGATATCAAATGAATAACATAACAATGCTAAGAAGATACTAAAATGACATGAAGTTGCTATAATAACAATGCTAACATGATAACTCTAAATATCCCTATAGTGCAGATGCATCAAACTTGGGTCCTTTTGCTCTTGAATTTCCCTCCTATTTATAGGATTTTAAAAAGGATTGGGGTAAAGATCAAGATTTCACTTTTGACTGGAGGGTAATGATGAAATTGTAAATATCTCATAAGGCACCAAGAGGAAGAGTCTAACAAACTTAGTTTGTGAGGGTAAATGAGGATTTTGCAATTCTTTTAAATGTAAAAAGGAGGATTTTCACTTTTGTGACGATAAATGGCTTTATTGATTTAATAAATGTTCCATTTATTTTCAACTTTTGTCTTTTCCTTTTTCCTTTTTTTTAATTTTTTAATTTTATGATTTTCTGAATTGTTTTCCCCCTTTTTAAAGTTGATTTAGGTCTTTTTTTATTTGATTGATTAATAACTTGATGTGACAATTGATTTGAAAGTTTGTTATTTTCTTCTTGATTTTATCCTTAATTTGCGTCATTTGATCAAAATTTGCATTGTTTAAGATCTTTGCCAATTTTTGGGTGTCTACAAATGCCCCTCTTTGAGCTAATATGTGAAGTGTATTAGTTCAAAGACCATCTAATTTTCTAATTTTAGGTCAAATTCTGATAACTAAATGTCTGATTGATGATGTTTGATTGATTCGAGGTTGATATGATGCCTAATTGTTGGTAACTTGTCGTCTGATTGCCAATGATTCGATGTCTGATTGCTAACAATTTGATGTTTGATTCAATGTTGATGTTTTAAAAATCCTTTGTTTAGGATAACTTGATTGGATGCCCTAGTTTAATTTGATGTTAAAATTTTGGCTAGGGTAGAACATTCTTGATATTTGAAAATTTTTGATGCCGCGATATACTACCCCCTCAGAAATGAAATTGGAAAAAGTGATGGGTCAAAATAGAAATATTCCAATTTTATTTTTGAAAATGTTGATGAGAACAATGGATAGGGAATGTGTAGGCACAAAGTAATGTGTATAATCAATCATATGATGTTGGATAGGTAGAAAAAGTGCCCCATCTCAAGATATAGAGTAGGGAAAACTAAGATGTTTGTCTCCAGATACAAAGCAGAACAAAATAACAAGTTCAACACTGTGTTTCAACAAAGTGATGTGTAAAATCAATCAGGTGATGTTGGATAGATAAAAATAGTGCCCCACTCAAGATACAGAGTAGGGAAGACTAATATATCCATCTCAAGATACAAAATGGAACAAATAATAGGTTCAACGCTATGTTTCAACAAAGCAATGCATAAAAAGAAATCAAGGGATGTTGGATAGATAGGAAATAGTGCCCCCTTAGGATACAGAGTAGGGAAAACTAATGTGTCCATCTCAAGATATAGAGTAGGAAAAATAATAGGTTTAAGATAGAACCATTAGCTAAATAGCTAGATGTGGATATTTGATTGATGTAGGATGATCACTTGTGATAAAAATTTGATGTCATTGTTTGGTTGTTTGATGAAACAAGTACATGGGAAAAATCTCATGGTTCGGGGATTATACTCATGGCCATTGGAGAGTATTGACAGATTATCAATGACTGATCAACAGGTGATTGATAGAGATGGGTTCTCATACATTTAGTAGATGGGATGAGTGCCCCCAATGAGTAGGGACCTCCAGATCAAACACATACAAATGACATAGGTGGTGGGAGACAAGGTTGATCTGTGTATCATGTTGTATTGCATTGTCATTGGTTTATCATATGTATCATTTATGATGATGAGTTTTTGATGTTGATGTTGATGATCTTTTGACCTTTGGATGTTGATGATTCAATCATTTTAATATATGAGATATTCAAGATTTTTGATGTTAAGACTTGTGCACTTGTTATATCATGGACATTATATATTTGATGTTATGGATGGATGCATACATGTGATGATTTAATTTATATGATAGTTGTGTTGTTGTAATGAAATGTATAAATGAAAATGGGATGTAATGAAATGAAATGTGATGAAATGTAATGAAATAAAATGTATAAATGAAAATGGGATGAAATGAAATTGTTTGAGATTCAAAGGTTATGCAATGCCATAGGTGGAATGAATATAATAGATAATGAAGTGTGATGCAATAAGACAAAGTCCACAATAGTTGAGTGTTAAAAGTTCACTTTGATGTTGATGTTGTTTCTATCATTTGATAACTAGTCCTAAATTGTGTTGTCGATCTATTCAGATGATATTGTGTAGGATTTCTTGTCGAATCCTAATTGATATGCCAACCATTTATGTTTAAGGTACCCAAGATGAAATGAAAACTAGATGAATGCAACTAATTGTTACATTTTGTAAAGAGATGCAAATTAACTGTCATCATAGAGTGTTTAGTAAAAAGTGACCTAGTACAATCACCACTAGCTCAACTATGGTGATATGAATACTATATCATGTCAAGAATTATAACCAAACACACGCAATGTACATGAAAGATAAGACAACTGTTAAGAACAAAATTTATATCCACAGTAAATGAAAACATGCATGCATATAGTCACATGTTAGATAAAGAATATCACCTTAGATATCATACAAAACTGGTCGAGGTACACATGACCTTCTAGACGAGAGGAGGCACTTACAAGCGGACACCAATAATGCATAAAATCAAAGGATCACTAGAGAAAAATAGTGAAAAACTGAAGGCAAATAAAATATCATGACTTCATCCCAACACCCCTAGTCAAGTACATCATTAAGGTACTAGAAGCTCATAATAGTAGGAAAACCCATTATTTGTGGATTAGTGGTGTTGACGGTTGTGTGCAATAGTGTCAAGTTTGTTCAATTCTCTCTAGAAGTAACTATTGTAGAAGTCTAGCAACAAAGCATGGGATGTGTTAGCAGTGATTCAATAGTGAGATTTGGTGATTGTGTTGGAAGATATGTGTCAGTGGGGTTTATGGTGTATGTATGTTAGAGCCAAGTGGTAAGTGTACTTGGTACTGGTGTGGCAGGATGTAGAGAGTGGATGCATGGCAAGGCTAGTCAACTGTGAGGCATTGTGAGTGATGACCATAAATAGGTGGATAATATGCAGATGAAATGAAGCATGATGAAGGACATAGCATAGTCATTGATTTTATTGAGAAGTATGAGAAAGTGTGTAAGTGAAAGCATGTTAGGCTCACCAGATCAGTCACAACAAGAGGGTGATGTTAACCAAGGAGGATGGGTGAGGCATGGATGAAGGGAAAATCGCATTCGATGGACCTTTGGAGAATTGGTGTATTAGTCTTAAATACAAGCATTAGTTGATGAGCAAGGTGAATCAAGTCATGTGGGACTAGCGCAAGCACAACTTGAGGGTTTGGGAATCAGGGCGGAAGAAATGTCATTGTCGACATTAATGATGTTGTCAAGGAGCATAGTGTAGCAAGCATTACAAGTGGTATTGCATGATGAACCGATGACGTAGGTGAAGAATAGTTTTCTTGTGGTAACGAAGGACATGTTAGAAGAAGCGATAGAGGTGGGGGAGCTGGATTCTCTAGAGAAGATTGTAAGAAAAACTCAGAGTGTAGTAGAAGACATCATCTTGGGTGAGGTGACGAGTGTAGAAAGTCAGTTGATTAGCCTTGATATTCTAGGGAAAAAGTCAACGAAAGAGGGGGGGGGTGGATTGAGTGTGGTGGAGCCACTGCCAGAGGTAGAGAGTGGAGCATAGGGGACAGGTAAGGCAAAGGATTTACGGAGAATGTTGGCCATAGAGAGAGTCTGAGAAGATAATGTAGAGAAAGAAGTCACCTTTTTGCTAGGATTGATGGAGAAAGCTCTCGAGGATGGAGTGCAAACAAAAGCTAGGCGGCTCCCGGTGGTAGTTAATTTTGAATGGGCTCAAGTGTGGTTGTTGGAAGTAGAACTAAGAGTGGAACAGTCCTGAGCAAAGGGAAATGATGTAGGTTTGCGGGCAGAGAGATCACGAGCACAAAGAATCTAGGAGTTGCTAAGGATGGTGCAAGTGGGTTTGGAGAGCGTACAAAAGGAGTTAATTTTATTGCAAGCATAGTCTGAGTCTTTTAGGGA
Organism: Cupressus sempervirens; assembly: GCA_028749045.1. NCBI lineage: Eukaryota > Viridiplantae > Streptophyta > Pinopsida > Cupressales > Cupressaceae > Cupressus > Cupressus sempervirens. The sequence continues at coordinate 894,189,535 of CM053792.1, forward strand.
GGCAATTGCAAAATCAAACTCCTTGTTGTTACAATTACAATAGCGGTTAGTGTTGAGTAAGTCAAATGTGAGGCAGTTATAATAGCGATTGAGTGAAGCAAAAGTGGATGTTGAGCACTGGAGAATGGCAACTGATCAAATGCAATAGGAGCAGGATGTGGCCCAATGAGTGATCACTATACTAGGGATAAACAAGTTGGTGGAGAATGTGTTTTTGGATATGCAAAAAACTACAAAAGTGTATTAGGAAGCTTCTTATTATAAGGGGCTTTATCATCAGTCACTCCCTAATGAGAAGCAACGAGAGACTTAGTTTGCAGATAGGGAATTCACACAACTACTGAATGCTCAATTGCGAGTGGGAGATTTCCAATTCCCATGAATGTGATGTGGATGTGAGGAGGATTGAAGCCAGGGGCCTCATCCTCTGGGACTGGGTCTGTAGAAATGCCCTTGATCGAACACCCTATCCTACAACCTCCCAAAGGGAGGTCGAAAAAAATGATCCGCCAAGTGTTGTTTGAATGTAATATTGTGGGTGTCATCATAATAGAATAAAAATCCTTTTTTTTTTGTGGCAATCAAAAGGGTGACCGGTGCGTAGGTTAATGAACTATGTGATTGAAAACATCTGACAAACATTGTCATTTCAATGTTTGTTGTTTTTGTAGATATGTTTTTGGATGTTTTTGACAAGATTTGGCTATTTTTGGAATTTTTTAGAAACTTTTGAATGTTTTTGGGCTTTTTGTAAATATTTGAATATTTTTGACAATTTTTGAATGCTTTTGACAATTTTTGACAATTTTTAAATGTTTTTTTATGATTTTTGACAATTTTTGATAATTTTTTAATGTTTTTGACAAATTTTGAATGTTTTTGATAATTTTTGATAATTTTAGAATGTTTTTGACAATTTTTAAAATGGGGGGAGTGAAATGAGGATGTGACTAAGATTTGTTGGAATAGGGAGGTAACTAGGGCCTTGTTGGAGCACATAAAGAGTCAAGGAGACCACAAGTGGGCCAAAAAGGTTAAAAGGGGGATCAGAGAGCTATATTTGAGGTGATGGAGGAAAAAAAGGATCTTTGGGACTTCACATGGATTTTATGAAGGCTAAAATGTATATTGGGAACTATTGGTGATGGCAGATAGTTGAGATGTGCACTAATTTTCATGCAATTCATGTCTATGATATATTAGAACATAATCAGACTCCATGTTTCCTCTGAGTTGTCTGTCTTCCTTTTGTTGTTGTTTTTTTGGATGTCACCATTGTTGTGAATTGTGTCTGATGCCCAAAAACCACTGAACTTTAACCCACAAGTGTTTCTCAATTGGGTATGTGTGAAATTAACTAAGTGTGCTAGGTAGGACACAAACAAGCAAAACTTGTCTTAGAGAGAATTGCTTGAGTCATATCTTGGTTGTCTTTATGCATTGAAGGACTTGTGTTGTTTAGGGAAGTCCAAAGGTGTTAACTCTCACTCCTTTTAAACCGAAGGTGATGTTTCCCATTCCTTTTGTACCAATTATTTATTTATTTCTTTCTTTTTTAGTGATTTTGTGAATTGTTTTCCCCCTTTTCAAAGTTTATTTAGATCCTTTTTTATTTGATTGATTAATGACTTGATGTAATGATTGATTTGAAAGTTTTTTCATTTTCCTCTTGATTTTATCCTTAATTTGCATCGTTTGATCAAAATTTGCATTGTTTAAGATCTTCGCAAATTTTTGGGTGTCTACAATATGTTTTTGTAAAATTTCTTGCGAACTCTACCCATTTTTCGTGGTCTGCATTATTTTTGTGTAGGATCTTGAGGTAAGTCACTTAGCATGGGTTGAGTGAGTTTTGTTGTTTTATTATTTGGATTCTGGAAATGTAGCTGGATCATATATGTAATAAGAACCTTGAAAAAGACCTCTTTGAATATATAAAGAGATACATGTTTAGAAGGAAATATAAAGACATATATGTTTACAAGGAAAAGAAAAAAAATTTACATACGTACCTCTTCTCGTCCTTGAAGAAAATCGCACAACAAGGGCACAACAGGGCAATGAAATCGAAGAGCAAGGGCATGACAACAAGATGCAGAGATGATGAGGGCACAACAACCAAATGCACCAATCACAAGGGCCACAACAATGTTCACAGCTCTCCACCCTCATTCGAAGCTCTCCACCTCTTTCGCTCACAACTCTCCAAAATCATTTAACAAATGGAAAATGATTGTCGTGTTTTCTTTCTTTTTTTTTAATGCTCGCGAGGGTGTCACAATTATGATGCAAACATCAGTATTGCAACAGTGTCGAGGACAATTGCAAATATATATATATATATATATATATATATATATATATATATATATATATATATATATATATATATATGAAAATGACCACAAATTACACTGCTGTCGCAAATTTCCATCACAATTTGACCCCAAATGTTGTAGTGCCTTCATCTAATTAGAAGATTTATTTCCTTTACCTCTTTTCTTAATCATACAATTAGATAACTTCAAGTCAGACTATCTAGGAACCTTAACCATGGGTTCTTTTGTCCTCAAACTAAAAGTCTTGAAAACACTCAAGTTCTTTGCTTTGACATCTTCCTCTTCCTTCAAAGGAATCAAAATAAATTTCTTACCATCTTTCTCAATTGTAACAGTATATTTTCTGCAATCATGTATAACTCCTCTATCAAATTACCAAGGTCTTCCAAGCAAAACATGGAAGAACATTTATGTTCTTCACAAGACAAGTGATTTTGTTGTCAATGTTAGTGACAAGGATGATGATGGACATGAAAAAGATGAGGAAATTGATGATGAAGAAGTAACTCATTATGACAATGTAGAGAGGAATAGGGATAGGATGCTACCGAGGAAGACATACCTAAGGCTCAGAACACTAAGGAGACTAACCCAAAGAAAATTGCTATAGCGCTCATAGCCTTACTTCCTCATTCTTTGAGCCAAACATTGAAAACATCAAGCCTAGAAAAAGCTACTATAGGATTGATTGTGTCAAACATTGTAAGCACAAGCACTTAATCAATTTTTGCACCTATCTAGCTCAACATCTCATTGACAAAAGTGAAAAGAACTTCATCTACTGAGTAGCCAACACTTCCCTCTACATCAATTTTGGTAACACTAGGCATTTAAACAATTGGTATTTCAACAATGAGTGCAGTATCTACTTTTTCAGTTAGTCCAACTATATCTACCATTATTTCCATTTCGAGTATGCAAATAATTAGTGCAAAGATAGATGAGACCAAGTCTCAACCTAGTACAATTTTTTTGGGTAAAGGCAAAGAGAAGGAAGAAGAAATTTATCTTGATGAGGAGATTGTAATTCTCAATTGAGACATCTCAAATCTTAACCCTGATCAAATGTATATATTTTGAGAACTTCTTCAGAAGAAAGCTAAGTAGCAAAGGCTTAGAGATGAAAGAAATAAGGAATTCCAAATAATTGAAGATGCAAAGAATATCCTAATAGAGGCACTAAACATAGAGGTTGATACTTCTCAACCTATTTTGAATCAATTAGTAGAGGTAGTCCAAAAGTTCAATGAAGATTTGAATGGTTAAGAGAAATTGTTGCAAAGAGATAAGAAGAAATTTGAGAATAAAGTTTTGGAACTTATTTCTCAGTAGATTGCTATTCATCAAGTAGAACTATCTACTATTCTAGGCTCACTGGAGACCTCTTGCAACAATGTATCTTCACTATTTGGTAAACTCTATGATATTTCAATTTTCACCAAGGAAATAAGAGATAAATTGTTAAATATTGATGAAGATCTAAAGGAAAGTGCACAATAGTTGCAACTTGACCCAAGTTACAGCTCTACCCACTACACAAAGATTAGATTCTTAATTGATATGTAGGCAAAACTGCTGAGAGAAGAAGCTAGAATAAGAGCTATATTGATAGATATTTGAAGCATGATTCTCCCACACATGGATGCATTATAGAAAACATATTGCACATGCCAAAATGCTAATTCATGACAACAACTTCTCAATTATAGACCACATGATAGAACTATTAGCAAAAGTGCAGATTGCATTACACACATGCAAGGTGTTGCAAGAAAATTGGGACAAGAAAATGACACTAATCCTAAAGGTACATGCAGATTTCTTGTCACATTTTGGCATTACTGTATAATATATAGCATACATATTTGGCATTAATGTCAAAAAGGGGAAGAAAATTGTATATTTTAAAGAAGATGTATATTACAAGAGGAAGTATACATAAAGGGGTAGAAAATGTATATATATTAGATATGAAAAGATGAAAAGCAAATTGTATATGTACAAATATTTAGAGATACATCTCTTACAAAAATAATTTTGAAAAATCTCAAAATTAAAGTACTCTATTGAGTTGGAGACACAAGGGGATGAATAAAAGGTATTCTTGAATATTTATTTTCAATTCAGTTTTGACTGATAAGTGTTTTTGTAACTAATGCCAAAGGGAGAGATTGTTGACATTACAATCATGTTTTCTATTAGTGACATACACTTATTTAGATTGGAAGTATCTACTAAGTATATTGAATAGTTAAAAGTGTTAACCAAGCATTTCAGTCTCTACCAAGTCCTATAGTTGCTACTGAATCCAAGAAATGATATTCAATTTGCACTGAGTAGTTTCTACCATCATGATTATCAACAGTGTAAATCAAGCTTCATAAGGTTTACCGAGTTCCTCAATGCAAACTGAGTTGTGCAGTGCTTACCAAACTCACAGTTACAATGATGTAAATCTAGTATTGACCAAGCCACTCAGTGTTAACCAAGTGACTCAATTTATACCAATCTTGTAGTGATAGCATTTACCAAGCTATGTAGTCAAAATCAAATGACTTAGTGCCGGGTTTCACAGTATTCACCGAGTCACCAGTGCAGACCAAGTTCAAGACTACTTGGAAGTGATCAGTATGGACTAAGCTTCTACATCTATTGAGTGCATGATAATGCTAAGCATTAATAGTGGATGCCAAGTATCAGAACCTCACTGAGCTAGTTTTCAGAACCCAAGTTCCTATAGTTGGGCTAACTTTGTGTATTTTTTGTAAACTTGTATTGTAGTTGATTTTGTTGATTTGTAAATTGAATTATTATATATGTAATGTATTGTATCGCATCCAATGTAAGTATGGAAGTAAGATAACAAGAAGAGAAAGGAAAAAGTGTGAAATACAAGGCTACAGTAGTATAAGAAGTAGCAAAGATTTATCTATCATAGCAAGGTAATCATTACACTTAAAAGAATCTCATTTAGCAAACCAAGTTGTAGATCAGAGAACAGCCAATGTTTCATCCTAATAGGTGAATGAGCTAAATTCTTTCACAAGGTAGACTTAACAGTCTTTTGTAAATCTCCTTACTAAGTGCATACTTCATTATATGTTTGTAAATCCTTTTGCAAGGTGGACCTAGCAGTCCTTATTGCTCCTAACAGGGTAGATCATCAGAAGTGATCATTGTAAGCATTAACAGGCTAGCCAACTTTATACTACATTACTAAAGCTTGTGGGTATCATCCCCACCCTAGTTTTACTTTCTATTTGAAAGGTTTTTGGGTCACCAAATTATGTGTCAAAGTGTTATGAATGTTTTATTGCTTTCAATTATTTATGCATGCAATTATATCATAATACATATGAAGGATTAATTGCTAATAAAGGATTAAAGTTTTATTGGTTACTAATTCACCCCTCTCCTCTTAGTAACTTAGCCTATCATATATATTTCTGACAATTTGTACATCTAGACCTTGGATAACTGATTCAGCCCCCTCTTCGTTATTCTAAAGAATTCCAATAGTAACTCAATGGTAAGAGATGGGAGATAATTCTCGAGTCCAAATTCTAACTTAAAGCCAATTGTCCTAGAAAGTAGGACAAGTATCTAAGTTGTTTACCCATCTGAATTTGACAAGTGTCATGAATATGTGATTTTGACCTTGGAGTTTGATGATATTTTTTGTCTTTAGTTGAGTTGTCATATTTAGTCTTGTGGGTCTGTTATAATTTTCAATCATAATGAAATCAAATTAAAAGATAATTTAATGAAAATTTATAAAGGAAATTTAATATTTGATTATATTTGATTAATTGATAAATTAATTAAATAAAAGATTTTATTAAAGTTCTAATTTTGGTGTAATTATATTTATTTAATTTAACAATATTTTATTTAGGATTTTTATTTTTATAATAAAGTCTAAATAATGTTAATAGTTAAATTAATAAATAGTTGATAAAAAATGTCTTGTAATTTAATAAGAGCAAGAAAGGAATTAATTTAATAAAGTATTTTATAATTAAAATGCAAAAGCTTGCACATGAAATCAAAATAATAAAAAAGAAAAAGGGTTTTGTGTGATTGCAAAACAAAGCCCTATTTTGGAAAAGCTCTTTATTGGAAAATCAAAGCTCATTTCTCCATACATAGGTTTAGAGGAGCCAATTTTTGAGAAGAGGGTTTTGAAGGGAAAAAAAAAAGAGGAATTGCTTATAAGTTTTGTGCATTTGGTTGTTTAACATCAAATCCAAGTATGATCTTGTGGGTTTCACGTAGTAGATTCATTCTTTGAAATGTCTATCTTCTCTATGTTTGTGGATTTGTATTCAGAATTTAAATTGAGTTGAAACTCTTGTTATGAATTTCATTATTCTTCATTTCAAAATCATCTATAAATGAATTGACGGTTTGAAACCCTTGTTTGGAAAATTTTAGAGATTTGTAATCTAATTGGTAGAAATTGGGATGTGTGTTTTGAAAAGAAAACCATATTTATTTTATGACTTTTGATTGTTTAATTCAGGTTGCTATACCATGCTTATTTTGGAAAATTATCAAAAAATATATATATATTTATATAGTTATCACAATAATTTATAATTACTTTGATAACTATGAAAAATATAATATTGTTTTTTAATTTTTGAAATCAACATCTCGTATGGGGGTTGTGTGTTTATTTAAAAATAAAATTAATTAAATATTTTCGTGGGTGGGGGCCACTAGCCCCAACCCCCTTTCTCCTCCTTTTCCCCTATGCGATGGTTGTATGTGTCTACGTACATCAACAAGTACTCTGATGCAATACCCTACTATTGTGACAACCTTTCATAGATTTAGCCAGCAAGCCTTAAACACTTCATTTGTTTATAATTTTTTTAATTTGATATGATTTTTATATAGTATTTAATTAATATTATTAACTAGTTTAATTTTTTTATTATTATTATATGTTAATAAATTTCATTATATTATAATGGTAATTATTATTAATAGATTTATATTATTTATTAATAATTTAATTATTATCACAGTTTAATAATTGTTATTTAATTTTAATAATAATTATTAAAAGTGTGGTTATAAGGTTATCATAAAATTCAGAAAATATAATGATATTTTGATTAAAGTATTTTGAATGGATATTGGTCTTATTGAACTAATAGGTTCATTTTTTAATATTAAAATGAGATTTTATTTTTAAACAACTTTTAACAAATTATGGAGTCTTTTGAGGTTCACATGGACTCAGATATTTTGTTAGGCATAACACTATGAAAAAAATGAAAACTAAACCCCTGATTGTATATCAAATCTTGTGTCTTGAAAATGAAAATGAAAACTTGAAAACCAATAAGTGGAATTGAACTTTTGTGTTTTCAAAACATATATGAGTTATGAAAGTTTCCTTTATTATGTACTCTATGTAATATGTGGCATATTGATTTTGGGTTCAAGTTTGACTTAATTCTTTGACCAATCAGGATGTTTACTAGAGGGTTGGGGGTTTTTGTTTTATGATGATGTTATGGTTAGTTTTTGGTACCAATCTTTTATACCTGACCATGGTGATCATGTGTCACGTATTTCTATGATGAGTTATGATCAATGCTTATTTGCGCTTTCTAGCTACTTGTATAGATATGAAGTGATAATTGTGACTTTCTTTTTGTAACCTTTGAGTTTTCAATCAATTATCTTCCAGTGCTTTCTAGTTGCTTGTATAGGATTGAAGTAATTATTGTGTTTTATCTTTTGGTGCTTTCTAGTTGCTTGTATAGGACTGAGGTGATATTGAGATTTATCTTTAGGTGCTTTCTAGTCTCTTGTAAAGGACTGAGGTGAAAATTGTGATTTTGTGAGTTGTACTTTTATGATCCTAGGGTAGGTAATCTATGTGTATGTTGGGAAGTGGCTTGCAATGGAGGTTGAAGCCTAGAGTGGTTGCCTGGGTGACCCATTGTAAGTTGTTTTAATAAGTGATTAAATTTTATTAAATGGGTTTAAAATGAACTAATAATGTCATTTGTTTTCCTCGTCCATGCCCCGAGTGCTAGTACAGGCTAGGATCAGAGTAGAGAGGATGCTTGGTTGCAACCTTGCTTCATTAGTATGACTTCTCTGGACAATAGGATACTAGTGCCATGTAGAGACACTAGGGGGCCAATGTCTAGAGAGGCTGCTAGGGTTAGGGTAAGCTTAGAGTTGGCTCATGTGATGACACTTGCCCACTTACATAGTAGATTCCCTACATGTTTTTGTTGTCTCTAGATTTAGTTGTTAGTTGTGTCTTGGTATCTTTGAGTTAGTTTGACTACATCTAGGTCAAGGAAACACTTGAAAGAAAACTAATGAGTTTGACTCAAAAAATCACAAAGTTAAATCTTAATGGTATAAGCAATATGCACTACCACCCGACCTTGTGGAACCTAAATGGCCCACTCCCAATGTGCTAAGAAGATGAACTCAAGTCTTATACACACACACACACACACACACACACACACACACACATATACGTATGTGTGTGTGTGTGTGTGTGTGTGTGTGTGTGTGTGTGTGTGTGTGTACACATACATACTTACATACATACATACATACATATGTATGTATGTATGTATGTATACGCACACACACATAATGAGTTTGACTCAAAAAATCACACAGTTAAATCCTAACAACAATATCACAATCTTTCTCACCTTTCAAAGGAATAAAAATAATTTATTACCATCTTTCTCAATTGTAAACATATTCTTTTTGCAATCATGTATAGATCCTCTATCAAATTTCCAAGGTCTTTAAATTAAAACATGACAAGCACTCTCGTCCACTACATCACATAAAACATCATCCTTAAATGGTCCAATTGTAATTAACCATGCATTGTTCCCTAACCCGCACCCAATCATCATATGAAAACTAATTCATACCATAAGAATTAGGATGTTTCAATATTTTGAAACCAAGTCTCCCAACCATCTCTTTAGAAACAAGATTATCAGTACTACCTCCATCAATAATAATATTACAACATTTACATCCAGACTTACAAATACTTTGGAATAAACTCTTTCTTTGTACTTGTCCCACATCATGCTTAGCCAACATGATTCTTCGCATCAAAAGACATTCTCCAACTTATGGTGAAGTCAAATAAATATTAGAAGATTTCACTTTCTTCTCTTCCTATACTACCACTTGTTCTATTTGTCGACTTTCACAAAAGCTTAATGTCCATCCTTACCACATTTAAAACAAGTTAATCTGAATATAAACTTCTTATCAAAAACAATTTGCTTATCTTTATCAACTTTAGTCACTTGTTTACCTTGATTTCTTCCTAACTTTTCTTTGGCCTTCAATGCATACTAATAAGTATCTTCAAAGGAACTAAGTTTCAACAAACTCAATTTATCATGAATATTGAATTTCAGACCATCAACATACCTTGCAACCTTTTCCTTAGAAGATTCACGATGTCTAGATCTGATTTGTATCTTCTAAAATTCTTTAGTATAATTCTTCATAGAAATATCTTTCTGCTTCAAGTTCTACAATTTCTTAATTAATTCAAGTTCATAGTCTTTAGGGATGAATTTAGCCTTCAATATAGAAATCATGGATTCCCATTCGTTAATCTTAGATTATCATTATCTTCTCTATCCTTTTGCAATTCTTTCCACCATAAGGAAACATGGCCTTTCAACTTAGTTTGTGCTAACCTAACCCTTTGTGGATCTACAATATTTTCAATCTCAAAGTAATCCTCAAGCTCATTAATCCAATCTATTAATTCATTAGGATTTAAAGAACCAACATTATTTGAAACTTCCATTCTATGACTCTTACTAGCTTGTGTCATAGCTTTCAATAATCTCTCTTCTTTTCTAGGGATCTGGTTTAGGGTTAGGAATAAATTTTACATCATTCCATTTGGTGTCCACTACCAAAATAGAAGGCTCTAGAATTTGAATTAGAAGATTCTAGAATAGGCAGTCCAACTTATGCAAGGCATAAATTGTGATCGAGGACTCTAATTCAAAAACCACTTACATTTCCAAAGAGCTCTCTAAAGTGCTCTATATCCCTATGGGGTGAATTTACTTTTCCCCACTTTTTGAGACAATATGAGGCTATTTAGTGCCTCAAACTGGGCTCAAAATCATTTTTAGGAGGTCTCCAAGCAACTTTGTAATAACTTTCAAACAGTAATTTTTTTGACTTGATTCTTTTTTGGAGCACTTGAAATTTAAATTACAATATTTCATCCAAATTACACCCTCCAACTCTTCATAATTATGTCTCTATAAAAAAAAAACCCATTACCTACACTTGTACATATCCTAAGGAATACAAGAGCACTAACACAGAAAAGTAACAATGGAAATCAAAGAGGTGGAATATCTATTTTTCCTAAATGGGTATCCAAAGATACAAACACATTAAAAAAAAACTACAACTAAGAATATTTTGGGTGATGTAGGATTGCCCTTACATCACTAGATGCTCTTGCATCGTTCTTCAACCCTCTCTGCAATTGAGAACGGAATGGGAATTTGACCTATACAAGAGTAAAGTGGGTGCATAGCAATGAGGGTACACACTTTGGCTTTTTTGGTATGCATTATTCGAATTGCAACAATGATATAAATTTAGAAAGGTTTGGAGGTTCTGTGGTCTTTAAGCAGTCATTGCAAATTTTACATAGTGCTAGGTACATATATATGACTAAAACATAGCACCAATTTAAGCCAACTTGATAGATGATTTGATCCTTTTGAAGACATATGTATGTGGAATTTTGGATTTTTTTGCTTAACCAAATATATAAATTAATAATTCTTCCTTTACATTTGTATATATTCTAAGTGATTTTACTTTCTGATAGTGATATGCAATGTCTTTAATCAGGGGTCTTGTTGTAAGCTTATAAAAGCTTATGGAGGCCACTTTTATATAAAAATATTGATGATACATATATGTAAGAAATAACAAAATTGTAGATAGAATTAAGAAGTATTGGTTATCATACATATTTTTGTAATTTGAGTGAGGGATAGAGGTTTTCTTTATTGCTTCTTTCCTCTAGGAATTATTGAACTAGGGTATATTATTTATAAAATATATTAGTGACTTGCCACTTTTGCCAAAAAAAAAAAAAAATTATTGAAACATTGAATTCATATGGGTTTTACCATGGCCGCCCCAACGAGTCGTTGTAGAAGATGATGATGGTGAGATTCCATGCGCAGAGGGAGGACAATCACGGCCACAGTCGTATTCTCCTCCAACAACATCGATGTTGACCGCAATTTTTCACATAATTTCAATGTTTCAATAATTTTTAAAAGACGGACTCTACAAGTGGAAGGTTCATTGAGAGGTAATGATATCGTGGAATTCCTTTCCTAATTCAATTTCGGGTGAACCTGACAATATCAGTCTACTCCACTCATCCAACACACTGGCACTGCTTTTCACAATTGTTGGGACCATACCCTGCAGTGACAAAACATATCTTCCTATGATAATCTGAATATAAATTTCAAAACATCAACAGATTAGGTTTATTTACAGAGTTAGGTAGCAGAAATATACTTGAGATAAAAATAACTTCTATGAATTGGAACACGATAGAAGTAATTTTGATAGCATAGATAAACACCTTAATAGTATTGTGATATTGTTATCAAGATTTAACTGTGTAGTTATTGAGCCAAATTCATTGACCCATGTTATATGAGTAGTGGTTTACAAGAATTCATTTCTCATTAGTATGAATGGAACACTTGGCATTCATTGCATATATGTTTCTCGTAAACATAGAGCATTGAACCCTTTTAAAAGGTCACCCTTGTCTGCATGGTAGAGAGCTCCATATGGCTAACTTGGATTCTTGGGCTGGGGGAGAGCATGAGGGAAAGCTGGGTAACCTGGACATATGGCCTTAAAAATAGTAGGGGTGGGGAAGCAAGAGACCCCATACCGTATTGGGGTCCAACCCACAAGGGGAGGTCACCAACCCAGTATTACTTCAATTCACCTTAGCGAGCTTCACTTGGATGTAATGAGTACTAAGTGTTCCATTCATTTTAATGAGAAATGAATTTTTGTGAATCACTGCTTATAAAATATGGATCAATAAGTTTGACTCAAAAAATTACACTTGAATTCCAATAACAGTATCACAATTTGACTTGCTGAAAAAGATGCTTCCTCACCTCAATAGAACTATCATATATTAAACAAAACTTTATAAGTAGTTCTATCGTCTCCCCTGTATCTTCCTTTGCCTTTTGGACTAAACACCATAAAGAATCTTCCCTCCGCTAAGATGCTCAAAAAAACGTATTCTACTATGTCGATTGACCAGGGTTTTTGCACTGCGATATAACCCTTCATTAAAAGGCATGTCAACTTAGGACAGCAGGGCTATGGCCCTTCATTTGGGAGACCCCTTGAGAAGAATAATGGAATTAATTCTTCATCCCAGACAAAAGGACTGGAATTTACAATTTTTTCCTCAAAGAATTTGACCGGAGAAATATGGCCCTGCTCCAAGCATCCTTAGCAGTGCTTTAGGGTTTATAAATTTGTGGATTAGGGTTCAAGACTGAAAGCTTCTTCAAACTAATTGCATGCTATTTGAAAATGATTTTCAACTTTGAGCTGTGATCAGTTTCACAGGGTTCAAACATTGACGGATTCTTGCTCACAGTAAAGTGCAGAATTTCATGATGGAGGCTTTTTTTTTGGGGGCTCTAATTGGCCACGGGATGCTTTGGGATCTAGATAAGCTGGGAATTACACTTAATCAGTGGAATCGACCTGGCTCTGTAAATAGTTAAGGCTCAATCCTCTGCCTATGCATGCTTGGACAATGAAAAGAAGGATTTATTCTTCTTATTTGGGTACTTGCCCAGCAATCAATCCCCAAAAAAATTAAGAAAACTGATTGTGCCAGATAGATCTATCTTAAGAAAATTGGTTATGCAAACTAGATAGATTTCTCTGTAAAACATATTTCAGTTGACTTATTAGATCCTTTTGGACATAAAAATAGGTATTCAGCGTTTTTACCTTCAAGAGATCCATATGAAAAGCAGGATTGATGATTTTCCTGTGCTTAGCCCATTTCTCACCTGTCAAGCACACAAGTCCCTGTCCAGTCAGTTGGCTCGAAAGGGGACTAATCGGAGTCTTTTTATAGTCGCCAAATTTAGTGGAACATATCTCCTTAACAAGCTCAGGGTGGGAACAAACCAATCTGGCATGAGTTCCAAACCAGAAAATAAAATCCTCACCTATATCACATATAATAACAAGTTCATTAGTAATCAATAGAGTTTTTAGAAATCTGCATCTTCTTTTAAAAGGCGAATATAACTTTCTAACAACACCCCAACAAAACAATCTATGGTACTAAGTAGGAATTCCAGTAATATGATGAGTAAAATTATGCAGAATACGAGTGTACCATATGTTTTCGTCCAGTGATGTATATGGGGAAGAACTCGAGGGATTATGTCATGTGAGAGTGCAGGCATGGGTCTGGATCTCTGCACATCCATCATTCTGGATACATCTTGAGAATTTCCATAGAACAGCCTGTATGCCCCTGATTCCTTGGGCTTCAAAGTACTTTTTCACTTGCAGAGGCTTCCACCAAACAGTTTTTGCAATCTTCAACAATAACAAGACTGAACCAGCATAGACAACAGCCAAACAGCCAAATACCCACTCCACATTCTCGGCTGAGTAGTTTTTTTGGTGCTTAAAAGCTTCAGATTTGCAGCAACTATGTCCGTCTTGTCCAAGTGTATAATCCCTTTTTTGTTGTTATATGTATATCTGTAGAAAGAAAATGACCCGTTCATTGAGCGGGCAAAGATAAATGAATTCAAGTAACCAGAGTTGGCCATTCTTGGATTGACTTCCACAATCCGGAGACGGTGGTATCTTTCAGAAAGAGGAAAATCAATAGACACGCTGATGCTGATTTGGAAGCTAGTTTTATAAACATTTTATTAGTTTTTTATAAAGTTTAATTTAAATCTATGTTGAGCTATTGGCAGGCATAGATACATGAATATGAATTTTAAAAACAAAAATGGAGAATAACATCTATACTATGACAGATATTGTTATAATAAAATTTATTATTTCTCAAAAGATAAAAGTCAATGGATTTGGTTTAGTGTGATGTAAGAATGGGATTAGATTATTATTATAATTTTTATAATTTTATAATTTTATTGTGTTCGTTAAACTGTGTCAATTATAAATAGAGTCCTGACTTTATTTTGTAGGTTGCTATAAGATGTAGATTAGTACAACGTTTTAGTGCTTTTGAATAGGTGAGAAATGACTAGTTCGAGTTGAATTGATAAGAATGTTCAAATTCTTTTTAAAATTATCGAGAAGAGAATTTGAAAAAAAATCAATTTATAACAATTAAAATATATTTATAAATATTTTTAGTAATTTGTGCGAGACTTTTCAACATTATATGTTTTTTTGTCTTAATAGATGTTACGCTTGGATAAATATTGAGCGAGCTATTTGACTTCAAAAAAAAATGCACGCAAATAATAAAATAAACATTTGAAATAATTTTGAACCCCATGCTACATTATTCTCTAAATTCCAATCGTGTAATACCTATAAATGAGTAAGTGGTAATGCATTCACTATTCACCTTTAGATGCACATCATGAATTGTAGATAACATAATGGTAGATGCATTCATTATTCACCTTAATGTGGAAGACCTTGATGAAAGGAAATTATGACTCATTTTATGTCATATTCTAATCTATTTCACACCTCCATACTCCATACAATGGTCCATTTCCATTCTATGTCATAGGAAAATTTGTCACATACTTACAAATATATAAGAGGTAATGAATATAGTTTTGAGATTAAATTATGACAATTGATTGTATTTATTACTGAGCTTAAATAATGGTAAAAATGGGCTTTGAAGGAACCCAAAACCCAATACAACATTAAAACATAAAGATATTTAAAGAAATCCCCAAAACAAAATGCCACCAAAGCATCTTAACTAAAAGACACCCCCTAAAAATAGCAATATAGAGAAATAAACTAAGCCCAAACTACTCCATTGAGTTTTAAAATCAGGACTCAACAACTTGCAAAATAAAAGGAAAATCTAGCATTTTCCTTTGTCTCCCTTCTTCAAAGAGTGTAGAGTCATTTCAAAATCGGAGGAGACTTCTTATGATGTTTTCCAATAACCAAGATCCAACTCTTCTCCACTATAGTAGCCTTATCCTACCAAACTTGGGAATCCAAAGATTTCAAGACAACAATAGGACAAGAGCCAACAATAACTGAGCCAAAGAGATAATTCTGGATTGGACCAACATTGGTAACATCCACCAAAGGAACCACTTCAGTATTTCATTGGATAGTTCCAACAACTACAATCACTACAACACTATGCTAGACAAAGACAACCACAAAAATTATGCCAACATTTCGGTTGATAGAGGCAATAGTCATAGATCCAACAATCCTATGTTGATCAGAACTAGTTTGAGAAGCAACATTCCCCACCACCACAACCATGTATTCCAAACTAGCATGATCAACAATCATTGCCTTTTCCAATATGAAATCAACAATATGAACCCCACCCCCCCATCAACCTGCACCTAATCTAAACAAGTGGAGCCTTGCATTACATATGTAGTATTTTCATCCTCTTGGGAGAAATTTTTAACCACCTTATAATGTTGCAAAGAGGGTCCCTTCCACCATGAAAAACACTTATTGGACTTAACTCTTTCAAAATCACAATTTGCACCACATAACCTATTTTAAAATGTTTTATACATCTAAAAGGAAAACCTTCATCAACTAATGACTAAATCCAAGATCCCTTTGGAATACAAAGTTTAATCTCCACTGGAAGGCTTTTGGAAGCATCTATGCCAACAAGAATTCAAGCATAGCTGGATTGAAAGATATCCAAAGAATTTGAATTGACCATTAAAAATCACTTAAAGCCTCACCCACCTCCTCAAGGAGAAATCCAACTAGAGATGTAGAGGAAGATTAGGGAATCGAAACTAAATTGACATCTTACAAAAGGATTCAAAAGATGTATTAAAATCCTCGTGCCATGGTTTAGCCATCAGAGGAAAGAGATTTTCCCATGTAAAAATGTGGTCACAAATAATGATTGATGAAGGGTGTTCCCCTTAATACTATAAACACATAACAAAAACAAAGCAACAATATCAATTTGCGAGAACAAAATACAAGCTTCTTATTATTGCCGCAAATGCAGAATTCAGAATTATAATATGCTAACCCACATGGGCACCTTCACTACAATTTTCCACAAGACAAAGTTGTGAATTATCACCTAGAGTTGTCCTAGACAATGTTTAGGCCTTTCTTAAATAGACAATTTTATGCCACCTAGGAAGGTTCTAGACACTTAAACTTAATGCCTAGGGTTGACAGACCCTAACAATACATATGGAGTCAGCCAAATTGATGAAGGTTGATCATCTTAATACCATAAACCATAATAGAAACAAGAAACAACAACAATTGTGAGAACAAAATATGGACTTCTTATTTGCACTACAAATGTAGAATTACAGAGTTTACAAGTACAATACACTAACCCACATGGGCGCCTTCATTACAGTAATCTACAAAACAAGTTGTGAACTACCACCCGGAGCTGTCCTAGACAATGTTTGGGCCTTTCTTAAATAGGCAATTTTATACTACCTAGGAAGGTTCTAGATGCTCAAACTTAATACCTAGGGCCGATAGACCCTAACAATACATATAGAGTTGGCTAAATAATTTTTTGACAAATTATTTTGGAAATTTCAGTAGCCCAACTTTGGAAGGCCATAGCTCTCAAACCGTTGCTTCGATTGGCTATTATAACCACTTTTCGAAAATGCCAACTCCTGATCTACATGCTTCGAATGGTGCAAGCGCCCTTCCGTTGAGCTTTTGGACCTCATCTGGGCACTCTAAGGCCTCCAACGGTGAGCTTGAAGATTTTTTCCACCGAAAATCCATAATAACTTCTCTAATACTTAAGCTGGAGCAATGAGATTTTTTATGGTAAGATTATAACTCTAAAATGAACCTTTCTATAGAAAATGAGAACATTCTAAGCTCATATGACAAACTTACTAAAAATAACAAGTTCCCATAAATAGTAACCACCCTGTCTACTAGTCCTTATTAAAATAGAAAATATTGAAAATAAAATATTTTTGGGTGATGCAAGATTGCTCTTACACCCAGGATGCTCCTACATCACAAATATACATTTGACATTTATTATAGAAATTTCGGGTAGCCCAACTTTAGAAGGCCATAACTCTCAAACCATTGCTTCAATTGGCTATTATAACCACTTTTTGAAAACCTCAACTCCTATTCTACATCCTTGGATAGACACAAGTGCCCTTCCATCAAGTTTTTGGACCTCATTTGGGGCCTCTAAAGCCTTCAAAAATGAGCCCAAATTTTTTATACCAAAATTACACACCGAAAATCTACAATAACTTCACAAATACATATAATCTAGCCATGAAATTCCACTGAAAAGTTAATATATCTAAAAGGAACCTTCACCTCTAAAATTAGATTATTTTGAGCTCATATGATTGACTTACTAAGTAGCAAGCCTCCATAGACAATAAATCTACATTGAGACAACTCTTATTCAAACAACTGAAATGAAATATTTTTGGTTGATGCAAGATTTCTCTTACACCCTAGATGCTCCTACATTAATGACGCTCCTATGCTTACGATTATCAAACCTAGCTATGAAGAAACCTTTTTCCAAGGGAAAAATTGTACTGAGTTTGTAATAGTGGTTCCTAATGCCTGGAAAGCCAAGTATGGAGCCTTGGGAGAGTAGGTTAGAAATGCCTAAACCAAAAAATAACAACATCCTCATAAAGAGCCTCAATCCTCTACTCAATATCTAACACAATTTCTTTTTCTAGATTTAAGAGAAGAGTCTGGCATACAAAAAAATGTTTAGAATATGCCCTTCTTGTAAAAGCCTCTAAACCACCTCCAATACTTAAAGTTTGGCATAAGAGGGCCCAATCTTAGCAGTTAAACATCCAACACCAATAGATGACAACCCATAACCATTAGCATAAACCAAGTAGGCAAGGACACCCAAATCCCGTGTCAATCTAACTTTAACCTCCACACTTGAATCTCCCATAGCCATGGGTATATATCAGTAGTGACCCCAATACTAAATAGTGAGAGTGCATTCAAAAGATGAAAGTCCAAGACATGCCAACCTTGAGTCACACATAGAGGGAGACCTAAGTCACTGGGGCATAACATCCAAACCATCACCATGCACATCTATGTTACCAATACCACCATCATGAAGGTTAGACTTTGAAGATGCAAATAGAAATGTTATCATAGAAAGATGTAGAGTGGTTAGAGGAAGCACAATGGGTTTAACCCCAAACACCTTTGATCCTCATAATGGACCAAACAAGGACCAAGTCCTTATAATAAACAACCCTTCCAATCTTGATGAAGAGTTCACACATACATACACACTAACCCACCACACCTGGTATGAATCTTTCTCTTATGAATCAAATCAACTCTCACTACAAATAGGGATCAAATTATCAATCACCCTTTGACCCCATCTTTAAATGTAAAGGCAATTAAACTACCTTAAAACATTATCTCTTATACCCCAAACGTGAACACAATATCCAAATTTACTTCTAGGGAGTGAAACTATTTATTTATATCTCGGGACATTATTTCATTATAATTTTAATAGGTTTCAACAAACCATTAATTTCCATAGGCCAAAATGCACAAGTTGACCTACTATGTAATTAGCCCTATGAAACTAGTTTTAAAATTCCAAAACAACATGCCAAAAATATTAGGGTTTCCAATACTCATTTGAGACTTCTATCAAACTTCAAGGAATCAAGACTCATCTCAACTCCAGGGCTTTTAAAGACCAACTCTTCTCATAGACCTAATAGGCCTAATCATGTTTGGTTAACAAAGAAAGTGCAAATGGATGGGTTCATGAAATCAATTTGGGAAATAACTTTTAAAAGTCCAAAACAACATGCCAAAAATATTAGGGTTTCTAATACTCATTTGGGACTTCTATCAAACTTTAAGGAATCAGGACTCATCTCTACTCTAGGGCCTTTAATCACCAACTTTTCTGATAGACCTAATAGGCCTAATCATGTTTGGTTAACAAAGAAAGTGCAAATGGATGGGTTCATGAAATTGATTAAATGGTTTAGAGAGTCTTCTTCCAATTAATCTTCATTGATTCAATCGAAAAATCTACTCTAGGCACTCCCCTATGTAGGATGTATGAATAAAACCTCAAATTTAGACCAAACTGACATACGGAAAGAGGATCAAGAGAGGCACCTCATAGCTACCCTCATTCAATGTTACACACATAAGCTACCAAATAGGAGAAACCACAAGAAATTATATAAGAATGAATGCAGTAATGAGAGATAATCTTCATCCAATGTGTTAGGCATAAGGCCCACCTAATTTCAACCATATACATCCAAATTACAATCAACGCACTTAAGAGCTCAAAGTTATGGAGCCAATCTCTTGTATTTTCCTTTTATCTAACTTCATTGTGTTTTTCCATATCTCTATTTTTATAGCCAACAAGACCACAAGTCGGCCTATTAGGAAATTTATTACAAAATATAGGTCCTACCCCAAAGGAGAATTCAATGACCTTTCAAATAAGAAAATTAACTTCCATGGGTACAAGGATAGGTTCACATGTGATCCAAGAAGAGGTTCCCAAGTGTGCAAAACACAATGATATCACACAAAACCTCACCAAAGCCAAACTTGCACATTACTCAAGCTACCAAGAAATCATCATGCCTCAAACAAAGAGAAGGATAAATCCCACAAATGATGAAATTAAGTTCTATGAGTTTAGGGGATAGATCCATGATAGGTCCCTATTAAGGAGATGACTATGTAGAAAGATAAAACATGAAGATAAATGAAAATTCTTTAAAAAAAACATCAGCAATGAAAGGAAATATTTTTGGTGATTCAAGATTACCAAAAGTAACCAAGATGCTCCTACATCAAACACCTAGGGAAACAAAAGAGCTGATATTCACATCAGGATTCCTTGATACCCTAAGAAGTATAATAAAGATCTGGAAATCAACCTATGTGATCCAAGAACTATCTTCAATAGGTTTATGTTGCCACTGAACCAAGTACTCTTTGTAGTCTTTCCCTTTAGTGCTCTTACTAATTATAATGGTATCCAAAATATTTTCAATCCCTTCTATCTTCTTCTTAGGATAATCAGGTTTATCAATTGTCTCTTCATTAGATTCATGATGCTCAAAGATGTTTGATATTCAACACATGTGAAATATCCACATCTTTAGATAATTCAACTTCAATAGCATTACTACTATCATATTTCTTCAGGGTTCTACAAGGTCCAAATTTATTCATCTTTAACTTAGTATATGTGCTAATTGGAAATCTATTCTTCTTCAAATGTACTATTACCTCATCCCCAACTTAAAAATTATTATGTCTCCTCTTCTTATCTACATTGTCTTTATAGCCTTGATTACCATCACGTAGATTATGTTGCACTGATTCATACAAATTCTTCATAAAGTCCACAAATTATTCATCTTTAGCACTACATTCTTCACTTTAGAATCCAACCTCCTCAATTCATTAGTTCCTCTAGGACTCATTCCATTTAAAATCTCAAAAGGAGTCTTCTTAGTACTTCTATTCACATAAATTTTTAATGCAAACTCAACTTTTTCCAAAATCAAATCCCAATTTGTAGGCCTATCTCCAATCAAAGATCTCAAAGGGTTACCCAAATTTGCATTCACAACTTTAGTCTATCCACCAGTCTATGGATGAAATGTAGAACTAAACTTAAGATCACTATTCAACTTTCTCTAGAGTGTCCTTAAAAATTAACCAGTAAACTTAGTATCTTTCTCTAAAACAATAGTCTTAGGCAATCCATGAACTTCCACAATCTCTTGAAAAAATAAGTCTTCAATGTGTAGTACATTTGATGTGTTCTTACAAGGTATGAAATGTGTCATCTTAGAAAATTTGTCAAACTCTACAAAGATAGAATCATTTACTCTCTGAGTTCTAGATAGTCCCATAACAAAATCCATACTAATGTCCTCCTAAGGTCTACAAGGAATAGGAAAATATGTGTACAAACCAACATTCTAACTACTTCCTTTAGCAACTTGACATATTATGCAACTCTTCACCATCTTATGAACATACTTATATCTATGACCAAAAATATCTTTCTAAAATCATCTTTACTATCTTATCCATCCCAAAATGTCCTGCAAGTCCACAACTATGTTTCTCTTTAATGAGATTGTCCCTCATAGATCCTCTATGTATGCACAAGTGAACTCCTTTAAACAACATATCTTCCTGAATAAAATAATCAACCCACTTATTTTGTTCATCAGTCACAAGGTTCTTACAAGCTTTTCAAGGTTCTACAAAATTAGGATTAGCTCGATATAAATGATTCAAATCTTCAAAACCAAGCATTTCAACTCTCATCTTTGTTAAAAAACTTCTTAATCTTCTCAACGCATCTTCTACCTTATTAGACTATCCAATCTTTGCATATATTTCTAACATCAATCAAATCTTGCTTCAAATCTGTTTGATTAGATCACAAAGGCCACATCGCTCAGGGCATCTCAATTCTCTAGGGGCATATTAGTTCCTTGAATCTCACATCAATCCAATATTGTCTTATCTATTGACTTTCTATCAATTAGCTTGGTCAGCTTGCGATAGTTCTTGTCATCTTTTAATGGATAGGTATCTAGGTGTTCTATCTAGACTTCTAAGGATTAAGCCTCATTCTTGGGATGATACTATGATTCATGATAGTTGTTCTTATCTTTTATGGATAGGTATCTAGGTGCTCTATCCAAAATCCTAAGAATCAAGCCTCATTCTAAGGATGGTTCTTCTTTTATTGACAAGTATCTAGGTGTCTTATCTAAACTCCTGAGGGATAAGCTTCATTCTGAAGATGATTCTAAAATCTCAAAGAACAAGTTTATAGGTGTCCTATTTAGACTCTTGAGGGTTAAGATTCATTATAGAGATAATCCTAAACACTTTTCAAAGGATAGGTATTCGGTTTCTTATCCTATATCAGCTGGACTCCTAAGGATTGATTCTTGTCCAACCAACTTCAAAACTAATTCTTTCTCATCAATTTCTCTTCATATCACCAATCACAGTTCTTGTTCTATGCTTTAGAATTAGACTATTCTTTGAATCAATATGCTTCTCGCACATCAATTCAAAGAGAGACAAATGTAATACTCCATAATTGGCATCCTAAACCAATTTTGTTTGTTAGTCTCAAAAAATCAATCTATCAATTGACAAAGTCCTAATTTATTAGGCATTTTTAGTTCTATTTCGCTACTTGATCTAAGTATCAATTACAAAAAACCCCAAGTCAACAATAATCATATACTCTTGTTTAATTCCTAATAATCAACTTGATTTATCTAATAAACCCTCATAATTGAATCAATTTGATTAAAAAGTCCTAGTGTATTAAATTAAATTAAATAACCCCTTTAAGTTAAATAACACATGGAAAAGGAATTAAATATATTTAATTAAATAAAATCCCTCATATTAATTATTGGATTTAATCACTCATTAATTGAGAAAATTTCTAAATATGAGGTAATATTTAATTAAATTCTCAAATATCTTCCAAAAATATCCTTGAGTTAAAAAATGGAAACTTTGAGTTAATGTGAAAAGAAAGGGAAACAAACCAATCAACTAACCCTCAATTCCTAGAAACTCTCAAAAGTTTTCCTCTCAAATAGAAAATTCCATTTCAAACTAAACTTACAATTAATCTACACTATTCATCTAGTTTGATCTCCACTGTTGATCTGTTATGGGTTTCTATAAATTGGGAACTTTTGTCTCTCCTTGGGAAAGATGCAATTTGTGAGTAACATAATTTATCTAGTTTGAGCACTCAATACTCTTGCATTCAAATATATGTTTGTTGCATTTTTATTAAGTACTCTCATTTAGCTTAGTATTACAATCATGTTATATCGATTGTTCTTTCTTTCTTAGATAAAAATGTGTATTTCATATAGCTTAATTTCATCTATTGGCATAGAAAAATCCTAAAAAATTTAGGTTAATCTTGTATTCATACTTTTCAAATCCTTTGTTCTAGTTTGGGCTCTAGTCATTGATCCCTTGATTATGAGAGCATACATTCAAACCCCAACTAGATAGAAGGTAACGGGTCACCATGACTGGACCTTTTGATCTATGATCAATTTGATGTTTATTCTCAGATGAGTCCATCATAGAATGACCATGTTGAAGTCTGTTTCTTACCATAATTAGCACATATACAGTACCTACGTAGAGGACATTTCAAGGAAATGTTGTGGAGAATTTGAGTATTTTACTTGATGATTTTGATATTAATTTTACTTCACTTGAAGAATCGTCCATGAAAAATGTAGAACAAGACTATGTTGTAGAGAAATTTTTGAAGCTATGTACAAATACTAGAAATAATGTCAAAGTTATTGATGAGTACACCGAGGATATCAAAGAATGTGTTGAAGCATGTATGTAATTATATATTGTTTGTACAAATTTTGTGAAGTATGTGAAAAATGTTGACAAGGGTATTAAAGTGGAAGAAGATAAAATATAAAAGATTGTAGAGGACTTTCCTAAATTAAATCAAAGTGTTATAGAGACTTATAAGACAATGAGTAAAGCATTTGAAGAATCAATCCACTTTAAAAGGAAACAAAAAAAGGTTTACATATACTTTCTTAGTTTTCAAGTTTATTATCACCCAAGTTGGAACTTATGTAGAAGAAATTAGATCTATTGGAGACTTCAAAGAAGACTTATGAGACACTTAGTCCAACAAACCTTTATGCAATAGAGATAGAAGCATATACTATCTACAATGAGATTCAAGTAGCTTAAAAAACAAAAAAGATAACATATATTGATATTGCAGCATTAAAGAGGGACCTTTTAGATATTTTAAGATTTGTGTATTTTGTTTCTGGGAGGGAGCCAAGTTTTTGACTTTTATATAGTATATTTTGTTCTTGCCTTTTCTATTTATGTCGAAGGGGGAGTATAGTACTAAAACATAGAAGTATACAAGTAGAATTCATAAGAGGAATTTGACATGTACATACCACATTTTCATCTAGTTTTGGATAAGAATGTTTTGATATTGATACTTAGTCAAATTTTCACTAAGTGTGCCATCAATGCCAAATTCACTAAGTGTGCCATCAATGCCAAATAGGAAGATTATTAGCAAGTGACTAGGTATAAGAGTATGAATGTTGTCATTGATACCAATATAACCATATAGTAAGGCCACTTGGATTTATGATTAGTTTTAGATTTGATTGATCATTAAAAATGACTACATATATCATAGGAAAATTTTCGATAGTTGGAGTATTTTAACCAACAAGCTTAGCAAAGTAAGTTTGATGAAGGGTGCTTCCCTTAATACCATAAAGACATAATAGAAACAAAGAAAAAATAGTAATTATGAGAACAAAATAGGGGCTTCTTATTATCACTACAAATTAGGAATTATAGAATTCACAATTACAATATGCTAACCTACATGGGCACCTTCATTACAATAATCTGCAAGACAATGCTGTGAACTATCACCTAGAGTTGTTCTAGACAATCTTCGAGTGGCGGGACTTTCTTATATAGGAAATTTTATGCCATCCAAGAAGGTTCTAGATGCTCAAACTTAATACCTAGGGCCGAAAGACCCTAACAATACATATAGAGTCAAGCAAATACATCTTTGACATTTAGTTTATAAATTTTGGGTAGCCCAACTTTAGAAGGTCACAACTCCCGAACCGTTGCTCCAATTGGCTATTATAACCACTTTTTAGAAACACCATCTCCTAATCCACAAACAAAAGCTCTACAGTAAGAGAAACCTTATTCAAACAACTAAAATGAAATATTTTTGGTTGATGCAAGATTGCTCTTACACCCTAGATGCTCCTACATCAATGACCCTCCTATGCTTACTATTATCAAACCTAGCTAGCTATGAAGAAACCTTTTTCCAAGGGAAACATTTGTACTGATTTTTTAATAGTGGCTCATGATTGGCAAGCATCCATCCATCGAGTTTTCAGACTTCATCCAGGGCCTCTAAGGTCTTCAAAACTGAGTTCAAAGATTTTTCTCTAAATTTTTTTGCCAAAAATCTACAATAGCTTCTCTGATACTTAAGAGAGAGCAATTAGATTTTTATGGTAGGCTTAGAATTCTAAAATGAACCTTCATGTAGAAAATCAAAACATTTCAAGCTCATATGACAAACTTACTAAAAATAGTAAGCTCCCATAAATAATGACCCCCTATCTACTAGTCTTGATTAAAATAGGAAAGACTCAAAAGAAAAATATTTTTGGGTGATGCAAGATTGCCCTTACACCCAAGATACTCCTACATCAAAAACCTAAGGTAATTTGAGGAGTAGCTCTGTCACATCTCAAGTGTTCAAAGGAAAACTAAGATAGTTAACCTCCTTCCTTGCTAGCCATGATGAATCCTCTATTGGCCTCCCTTTCCATTTGACAAAGTACTCTCATAAGTTTTGTTCCTTGTACTTTTGTCAACATGATTGTCCAATATCTCTTCAATCTCCTTTGTAGCTGAACTAGGTGCTAGAATACTCCACTGTGCTTCTACAACTTCTTCTCCATTACCTCCTTCATAATACACTATCAAATCTAAAATATTAAATACTGGTGAAATATTCAATTTAATAGGAAACTCCACTTCACAGGCATTTCTAGAATCATGCCTTTTCACTATCTTGCATGGTCCAAACTTCTTCATCTTCAACTTAATATATGTACCCATTGGAAAATGCTCCTTTCTTAAGTGAACCATGACTTCATCCCCAATCTAAAATTCCTTATACCTCCTTTTCAAATTTTCCTTAGCCTTGTACTATGTATTCATTTTTATAATGATCTTCCTCACCTCATTGATATTCTTCAAATGTTCAGCAAAATTTTCTGCTTCAACATTACTTATCTCTCCTTTATCCAATTGCCTCAATTCAGAAGCATTTCTGGGACTGCTCCCATATACAATCTGGAATGGTGATTTACTAGTACTTTGTTGAAAAAATAATCATATGCAAATTTTTCCTTTGGTAAAATCATATCCCATCCTTTTGGCTTGTCTCCAACCAAACATCTCAGAAAATTTCTCAAAGTTCAGTTCACAATTTTTGTTTGTCCATCAGTGTGTGGATGATGTGATGAACTGAACTTCAAATCTATCTTCAATTTCTTCCACAATTTATGCCATAAATACCAAAAAAATTTGGTATCTCAATCTGAAACTATACTCTTTGGAAGACCATGTAGTCTCACCACTTCTCTAAGAAAAACTCTGCCACATGAACAACATCACTAGTCTTCTTGCAAGGAATGAAATGTGCCATCTTTGAAAACGTATCAACCACCACAAAAATATAAGATCATTCCCTCACTGAGTCCTTGGTAATTCAAGAACAAAATCCATGCTAACATCCTCCCACAACTTCTCTAGTATAGGTAATGGCTTATACAACCCTTTATTCTGCTTCACTCCTTTTGCTATCTTACATACTCTACAACTTTGTACAAACTTCTTCACATCTTGTTGCACATGTGGCTAGTTATAATTCTTAGTAGCCAAAGAAATAGTTTTATCTCTACCAAAGTGTCTATCCAATCCTCCACTATGCTTCTCCTTGATGAGATTCTCTCTCATGGAACTTCTTGGAATAGACAACTGGATCCCTTTGAACATCATACTATCCTAGATCATGAAATCCAACCACTTTGTCCTATCAAGTGTAACAGGTTCTATACAAGCCTTCCATGCTTCACCAAAATTAGGATTCTCTGGATACAAATTATTGAGTTCATTGAACCCAATCACCTCTATCTACATTTTTTTCAGCAAAATTTATCTTCTGCTAAGAGCATCTACAATTGTGTTAGACTTCCCACTCCTATGTTTCAAAACAACTATATAACTATTTGAAAAATCAACCCACTTCAAATTCTTGTTGTTTAATTTTCCTTGACTATTCAAATATTGCAAAGCTTGATGATCAGTATACAAAAAAAACTCCTTAGGAAGAAGATAGTGTCACTTCTTCAATGCTTGAACTAAAGCATAAAATTCCTGATCATAAACATAATAGTTTCTTTTTGCATCATTCAAATTCTCACTAAAATAAGAAACAAGTCTACCTTCTTGGCTCAAAAAAACTCCTATTGCAGTACCACTAGTATCACAATCTACTTGAAACACCTTGTTAAAATCTGAAAGTGCTAAAATAGGTTGTTTAGTAACTTTTTGTTTCAACATATTAAAGCTCTTATTTGCTCCTATAGTCCACTCAAATTCTTTCCTATCCCTCTCAATGTTTCTCTCAAGGGTCCACAAATATTGCTAAAACCACTTATGAACTCTCTATAAGAACTCACCAGTCCATGAAAAGATCTTACTTTTGTAACACTCTTTGGAGTAGGCCATTCAAGGATAGCCTTTACATTCTTTGGGTCCATTTTGAGGTCTTCTATTGAGACTACAAATCCCAGGTACACCAACTCCTTCTTTACAAAACTATACTTCTTCAAGTTTATCAACAACTTTTCTTGCCTCAACTTATCAAACGCCTTTCAAATATGCATCAAATGCTCCTCTAATGTCTTACTAAAGATCAAAATATCATCTAGGTAGATAATGTCAAACTTACCCAAAAACTTCTTCAGTACCTCATTCATGAGCCTCATGAAAGTGCTTGGTGCACTGGTTAGCCCAAGAGGCATGACTAACCACTTGTACAGTCCTTCCCTTGTCTTGAAAGTAGTCTTCCATTCATCTCCTTCTCTATTGTGAATCTAATTGTACCCACTCTTCAGATCTATCTTTGTGAAATACTTAGGCCCACTCAAACAGTGTATAATATCATCCATCCTTGGCAATATAAATTTGTACTTGATTGTAATCTTGTTAATAGCACAAGAATTTGTGCACATCCTCCATTCTCCATTCTTCTTTGGTGCTGATATTGTTGGTACAACACACAAACTCAGACTCTCTCAAATCAACTCGTTTTGCAACAACTCATAAACTTGTCTATTTAACTCTTCACTTTTTGCTAGTGTCATTCTATGTGCTTCCTTGTTTGGAAAATTGACTCCTGGGATCAAATCCATCTAGTGATTGATCTTCCTCATTGGAGGCAATACATCAAGTACATTATCCAACACAATGTCAAAAAAATCTCCCAACATATTTGCAACTTTTGTAGGTACCTCCTCCACTTCTTCTTTACCATCTTTTGGAATTACAAAAAAACACATATGCTCATGCTTCATACCTTTGAGAAACTCCTTGCCATCAATGAAACATATTTTGGTAGCACTACATACCTTTTCTTCTTTCTCTTTCAATAGCTTAAACTTATTTTTTACTCCATCCTTGGTCAAAGTGTAGGTATTTTCTTGCCCATTATGTACAACATGCTGGTCAAACTAACACAACCTACCCATCAACATATGACATATGTCCATAGGTATGATATTGCACATTACCTCATCCTGGTAGCTTTTGATCTTGAAGTTCATTAAGCATTGCTCATTGACTATGATCTTGTCATCATCTTACACCCAAGCAATATGGTATAGACATGGGTGTTTCTATCTCTTTAGCTTCAACTTTGCGACCATTATTTCTAACACCATATTATCATTACTTCCACCATCAATGATCACATCACAACACTTATCTTCACATTTTCACCTTGTGCAAAAAAAATTCCTTCTTTGATCTAATTCATTCTCACCACTCAATAGGACTCTTTTGTTGACTAGGACTTCTCCTCTTTCAACATCTTCAGAATGTGATGACCTAGCATCTTCATCAACATGTGCAACTTTGGCCCAACCTTTAGTTCTTTGATCTATCCTTCTTTGGCACTGGGAACATTCAAATGCTCTATGCCCTTCTTCTCTGCAATGAAAACATTTCCCATGGAAGCCTCTTCACTTAGATCCTTGTCCTCTACCTCTTCCTCTCTGATCTCTATTGTTCTGATCATGGAAATGGTTGGAATTGTCTTCCCTTTGGATCTAGTTGCTACTTCTAGTCTCATTGAAGAACCAGTATGTGGCACCTCTTGATCCTTTGACTATAGATCAAATGGTGGATAAAAATAATCACAACACAATGATGATTGGCATTGTTTCTGCTTTCAATTATTCAGAATTTGATGAAGTCAAAGATTGTCCTATTGGTCATGAAACATGGACAAGATTGAAAAGATCTATGGAGGAGATTCCAATGTGGGTAGAGCTAAAGAAGAAAGTCTAAGAGGCCAATTTGATCATATGAAAATGATAGAAGATGAAAACATTGATAAAGAGAGTTAAACACTCAAAGCAAGTATGAGTGCAATTAGAGCTTTAGCTATTAAAGAGATGAGATGTGATCCTAAATATGATATAACTTGGGATGTACTAGTGGGAAGGTTAAGAACTTTTTTGTTGGATAACTTTGATAACTATCTTCCTAGATCTCGCAATATAGAATCAACATTCAAAGAAAAACTAACTCTTGGTAAAAAGGGAGGAATCTCAAAAGGAAAACATTTTGGCATTGAAGAAGAAGAAGAATCGGATGATGATCTTGAAGCTATTGAAGCCCTACTTACAAGAAGGCTACCAAAAGGCAAAGGTAAATATAAAGAAAAAATTCCATTGATTTGTTTCTCTTGTGAAGAAGTTGGTCACATCGTTGCAAGGTGTCCAAACAAAGAAAACAAAGATGATAGAAAATTCAACAACTTCAAATGAAAGAAATATTTCAAAAGCTACAAAGATAAAGACAACAAATCTGGTTATATTGCTAAAGATTCTAATAGTGATGATGAAAATGAAATGGTATATATTGTTATTAAAGATGAGTTAGATGATGAGTATAATGAAAAGATGACACTTATTTCTCATGTTAGAAAAAATGACACATGGATCTAATAGATAGTGGTTGTTCTCATCACATGACTAGTGATAAAACTAAGTTTAAACACTTGGAGCACTATGATGGTGGAAGTGTTAAATTTGGAAATAATGGACCATGTTATGTGAAGAAAAAAGGATGCGTTGCATTAGCTAATGAACTCAAATGTGACAATTCTTATTGGGTTGATGGAATAAGACACAATCTTCTAAGTGTGGCACACCTGAACAACATTGGATACAAGGTAGAATTCATAAATGGGAAGGCCAGGCTACTATATGGTAAAGGAAACCTAGTTGGAATTAGAAATCAGACAAAAGGAAACCTTTTTTTACCTAGACTTCATTGAAACTACATGTTTGCTAGTTCAAATAGAGGAAATTGAGTCCATTGTGCAACCCAAGTTGCAACTAGAGAAAACTCAGTTGTAGCTAGTAGTAAAGGAATTTGAGTCACAATTAGAGGAAACTGAGTCTTAGATAGTGGGACTTGAGTAGAGTTTAGAGTTTCATAGAACCTTTGAGCATGGTAAACCAAGTGAAACAAGTCCATAATCTAGAAGAAAGGAACCTATGCTTGCTAAATATGTCAAAAGACATCATGCACCTAAATAAATAATTGGAGATCAAACAGGAGGCACAATGACAAGGAACAAACTAAAAGGTACATGTCTAATTACTAAATTTGAACCTAGAACTATTAAAGATGCATTGAATAATAAAAGTTAGATAGAGGCAATGAATGAAGAAATTGAGCAAATTGAAAGAACCAATACCTGGAATCTTCTTCCTAGATCCAATGACAAAAAAGTAATTGGTAAAAAGTGGGTATTTAGAAACAAATTAAATGAAGATGGTGAAGTGTTAAGGAATGAGACAAGGCTAGTGTGCAAAGGATATGCTCAAGAAGAAGGTATAGATTATGGAAAATAAATTTCTTCTGTTGCTAGACTTGAAGGGGTTAGAACACTACTTGCATATGTTGCATTCAAAAGATTCAAAGTGTATTAAATGGATGTAAAACCAGCTTTCTTGAATGGAATTCTAGAGGAAGAAGTTTACATTGACCAAGTTGAAGGTTTCAGTGATCCAAATAAAAGAGACATGGTCTATAAGATATGCAAAGATTTGTATGGTCTAAAACAAGCTCCTAAAGCATGGTATGAGAGGCTACATGGATACCTAATAAAGATTGGGTTTTAAAGAACCACTGATAATAGTAGTTAGTTTATTTAAGAAGGATCACAAAGTAACATATTTTTGATAGAAAATATTTGTGGATGATATCTTATTTATAGTTCATGATGACTTATGTAAATCATTCTCTGAATAAATGAGGAAAGAATTTGAAATGTCAATGTTTGGAGAGATAAAATTCTTTGTTGGTTTGCAAGTTCATCAAATGAAGGATGAAATTTAGCTTACTTAGTCAAAATATATTAAGGAGATATTGAAGACCTTTGGAATGGAAGATTCCAAACTAGTTGGAACACCTATGTGTATTGGACATTCAAAGAATGATGATTCAAAAAAGGTAAACCAAACTATCTACAGATCCATCATTGGAAAACTTTAGTATGTTATTCAGACAAGACCTAATATCACATTAGCAATTGGTATAGTTGCAAGGTTTTTTGAAAATCCCAAAGAAAATTATATGATGGTATTCAAAAGAATTATGAGATATCTAAAAGGCACTCAAGACTATGGTCTATGGTACAAGAAAGGAGGAAACCTTGAGTTAAAAGTCTTTACTGATGCAGATTGGGCTAGAAGTGTTGATAACAGAAAAAAGCACTAGTGAAGGAGCATTCTTTCTTGGAAAGAGGCTAGTGTCATGGACCAGTAAGAAGCATAATTGCATCTCTTAGTCTACAACAAAGGCATAAAATGTTGTTGTAGCAATTAATTGTTCCAACACATTCTAGATCAAGCAACTGTTGTCAAGAATAAAAGAAGTCAAGGACTCGATGCTTATCCACTGTGATAAGACAAGTGCAATCAACATATCTAAAAATCTATTGATGCACTCTAAGACAAAACACATTGCAATCAAGTATCATTTAATGAGAAAACTAGTTTTAGATAAAGAGGTTATATTGGAATATGTGAACACAAAGCAGTGGGTTGCTAACATATTTACCAAACCATTACCTAAGGATGCATTTTTGTATCTCAGAGGAAAGCTAGGGATCATTCCCTTATCTAATGCTCACTAGAGTATATATTAGTGATACATCAACCTAACTACATTGAAGATTTATCAAGTTGATGCAAAGAAGTCAAAGCTCATTGCATATGAATTAGTACATCGGGTGTATTATAAATTCATTGTATAAAGTCTTTGACATTTGATGTCAAAGAGGGAGAGGTTGAATATGTCATGTTCATATCAAAATAATTGAAGGATAGTTTGATGAATTAGAGGAAGAAACTTGTATATTAGAAAGAGCGAGAACTTGATCAGATGGAGTCTAAAGTTACGATGTTAGAGGGAGAATCTCAAATGGAGTTCTCATGGATGTAAAATTAGAATAAAACTATTGATATTATAAAATATTATAAATCATTTTGATTTCTCTAAGTTTCATTTTCTTATGACATGTTGTATTGACATCAATGCCAAAGAGGGAGATTATTCACAATAATTATTCAATTGTATATTGTCATTGATATTACACAAATGCTACATTCTAACAGATCACTGCTAGTAGTAACTAAGCTCAGAAGACTCCACTACCAATTGAGCAAAACTTAAAAATAAGCCAAGTTCAGTGATCAAGTGTTAACCAAGCTAGGTTAGTCATTAAAGGATTCAAGTATTGGCTATGTGCAAGATCATGGTCAACCAAACTATGGCCTTAAGTGGCAGTGAAATGTTAGAAATGCTTTAGAATAACTGAGAGTGGGGGTGAATTAGTTATTCAAGGTCCAAATGTCCTAATAAAACTTTTTCACCAAGTAAAGTGAGCCCATTAAACTATTCATGCATCCAAGCTATACATTCATCCTAGCAAGTTACTAAAAAATCAACATGCAAGAATAAGACATGAAAGATCAACACATAAAACAATGATTTATGTGGAAACCCAATTTGGGAAAAACCACTAGTAACATGCTACTCAATTCTCACTCCTTTGAAGTGATGCCCTATGAAAGGTCTGCCCTGTTAAAGGTTACAAAACACTATTAAATGTGACCTGGTTAAAGGATTTAACCACCCTGTTAGAAGTGGGCCTGGTTAGAGGACTTTAGAACACTCACTTGGAATGTCACTCTATTAAAAGATTTATAAATGGCTATTAAACCAACATAAGTCCATAGGATTTTCCCTAACTGATACAATTGTTAGAGAGTAACAAAAAGGCCTTTTGATCTAATACAACTCACAACATAACTTGTAGATTTTAGATCTCAATTCAACTGTCAAATTTGCCTGGCTTTCAGTCTCTATAGCTCTGACAACTTGTCCTCCTTTCAAGCTTCATCTCCTTGAGTCTTCATGCTCGATGTACTAGTGCAATCTCCTCTATGGTCACCTATCGAAGTAGAGTCTTTATACTCTGTTCCTTCCTCTCGATGCCTTCACCTTGACATCCAACCAACCACTCAACAACAACTCTTACTTCTTGACCTATAACTCCTTAAATAGAATTCTAGAATACTTTTCCCACTCTAATATTTCCACTTTTAATTTCAATTTGAATGGGTTAGGTAAGATTCAATGAATCTACCAATTATCTTGTTTCTTCTAGAAACATCATGAAGAATCCACTTGCATTTGCCCAAAAATAGTTTACCTAAAATTTTGTGCTACCAACTCATCATCCTTATCCTCTATTTGGTTCATAAAATTCAACGTAAAAAACTTGTTGGCTCAGATCTGGCAAATCTTTCACTTTTCAAATAATGCAGCAACTCAACACTATTGAAATTCTGATGCTCAACACATACTGTGTTACTCGACACCTACTATGTTTTATTGATGCTTGGAACCTATTATGGATTCACTTGGAATCAACTAAGTTTTTACTCATTCTTGGCACCTATTACTTGCTCAGCACTTGATCAATGGTTTTGTAATGAAGTACAAGGATCAGTTAAGAGGTTGAGTTATGGTTTTGTAATGAAGTACTTATTCTTCTAGAGTTTTTAAGTGTAGCCAACCTCTATATTTTCAAGTGTATTATCAATACATCATTTTACCATTGTCTTAACTGATCCTTGTACTTCATTACAAAACCATAACTCAACCTCTCCCTTAGGTGCTTTTGTTATATGTTATTAATTAAATCCTCTTCATGAATCAACTAAGTGATAGTACTTGGATCTTATAACCAATTGTCATTCCAACAAATAGTAGGTTTAACATCAGTGACAAAACAATGATTGAAAACATTCTTTATCAACAATCTCCCTCTTTGCAAACAATCTCTCTTTTTCAATAATGATCCTTTCAATCAGATCTCAACAGTGAAAAACAAGCAAATCAGGGTTATGTCAAGTTGACATGCAATTTTAAAGTGGTTCTAAACTTTGTATCAAAAAGTTGTAAGAAAATAATATGTAGGAAATTGAATGTAGTTCTAAACTACTAGGCCTTATCTGAAGAAAAAAAATTGATTGGTCAAAAGATTGGATTGTAATGTAGTACTACAAATTTTTTTGGACAAAAATAAAAAGTAGTTGTATGTCTGACCACCTTAATCAAAATCAAATGATAATATTTTTTAATATAATTATAGATATAAAAAGTAGACTCATGCCTAGATGTGATACCTATTTTTGGGTATTTTTATTTCAAATAAATAATTAAATATGAATTTTCTACTAAAACTTTAAAAAAAAAAAACTTTCGTGTCTGACCACCTTAACTAATTAAAAACTTTACCAACTTAAATTTTATTTTTTTTCCTTATACTAGGTGAATCATAGAATGTGAAGCAACTTTTGGATTTAAAAAATGTTATACCATTTGAAAGTTATAGCTATTTTTCAATCAGTATGTCAATCAACATTTTACAATCATCTTCATTAAAAATTAACTAATAAATACTTATCAAACTTAGAATTTGACAACAATTATATTGATGGAATCTCGAGAGTGTTATAAAAGAACCCTTTTCATTTCATTCAATTTTGATGTAAATAACATTGTCAAATGGCTACCCAAAGTCTTTGTGTTAGTGAAACCCTTCTCAACCACTTTTTTTGGGTTGACCAAATAGGCTTGGTAAATATTGAGCCTAATCAAATTTTTGATTCGGATACCCAATTTGAAATTGGGTATCCAATTAATGTGAAATTGGGTATCCTCTACATCAATTTATAATATTTCAACAATCAACTCATTTGATGTAGGGTAGTCTTGATGTTGCTTAAACAACCTTGGATAGGGGTATAACCCCTAACTTACCTCTAAGATACTCAAATGCATCGTCAGGTAATGCTTTTGTGAAGATGTTAGCAATTTGTTCCTTTGAGTTGACATATTCCATCTTCACTTGCTTGTCTTCCATCAATTCTCTTACATAGTGATAATTAATTACAATGTGCTTTATTTTGGCATGCATCACATGCTTCTTTGATATGTTGATGGCACTTTTGTTATCATGATAGAGTATCACAGGTTCATTTACCTCTTCTTTCATACCTTTCAACAGGTGCTTGATCCATACAATATTGGTGTAGTTGATAGCAGCAACACCATACTCAGCTTTGGTTGTGGACTATGAGGTACAAATTTTCTTTTTTCTAGTCCAAGTGACCAATCTTTTACCTAAGAAGAGTGCTCCTCCACTGGTGCTTTTTCTGTCATCAATATTGCCTCCCCAATCTACATTAGTGTAGGCTTTCAATTCAAACTTTTTAGTCCTCTTGTAGTATAATCTAAAGTGATTAGTTCCTTTTAGGTACCTCAATATTCTTTTTACTACCATAACATGATTTTCTCTTGGGTTTGCAGAAAATCTTGCCACTATTCCAATAGCTAATGAATGTCTAGTCTACTATGCACAACATATAGTAACTTTCCAATCATTGATCTGTACAGTATCTGATTTACCTTAGCTGACTCATCATTCTTGGGTAACTTATGTCCTATTACCATTGGCATACTAACTGATTTTGAATCTTCTAAGCCAAATGTCTTGAGTATCTCCTTGATATATTTTGATTGGGTCACAAATATGCCATGTTTCAGTTGATGTACTTGCAATCCAACAAAGAAATTTATTTCTCCAAACATTGACATCTCAAACTCATGTTTCATTTGATCAGAAAAATCTTTGAATAGGGCATCTTTTCCTCCAAATATTATATCATCAACAAAGATTTTAGATATCAAAATGTCTTTACATTTTTCTGCCTTGATATACAGGTTACTATTATCATCTATTCTCTCAAATCCTATCTTCACAAGATATTTGTGAAGTCTCTCATAGCATGCTCGAGGCACTTGTTTCAAACCATAGAGTGCTTTATGCAGTTTGCAAACCATATCCTTGTGTTTTTCATCAACAAATCTCTTTGGTTGTTCAATATAGACTTCTTCCAGTACACCATTAAGAAAAGTATACTTTGCATCTATTTGGTAGACTTCAAAACCTTTGTAAGTAGCATATGCAAGTAGTATTCTTACTCCTTCCATCCTTGCAATAGGGGAAAATGTTTCCCCATAGTCCAATCCTTCTTCTTGTGCATATCCTTTGCAGACTAGTCTAGCCTTATTTCTTGTGATTTCACCATTCTCATCAAGCATGTTCCTAAATACCCACTTGGTACCAATCACATTCTTATTAACTAGTCTTGGAACTAAAGTCCATGTTTTGTTCTTCTCTATCTGCTCAAGCTCTTCTTCCATAGCTTTACATCAATTATCATCTTGTAGTGCATCTTTCACTATTTTGGGTTCAATCTTGCTTTGCAGACATGATTCATTTCTTAGTTTTTTCCTTGTCATTGGTTTGATTTCCTTGTCACCAATAATTTGATTTGCAAGGTGATGTCTTCTCACATACTCTTTCATTATCTTGAACTTTTGCATGCTCATCAAAATTTACATTTGCACTCTCCAAAATCTTGTTAGTGTTAGTATTCAAACACTTATATGCTTTATTTCTAATGGAGTATCCAAGGAATATGCCTTCATCACTCTTCGCATCAAACTTGCCATTTCTAGTATCTTTAATAATATAGCATCTACAACCAAATAATTTGAAATGTTTTACATTGGGTGAGTGACCATACCATAATTCAAAAGGTGTTGCATTTGTACCTTTCTTGACTTGTACTCAATTTAGGGTGTAGACAGCTATACTTACAACTTCTCTCCAGTACTTTAGAGAAACATTTTTCTCCATCATTAATGTTTTGACATAGTTTATCACTAATCTATTCCTTCTCTCTATAATGCCATTCGGTGTGGAAGTTCTTGGTGTTGATGTTTGTCTTTTAATTCCTTTGTCATTGCAAAATGTTTCAAATTCTTTTGATGTGAACTCTCCTCCTTTGTTTGATCTTGGACACTTCAAACTCTTTCCTATTTCTTTCTCAACCTTGGCCAAAAACCACTTAAACATTTGAAATGCACCAGATTTCTACTTTAAGAACATGACGGTCATCATCCTAGAGTAGTCATCAACAAAAAAAATAAATATCTATCTCCTTTGTAGCTTTGCACTTCTATTTGGAGCACATAAATCAGTATGCACTAGCTCTAATACTTCTTTGGAAGTGTAGGTTTTTCTTTTGAAACTTGAGTTGGTCATCTTTCCTAGTTGACACTATTTGCACATGGTATTTTAGGCTTCTTCAGTTTAGGCAAACCTTTGATTTTCTTCATTTTGCTGATGCTAATTAAATGATCAAAGTTGACATGACATAGCCTTGTATTCCATAGCCACACATCATCAAATCTAACAACAAGACAGGATGCATCTTCCATATCTAGGTAAAACAAATTACTCCTAGTTTGTTCTCTTTTTCATATCAAATTTCCATTAGTGCCATAGATTTTGATAGTTTTGTTTCCAGATTCTACTTTGTATCCTACATTGCCTAACTGTGACACACTCAACAGATTTTAGTTCAATCCTTCAACATAATATGCATTATCACATGAAATTTTCTCTGTAAGTTTAATAGAACCTTTTCTTTTGATTAGACATGGAGCATCATTTCTAAATCTAACACTATTTCCATCATATTGAGTAAAGGTAACGAAATTAATTTTTTCTCCTATCATGTGATGTGAGCATCCACTATCTATGATCTATCTATCATTCTTATTCACATAGTTTACCAGTGTTGTTGCCTCGTCTTCATCCGACTCATCTTTTATGGCTACATAGACTAACTCATCATCATTTTCATTAGAATCCTCTTCTTCAACAATATAACACTTTTTGCCTTTGTCTTCGTAATCTCTGCTATCATCTTCTCTTCTCTTCTTGTTCCTATTGCCTGCTCTGTAGTTCTTTTTCTGTGTGCATCTTGCAACAATATGTCCTACATCATTGCAATTGAAACATATGATAGGTAGCTTACCTTTGAATTTACCTTTGCCTCTATGAAATCTTCTAGCTAGTCATGCTTCTAATTGTTCCACATATTCTTCATCAGTGTTGTTGTCACTAGATGCATAATTTACCTTCCTTTTCTTCTTCTTTGGTTTCACCTCCTTAGTGTTTTTCAAAAATAGCTTGACCTTGAAAGTAGATTCAAGATTCTTAGGTCTGTAGTTTCAAAGTTGGATAACTCAATTGTAGTAAGTCTTCCCACTATACCTTCAAGTGTTAGCTTATTTCTTGGTACACATCTTAACAGTTGGATGGCTAACACTCTAATAGCATAGATGGGGATCAAGATTCTTAAGAATTTTCTATTGACAGTTTCATCATCTAAATGACCACCCAAACTTCTTATTGCACTTACTACTTCTTTCATTCTAGAGGCATATTGAGCATTGTTCTCACCTTCCTCAATTCTCATGTCATCAAAATTTCCTCTGAGGCTTTCTCTTTTTGCTCTTTGAACATTCTGATCTCCTCCATAAATATCAGTCAAGGCTTTCCACATCTTGAATGCAGAGTCACATCCCTTGATGTCATCAAATTCAACATAGTTGAGGGTAGAGGAAATCTCCAACATTTCTTGATTGTGCTCCTTCTTTTTCTTCATATATTATGCAATGGGTATAGCTAGATCAACATGTTTCACTTCAATTGAGGTTTATGCATGGTCACTTATTGATCCAAGGTGCAACTTCATTAAACTTTACCATGCAGTTATCTCTGTTGAGCTTGGGAACTTCTCACTTGGACATCTTGATCTTCCTGCTTCTAATACCTTTAAACCAAATCAGTAGATGACTCTAATACCAATTGTTAGAAATGCTTTAGAATAAATGAGAGGCTGCAAATGTTCTAATAAAATTTTTTCACCAAGTAAAGTGAGCCCATTAAACTATTCATGCATCCAAGCTATACATTTATCCTAGCAAGTTACTGAAAAATCAACATGCAAGAATAAGATATGAAAGATTAACACATAACATAGTGATTTACATGGAAACCCAATTTGGGAAAAACTATCGGTAACATGCTACTCAATTCTGACTCTTCTGAAGTGGTGCCCTGTGAAAGGCTTTCCTTGTTAAAGGCTACAACACAATATTAAATGTGACCTAGTTAAAGGATTTAACCACCCTGTTAGGAGTGGGCCTTGTTAGAGGGCTTTAGAACACTCACTTGGAATGTCACCCTATTAAAGGATTTAAAAATGGTTGTTAAACCAACCTAAGTCCATAGGATTATAACTTAACTGATACAATTGTTAGAGAGTAAAAACAAAGTCTTTCGAACTGATATAAATCACAACATAACTTACAGATTTTAGATCTCGATTCAACTCTCAAATTTTTTTGCATTTTAGTCTTTGTAGCTTTGATAGCTTGTCTTCCTTTCAAGCTTCATCTCCTTGAGTCTTTATTCTCGATGTACCAGTGCAATCTCCTCTGTGGTCACCTATAAAAGGAGAGTCTCTGTACTTTTTTCTTTCCTCTCAATGCCTTCACTTTGCCATCCAACCAACCACTCAACAACAACTCTTCCTTCTTAACCTGTAACTCCTTAAATAGAAGTCTGGAATAATTTTCTCACTCTAATCTTCCCACTTTTAATTTTAGTTTGAATGGATTAGGTAAGATTCAATGAATCTACCCATAATCTTGTTTCTTGCAGAAACATCATGAAGAATTCACCTGCATTCACCCAAAAATGGTTTACCTAAAATTTTGTACCACTAGCTCATCATCCTTATCCTCCATCTGGTTCACAAACTTCAAGATAACAAACTTGTTTGCTTAGATCTGGCAAATCTTTGACTTTTCAAATAATGTAGCAGCTTGACACTATTGAAATTTTGATGCTTGACACATACTGTGTTACTCGACACCTCCTATGTTTAACTAATGCTCAACACCTACTGTGGATTCACTTAGCATCAATTAAGTGTTTACTAATGCTCGACACCTATTACTTACTTGGCATTTGAAGTTGCTCGGCATGAACTAGCTTGTTTGACACCCACTAATGAACTTAGTCAAGCTTTGCAGACAACTTTGTTACAATATTTTCTTCCAAATTTTCTAAGTGTAGCCAACCTCTATATTTTTAAGTGTATTATCAATACATCATTTTACCATTGTCTTGACTAATTCTTGTACTTCATTACAAAACCACAACTCAACTTTTCCCTTAGGTGCTTTTGTTACATCTTATTGATTAAATCCTCTTCATCAATCAACTAAGTGATAGCACTTGAATCTTATAAGAAATTATCATTCCATCAAATAGTAGGTTTGACATCAGTCAGAAAAAAATGATTGAAAACATTCTTTATCAACAATCTCCCTATTTGCAAACAATCTCTCTTCTTCAATAATGATCTTTTCAATCAGATCTCAACAGTGAAAAACTAGCAAATCACGATTATGTCAACTTGATATGCAATTTTCAAGTGGTTATGGACTTTATATCAAAAAGTTGTAAGAAAATAATATGTAGGAAATTAAATGTAGTTCTAAATTACTAGGCCTTATCATGAGAAATTTTTTTTTGATTGGTCAAAAGTTTGGATTTTAATGCAGTACTACAAAAATTTCAAAGCAAAAATAAAAAAGCATATGTCTGACCACCTTAATCAAAATGAAATGATAATATTTTTTAATATAATTAAAGATATAAAAAGTAGACTTATGCCTAGATGTGATGCATATTTTTTGGTATTTTTATTCCAAATAAATAATTAGATATGAATTTTCTACTAAAAAAATTTCAAAAGAAAAAACTCCCGTGTCTGACCACCTTAACTAATTAAAAACTTTACCAAATTAAATTTTCTTATTTTTCATTATACTGGTCGAAGCATAGAATGTGATGCAACTTTTGGATTTAAAAAATGTTATACCATTTGACAGTTATAGCTATTTTTCAATTAGGATGTGAATCAACACTTTACAATCATCTTCATTAAAAATTAACTAATAATTACTTATCGAACTCAAAATTTGATAGCAATTATATCGATGGAATCAAAAGAGTGTTATAAAATAACCCTTTTCATTTCATTCAATTTTGATGAAAATAACATTGTCAGATGACTACCTAAAGTTTGAGTATTAGTGAAACCCTTCTCAAACATGTTTTTTGGGTTGACAAAATAGGCTTGGTAAATACCAAGCCTAATCAGATACCCAAAGTCAAACCAGGTATCGGATTTGAAATTGGATACCCGATATGACATCGGGTATCTAATTAATACAAATTTTCGATTGGGAATTTTGGAGGGAAATTTGAGAGGAAAGTTTTAGAGGGAAACTTTAGAAGGTTTTAGAGGGAAATTTATTTTCGAGAAGTGTGGGCATTAATATTATTATTAAATATGATTATGATTATTATTATTAATTATTATTATTATATATGATTATAAATATTATTATATATAGTAATATGTATGATTATTATTATTAAATATTGTAAGAATTTGGCTTAGGCCAGAATTCACCCAAGAACTAAAGAACTCAACACAAGCACATAGTAGACCAAAATAGATAGAGTATGATTAGAATGACGATATTCATTCAATAATTGCTTTCTAGAGTACACTAGGAGTGCTTGAATATAAAGGCCTCAGGAGAGCTTCTAGAATGCATAGAATTTAGCATCATGATATGTCATACAACCAGGCACATGTCCACCAGATATGAATTATCCTCCATTAAGCATGGGATTAAGTGTGATGATGTGAGGATAAGCCTACAATGGTGTAGCATGTAAATCAGTGGAGTAGACAACATGTGCTAAATGAGGAGTGCAGATAATTGTGTTGTCATCATGACAACTTAGTGAATGATGCATACTCTTGTGTTGTAGACACCATGTGCATAATTAGAGTTGCGTAACTCAATGAGAGTACACAAACTCCTAAGTGTCTCACCTAAAATAATAATAAAATAATGCAAAATAATTAAATAATGCATTAATCTAAGTAAAACTTAAGTAAATGTAATAAGTAAATACTTATTTACACCAACACCCCCCCTTAAGTGCAACTTAGGAGAATGCCCTTAAGTGTACCAAATCTAGGATGAAATGCAAGATGGGTCCTAGCTACTAGGCCATGTTATGTAGCCATGTACATAATGATATGCAATCTCCCATAAATCGAAGAAAGAGGGAAAACCTCATGGGAAAAACCCTCCCCCAAAAAGAGAGATAAATAGGGATGCATGGATGGATGGAGTAATCAAGACCCCCCCATTACAACATACATCTAGTATATACATAAGAGAATGATGAGAAGAGGAAGAGAGATAGGATAGGCTCCCCCCCCCCCCCCCCACAAAGAAGAATGCCGACCAGTGACTGCTCCGATGAAGAAGCTGATCCAAGACTGTAGAATGGTGTTCCTCCCCTTAGGAAGAAACAATGCCAAGGGTACAAATGAGATGCTTCTGCTGTGTGTGGAAAGAATCCCATGGATAAGTGATGTCTCTGAAACCTGTTCAACTGACTAAAGAACCTATCCCAAAGAACTGCCTATCTCTGCAATTAATGAAGAACTCTTCTACAACTGTTGATCATAAGTATCCACAATTACTTCAACTTGGGAGGATTGATCATGTAGAGAATGAACAAGAGAGTCTAAAACCCTTGTGACAACTGAAGAAGGTATTTCAACATCAAGAAGAAGAGGAAGATCATGACAACTATCTCCCAAATCTGTCACTGAACCTATATCTGGAAGACTAGATGTACCCTGCTGTTCTAGACCTATCACTATGGCGATGTATGCATGTGGACTGAACTGATGAAGTGACCTCTCATTGTAACTGTCGACAGAACCCCACATGTCTGAGTCTGTTGAAGCACTATCACTGGAATCACTATCAATATCCACACTATATGATGAGAAAAGAGGAGTAGAGGACAAGCTTGGTGAACATTCCTCAAAATGTACATCCTTCTCCACAAATATCTGATGTGTCTCTGGATCTAGAAGTCTATATGCCTTCACACCATCTTCATAACCAATGAAAGTACAAGGTCAAGATGACAATGCCTTGCATCCCCTGGAAGATGTCTTTGCCCATGCAGGACAACTGAAGACTTTGAGGTTTGTCACAATAGGTTTT
The DNA here is from genome assembly GCA_028749045.1 of Cupressus sempervirens. Lineage (NCBI taxonomy): Eukaryota > Viridiplantae > Streptophyta > Pinopsida > Cupressales > Cupressaceae > Cupressus > Cupressus sempervirens. The sequence goes on from CM053792.1 coordinate 894,233,793, forward strand.
CTGTTGCACCGTGCCCCAAAAGGAGTTTTTCCATCTAAGGTTGGATGAGGAGAACGATTAAGAATGTGAGTGGCACTTGAGATTGCTTCGACTTCTAATGATGGATTGAGAGACTTGGCATGAATCATGCAACTTTCCATAGACTTAAGAGTTCTAATCCTCAAAGCTGTAACATCTGTCTTATGAGGACTGAATGCTGGTGGAGTCTAAAGATCAATTCCCTCATGTCTGCAAAAATTCTTAAGTCTTCTATTCACATACATGCTTCCATTGTCCATTCAGAGAACTTTGATGGCTTTCCTAGATTTCTGTTCAACATGAGCCTTGAAGGCTAGAAATGTGTCTAACACTTCATTCTTGCTATGCAAAAAGTAGACCCAAGTGAACCTTGAAAATTCATCAACAAAAGTGAGTATGTAGCGACCTTGGCTAAATGCAAAGGGACCCGCTAATACCATATGAACCATTTGTAGAGCACCAGTTGCTCTAAAAGACTTCCCTCTTTGTAACTTCCCCTCTGGATGCATATCCACTGAATTTGTTGAACACTCACCCTTAGAAAATTTGATTTGAGGTAGACCTTTCACCATTTGGTATGTGCAAAGTTGTTGAAAATAGCGGTAGTCAAGATGACCATACCGCTCATGCCATAACTACATGTTTGAATTGGATTGAGATAACAAGGCCTTTGAAGGAGACTTGGGTACAAAATGAGAGAAAGAGTACAACCTCTTGTGATCATTCACTTTCCCCACTGCAACCAAGGAATCATCTTTAAGACTGTGTACTTTTACTAAGTTTGGAAGGAACTCAACTCTATGTCCATCTCCAAGGTGAGTGATTTGGTAGATTGAGAGGAGATTTGAACTTAGGTTTGGAACATAGAGAACCTCTTGAAACTCTCCATTTTCCATCTCCACGTTTCCTTTTCCTTCAACTTCCATTTTGCTATCATTCCCCATGAAGATGTGCGATACCTTTGAGTGATTCAATGAAGAAAAATCCTCTCTTGAAGAACCCATATCATATGAGGAACCTGAGTCAATAATCCATTCCTTTGAAGAGTTTGAATTAGCCATGAGTGCTTGCCCTTTTCCCTTTGAATCTGAAGATGACCCTTTATCCTTATAAGCATTAGGCAATGGAACATTATGTTTCTTCATAATGTTAGTTAACTCATCAATCTTTTTGAGATAACACTCATGCTCTTCATGACCTGATTTATTGCAATAAGCACACTTCTTCTTCTCCTTATTTTTTTTGTCCCCTTTCTTGTTGGAATTCGAGGACTTGCCTTGTTGATTGGATTGAGGTGTTTTCTTTTCTGCATCCTTAGATTTGCTCTTCCATTTCTTCTTACCCTTTCCTTTATTTGAAGACTATCCAACTAAATGTTGAGAACCCTCATTGGCCACCAATGCTTTGGACTGAGGTGATTTGATAATCCCCATTGATTTCAACTTATTTTCTTCATCGTCCAACAGTTTAACATATTCATCAAAAGTGAATTTCTTGTAGGCAGACCCTAAGGTAGACTTTGAGGTGTTAAAAGAAGATACAAATGTGGAATATTTTGATGGCAGCTTGTTTTGGATGAATTATTATATATAGTAATATGTATGATTATTATTATTAAATATTGTAAGAATTTGGCTTAGGCCAGAATTCACCCAAGAACTAAAGAACTCAACACAAGCACATAGTAGACCAAAATAGATAGAGTATGATTAGAATGACGATATTCATTCAATAATTGCTTTCTAGAGTACACTAGGAGTGCTTGAATATAAAGGTCTCAGGAGAGCTTCTAGAATGCATAGAATTTAGCATCATGATATGTCATACAACCAGGCACATGTCCACCAGATATGGATTATCCTCCATTAAGCATGGGATTAAGTGTGATGATGTGAGGATAAGCCTACAATGGTGTAGCATGTAAATCAGTGGAGTAGACAACATGTGCTAAATGAGGAGTGCAGATAATTGTGTTGTCATCATGACAACTTAGTGAATGATGCATACTCTTGTGTTGTAGACACCATGTGCATAATTAGAGTTGCGTAACTCAATGAGAGTACACAAACTCCTAAGTGTCTCACCTAAAATAATAATAAAATAATGCAAAATAATTAAATAATGCATTAATCTAAGTAAAACTTAAGTAAATGTAATAAGTAAATACTTATTTACACCAACACCCCCCCTTAAGTGCAACTTAGGAGAATGCCCTTAAGTGTACCAAATCTAGGATGAAATGCAAGATGGGTCCTAGCTACTAGGCCATGTTATGTAGCCATGTACATAATGATATGCAATCTCCCATAAATCGAGGAAAGAGGGAAAACCTCATGGGAAAAACCCTCCCCCAAAAAGAGAGATAAATAGGGATGCATGGATGGATGGAGTAATCAAGACCCCCCCATTACAACATACATCTAGTATATACATAAGAGAATGATGAGAAGAGGAAGAGAGATAGGATAGGCTCCCCCCCCCCCCCCCCCCACAAAGAAGAATGCCGATCAGTGACTGCTCCGATGAAGAAGTTGATCCAAGACTGCAGAATGGTGTTCCTCCCCTTAGGAAGAAACAATGCCAAGGGTACAAATGAGATGCTTCTTCTGTGTGTGGAAAGAATCCCATGGATAAGTGATGTCTCTGAAACCTATTCAACTGACTGAAGAACCTATCCCAAAGAACTGTCTGTCTCTTCAATTAATCAAGAACTCTTCTACAAATGTTGATCATAAGTATCCACAATCACTTCAACCTGTGAGGATTGATCATGTAGAGAATGAACAAGAGAGTCTAAAACCCTTGTGACAACTGAAGAAGGTATTTCAGCATCAAGAAGAAGAGGAAGATCATGACAACTATCTCCCAAATCTGTCACTGAACCTATATCTAGAAGACTAGATGTACCTTGCTATTCTAGACCTATCACTGTGGCGATGTATGCATGCGGACTGAACTGATGAAGTGACCTCTCATTGTAACTATCGACAGAACCCCACATGTCTGAGTCTATTGAAGCACTATCACTGGATTCACTATCAATATCCACACTATATGATGAGCAAAGAGGAGTAGAGGACAAGCTTGGTGAACTTTCCTCAAAATGTACATCCTTCTCCACAAATATTTGATGTGTCTCTGGATCTAGAAGTCTATATGCCTTCACACCATCTTCATAACCAATGAAAGTACAAGGTCAAGATGACAATGCCTTGCATCCCCTGGAAGATGTCTTTGCCCATGCAGGACAACTGAAGACTTTGAAGTTTGTCACAATAGGTTTTCTGCTGCACCGTGCCTCAAAAGGAGTTTTGCCATCTAAGGTTGGATGAGGAGAATGATTAAGAATGTGAGTGGCACTTGAGATTGCTTCGACTTCTAATGATGGATTGAGAGACTTGGCATGAATCATGCAACTTGCCATAGACTTAAGAGTTCTAATCCTCAAAGCTGTAACATCTGTCTTATGAGGACTGAATGCTGGTGGAGTCTGAAGATCAATTCCCTCATTTCTGCAAAAATTCTTAAGTCGTCTATTCACATACATGCTTCCATTGTCCATTCGGAGAACTTTGATGGCTTTCCTAGATTTCTATTCAACATGAGCCTTGAAGGCTAGAAATGTGTCTAACACTTCATTCTTGCTATGCAAAAAGTAGACCCAAGTGAACCTTGAAAATTCATCAACAAAAGTGAGTATGTAGCGACCTTGGCTAAATGCAAAGGGACCCGCTAATACCATATGAACCATTTGTAGAGCACCAGTTGCTCTAAAAGACTTCCCTCTTTGTAACTTCCCCTCTGGATGCATATCCACTAAATTTGTTGAACACTCACCCTTAGAAAAGTTGATTTGAGGTAGACCTTTCACCATTTGGTATGTGCAAAGTTGTTGAAAATAGCGGTAGTCAAGATGACCATACCGCTCATGCCATAACTACATGTTTGAATTGGATTGAGATAACAAGGCCTTTGAAGGAGACTTGGGTACAAAATGAGAGAAAGAGTACAACCTCTTGTGATCATTCACTTTCCCCACTGCAACCAAGGAATCATCTTTAAGACTGTGTACTTTTACTAAGTTTGGAAGGAACTCAACTCTATGTCCATCTCCAAGGTGAGTGATTTGGTAGATTGAGAGGAGATTTGAATTTAGGTTTGGAACATAGAGAACCTCTTGAAACTCTCCATTTTCCATCTCCACGTTTCCTTTTCCTTCAACTTCCATTTTTCTATCATTCCCCATGAAGATGTGCGATACCTTTGAGTGATTCAATGAAGAAAAATCCTCTCTTGAAGAACCCATATCATATGAGGAACCTGAGTCAAATATCCATTCCTTTGAAGAGTTTGAATTAGCCATGAGTGCTTGCCATTTTCCCTTTGAATCTGAAGATGACCCTTTATCCTTATAAGCATTAGGCAATGGAACATTATGTTTCTTCATAATGTTAGTTAACTCATCAATCTTTTTGAGATAAAACTCATGCTCTTCATGACCTAATTTATTGCAATAAGCACACTTCTTCTTCTCCTTATTGTTTTTGTCCCCTTTCTTGTTGGAATTCGAGGACTTGCCTTGTTGATTGGATTGAGGTGTTTTCTTTTCTGCATCCTTAGATTTGCTCTTCCATTTCTTCTTACCCTTTCCTTTATTTGAAGACTATCCAACTAAATGTTGAGAACCCTCATTGGCCACCAATGCTTTGGACTGAGGTGATTTGATAATCCCCATTGATTTCAACTTATTTTCTTCATCATCCAACAGTTTAACATATTCATCAAAAGTGACTTTCTTGTAGGCAGACCCTAAGGTAGACTTTGAGGTGTTAAAAGAAGATACAAATGTGGAATATTTTGATGGCAGCTTGTTATGGATGAGATAGATCAATCTGTTATTTTTGATAGAATTCCCACAATTAGTAGCTTTGTCCTTAATTCATTCAACTTAATGATGAAGTCTTGTATTGAGTCATATGACTTAGGATCTAAGGAAATAAGCTGATCTTCAATCTTGAACACATCCTCTTCAAACACTTTACCATAAAGGCTTTCGAGGGTATCCCAAGCTTCCCTGAATGTAGTACATTTCTTGATTTGATACATAATCTTATCATCTACCTCAAACATATATCACCTAGGGCTTTCCTATCCATTGCTACCCAATTTGAAATTTCACTTGTTGATACATTATCACCTATTGGTTTAGGAAGAGTACCATCTACATATTGTGAGACTCCATTATGCATTAAGTGATACAACATTTTGATTGACCTCGAAGCATAGTTATGAGGAGTTAATTTAGGAAACTTAAAGTTGCCCATAATGCAAAAAATGAAAGAAAAGTGCAGAAAAGAGGGAACACAACACCAAGAACACCCCCCCCTTTTCACTAAATCAAGAAACCCCCCCAAAATAGATGCTTTGGGCACTTTATCAGTAGTGCGATTACAATGGGCCACTTGCCAATTTTGGCCTTTGTGGACTTCTAATTTTTCTTGTTACAACTTCTTTAATGGAGTACAAATTTGAAACCTTACAATGTGCTAGAATTTTGAAGCATTACAAAGCAAAGAAAGACCCTATTGCTGAAAGTGACAATTTTGTCCACAGAACACTACAATCTAATGCCAGATTTGAAAAGTAGATGAAAAAATATACACTTTCAAAAAAAATAGAACCTTTTTTTTGACTCTAGATGTGCCCGTACGGAGCATTTGAAGTTGCAAAATGTAGGATTATCTAGGTATTGTCACCAAAAAATGCATTTTTTGAACAATTTGTGCACCAAAACCAAAAACTAGCTGCGCCACTAAAAATTTTAGAAAATTCTACCCAATGTCAAAAAAAATTACACCTAATTTGGAGTCCGGGTGAGCGAGTTATGGCCTCTTGAAGTCGAACTACAAAAACCAAAATGAATTTGATGAGGGGTTGCATCAGTGAAACATGGGGTTAAATTTGACGGTCATACAATCATCTCACCAGTACAATTTGGCCCTGTAATGATGTCTAAACGAGCATCAATTTTAAGCACAGAGATTGGATGATGTTAGCAAAAATTTGGCCAAAGATGATGTCAACGTGACATCATGATGACATCACGAGTATGGAACTAGACAGACTGTCAACGTGTCCACTGACTGTATGCTGACGTGGGATGATGTGGTGACAAGCGTGGCAGTGCGTCGTGTCTGGGGTACCTGCAGGCATGGCAACCACGTGGGCTTCTTTGATGTGGTCGTGTGGTAGTTGATTGTATGTGTCGTGTGTTCTCTTGCGGTGCTGTGGGCAGAAGGCGCTATCAACCTTCCACATGGCAAAGCGGGATTAGCGCGCGTGTCGAAGGGTTTTGGTGATCTCTGTTGCTGACAATAGTCCATTGACGACATTCACAACGAGGATGAATTTCATTTTGCGGTTCTCAGAATATTTTTTTGTTGCCAAAATTTCGTGGGTTTTAATCCCACATGGATGGGGTAAGCGCTCAATGCATTGTTTAAATATTGTCTCCTGTGTAGAAACTGGCAAAGTCAAGGCATCCGCATGAGGTTTGATTGCCAACCACCGAATGTGAGTTTTGCCAAAATTTGTGGTTGAGCCGCAGGTAAAGGATTGGCTGGTCGATGGTTGACCGTGTTGAATTTTGCAGCCGATATTAAATATACGAATGCTTGTGCTCATATTTGATGGAGCATGTATTTGTAGAGTGTACGGGTCGAATTTGATGAGGCTGCCCGTATTAAAATAAATAAACCCTATGAAATATAACAATAATCCACCAAAATATAGAGTCGAGCTGGGGTGTCACTGCCCAGTTCAACTAAATTGTTTTTCCTTGAACAGAAAAGTGAATTTTGAAAATTCTGAAAATAAAATTACAGAAAATTTTTCCTAAATGGAAAAATGAATTCCAAAAATTTTGAAAATAAAATTACAATAGAGATATAGATCCGAAAAAATAATAATCAGATCAATGAAAAAATCATACCCAAGCTGCAAATTGGGGCTTTCAGGTTTCGATTTGCAAATTTTTTTTCCTCACGATCAACTTTCACCCAATATAGGCAAATTTATAGTTGATCTTCACCGAATCAACACTTTGGATGCAACGGTGAGGTCAGATCTGGCTCTAGACGCTCCCAATTTCTGTGGATCCTTCAAATTTGTTTCGAGGAGCTAAAGCATGAACGGTTTCAAACGGCTGCGTGATGAGAATCTCCCTTAGCTCTGATACCATGTAAGAATTTAGCTCAGGCCAGAATTCACCCAAGAACTAAAGAACTCAACACAAGCACAAAGTAGACCAAAATAGATAGAGTATGATCAGAATGACAATATTCATTCAATAATTGGTTTCTAGAGTACACTAGGAGTGCCTGAATATAAAGGCCTCAGGAGAGCTTCTAGAATGTATAGAAGTTAGCATCATGATATGTCATACAACTAGGCACATGTCCACTAGATATGGATTATCCTCCATTAAACATGGAATTAAGTGTGATGATGTGAGGATAAGCCTACAATGGTGTAGCACGTAAATCAATGGAGTAGACAACATGCGCTAAATGAGGAGTGCGGATAACTGTGTTGTCATCATGACAACTCAGTGAATTGCATACTCCTGTGTTGTAGACACCATGTGCATAATTAGAGTCCTCTCAACACATTTCATGATAACATATGTCCCTAGGGCCCCTAGTGATCCCTTTCGATGCATTCCCAATGGGTCCTTAGGGGTCTTAGGGCCCCTATGGACATACGTTGTCATGAGATGCATTGAGAGGTGTCATAGGTTAACCCATGACACCTCTTGATGCATTGGAAAAAACCCAATGGGTCCCTAGGGACATATGTTATCATGAAATGCGTTGATAGGGGTCATAGATTAACTTACGACCCCTCTTGACGCATTGGATACAACCAAATGTGTCCCTAGGGGCCCTAAGGACATATGTTTTCATGTAATACATTGATAGGAGTCATAGGTTAATCTATGACTCCTATACATGCATTAGAACCAACCAAATGTGTCCTTAGGGCCCGTAGGGCCCCTAGGAACATATGTTGTCATGAAATGCATTGATAGGGGTCATAGGTTAACCTATGACCCCTTTTGACACATTAGAACCAACCAAATGTGTCCCTAGGGGTCCTAGGGCCCCTAGGAACATATGTTGTCATGAAATGTGTCAATAGGGGTTATAGGTTATCCTATGATCCCTCTCGATGCATTAGAACCAACCAAATGTGCCCCTAGGGAGATACGTTTTCATGAAATGTGTCGATACCTCTCGATGAATTGGAAGCAACCAAATGCATTCCTAGGGTCCGTAGGGCCCCTACGGACATATGTTGTCATCAAACGTGTTGAGAGGGGTTATAGGTTAACCTATGACCCCTATCGATGCATTAGAACCAACCAAATTGGTCCTTAGGGGTCCCAGAGTCCCTAGGGACATATGTTGTCATGAAATGCATCAATAGGGGTCATAGGTTAACCTATGACCCTTCTCGATGCATTGAAACCAACCAAATGTGTCCCTAGTGGCCCTAGGATGCCTAGGGACATACGTTGTCATGAAATGCATCGAGAGGGGTCATAGGTTAACCTATGACACCTCTTGATGCATTGGAACCAACCAAATGTGTCCCTAGGACCTTTAGGGACATACGTTGTTATGAAATGTGTTGAAAGGGGTCATAGGTTAACCTATGACACCTCTTGATGCATTGGAACCAACCAAATGCCTCCTTAGGGGCCCTAGGGCCCCTAGGGACATATGTTGTCATGAAATGCATCGATAGGGGTCATACGTTAACCTATGACCACTCTCGATGCATTGGAACCAAACAAATGCATCCCTAATACTCTTAAGGCCCCTAGGGACATATGTTGTCATGAAATGCATTGATAGGACCTATGACCCCTCTTGATGCACTGAAACCAACCAAATATGTCCCTAGGGGCCCTATGACCCCTAGGGACATACATTGTCATGAAATGCATCAAAAGGGGTCATAGGTTAACCTATGACACCTCTCAACGCATTGGAACTAACCAAATGCGTATGTTATCATGAAATGCATTGATACCTATGACCCATCTTGACACATTGGAACCAAAAAAATGTGTCCCTAGGGTTGTCATGAAATGCATTGATAGAGGTCATAGGTTAACCTATGACCCCTCTTAATGCATTAGAACCAACCAAATGCATCCCTTGGGGTCCTAGGGCCACTAGGGAAATATGTTGTCATGAAATATGTCAATAGGGGCCATAATTTAACCTATGACCCCTCTTGACGCATTAGAACCAACCAAATGTGTCCATAGGGGCCTTAGGGCCCCTAAGAACATATGTTGTCATGAAATGTGTTGATAGGGTTCATAGGTTAACCTATGACCCCTCTTGATGCATTAGAACCAACCAAATGCATCCCTAGGGGTCCTAGGACTCCTAGGGACATACATTGTCATGAAATGCGTCCATAGGAGTCATAGGTTAACCTATGACCCCTCTTGATGTATTGGAACTGATCAAATGAGTACGTTGCCATGAAATGTGTTGAGAGGGTCATAGGTTAACCTATGACACCTCTCGATGCATTGGAACCAACCAAATGCATACCTAGGGGCCTTAGGGCCCCTACGGACATACATTGTCATGAAATGTGTCAATAGGGGACATAGGTTAAGCTATGACCCCTCTCGACTCATTGGAACTGACCAAATGTGTCCCTATGGGCCCTATGACCCTTACAGACATACATTGTCATGAAATGTGTCAAGAGGGGTCATAAAAACTTATGACACCTCTCGACACATTGGAACCAACCAAATGCATCCCTAGGGGCCCTAGGGCCCCTAGGGACACATGCTATCATGAAATGCATTGGTAAGGGTCATAGATTAACCTATGATCCCTCTTAATGCATTGAAACCAACCAAATGTGTCCCTAGCAGCCCTAGCGCCCCTAGGTACATATGTTGTCATGAAATGCATTGATAGAGATCATAGGTTAACCTATGACCCCTCTCGATGCATTGGAACCAACCAAATGTGTCCCTAGGGCCCCTAGGGACATAGGTTATCATGAAATGCATTAATAGGGGTCATAGGTTAACTTATGACCCCTCTTGACACATTAGAACCAACCAAATGCATCTCTAGTGGCCCTAGGGCCCCTAGAAACATACGTTGTCATGAAATGCATTGATAGTGGTCATAGGTTAACCTATGACCCCTATCGATGCATTAAAACCAACAAAATGTGTCTCTAGGGGTCCTAGGAGCCCTAGGGACATACTTTGTCATGAAATTCATTAATAGGGGTTATAAGTTAACCTATGACCTCTCTCGACACATTAGAACCAACCAAATGCATCTCTAGGGGCCCTAGGGCCCCTAGTGACATATGTTGTCATGAAATGCATCGAGAGGGGTCATAGGTTAACCTATGACCCCTCTCAATGCATTGGAACCAACAAATGCATCCCTAGGGGCCCTAGGACCCCTAGGGACATATGTTGTCATGAAATGCATTGATAGGGGTTGTAGGTTAACCTATGACCCCTCTCAACACATTGGAACCAATCAAATTCGTCCCTATGGGCCCTAGGGCCCTTAGGGACATATGTTGTCATGAAATGCATTGAGAGGAATCATAGGTTAACCTATGACCCCTCTAAATGCATTAGAACCAACCAAATGCATCCCTAGGGGCCCTAGGACCCCTAGGGACATACGTTGTCACGAAATGCATCGATAGGGGTCATAGGTTAACCTATGATCCCTCTTGATGTATTCGAACCAACTAAATGCGTCCTTAGGGGCCCTAGGGGCCCTAGGAACATATGTTGTCATGAAATGTGTCAAGAGGGGTCATAGGTTGACCTATGACCCCTCTCGACGCAATGGAACCAACCAAATGCATCCCTAGTGACCTTAGGACCCCTAGGGACATACGTTGTCATGAAATGTGTTGATAGCATTATATGTTAACCTATGACCCCTCTCGACACATTAGAACCAACCAAATGCATCCCTAGGGGCCCTAGGGCCTTGAGTAACATACATTATCATGAAATGCATCAATAGGGTTCATAGGTTAACTTATGACCCCTCTCGACGCATTGAAACCAAAAAAATCATCCCTAGGGGTCCTAGGGCCCCTAGGGACATATGTTGTCATGAAATGTGTCGATAGAAGTCATAGGTTAACCTATGACCCCTCTCGACTCATTGGAACCAACCAAATGGATCATAGGTCATAATAATTATAACAACAACAATAATAATATATGTTGTGTATAATATATTTAATAATTATAGTAAAAATCAAACTATTATAATATTATAATCATATATATATATGTATAATATTTATAGATCATAATAATAATAACATATATGACGTTATTATTTTTAATAATAATAGTAATAATAATAATATATAATAATCATATATATATATATATATATATAATATTTATAGATTATAATAATAATAACATATATTATTATATTTAATAATAATATAATATAATAATCATATATAATAATAATCATAAATAAATTATATATAATAATAATCCTATATATTAGTCATTCATAATAATAATCCTATATATATTAATCATCATACATTTAACCATACATAATAATAATCCTATATATATTAATTATCATACATTGCCCCTAAATTTCCTCCAAAATTTGGGCATCAATATCAGATATCCAATATGAAATTGGATATCTGATTTATTATTGGATATCGGACTTATTATTGGGTATCCGATATCAAATTAGATACCCGATAAGGTTTGGGCCTACTTTTTAGCTTTGGTATCAAGATGGGTGGAAAAAAGTTAGAGCGGATTTTGAAATGCTTTAAAAAATTTTCAAACTTTATTTTTTTCACATCGCCACTTTTTGGCACACCATGATCTTGTACATACCCTATTAGCCAAGTTAGGTTAGTTACCAAGGAACTTATTGGGAACCGAGTGACCCATTTTTAGTCTCAGCCAACTTGTAGCAGAACAATTTTGTTTATTATTTTGTTTATGTAAGCCAACTTAGTGGATGTTAATTTTTTATTTGTAAGGGTATTCAAGCCGACTTGACATTAGATTTCATGTATATGAAAGGTCAAGTTGTGGATTGAAATATTCAAAGAAGTGGAAGAAGATAAGATGTGATTAAAGAAGGATGTTGGATTAAGGGCAGAACATCCAAGGAGCTGCAAAAATTATTCTAATTAGGGAGGATCTAGAGGATAAGCCAAAAAAAATGATCTAAATCTACAAATCAATTGCTTCACCAATCAGGTCAATCATTGTTACTCTCCAACAATTGTAGCAGTGAAGAAATCTTTTAATAGAGTTGACTTAACAATCATTTTGTAAATCCTCTAATGAGGTGACATTTCTAGATTGAAGTGTCTTAAGACATCTAACAAGGCCACTCCTAATAGGGTGATTCAAATACTTCAACAGTTTCACACCTAATAGTGTGTTTTGTAACCTTTAATTGGGTTGGCTCCTAACAGGGCTCACTTCAAAAGAGTGGAAAGTTGTAACTAGTTACATTAGTGGTTTGCCCAAATTGGGCTTCCACATTAATTCTTGGTGTCTCATGTGTCCATGTTATTTTCTTAATGCTTTATCTTTCTGCAACTAAGTTACTAAAGGTTAATACACATTAATATCTCAAGATTATTTTAGTTAAAACTAATTCACCCATCCCCTCTCAGTTACTCCTATTATATTTCCAATAGTTATATATATTCAGTATACTTTTGTGTACTAAGGGGTGATAAGGTGTTCTGAAGGGTCAAATGGACCCTAAGGTGTCCTAATGTGTCATAATGGATTATAATAATACCTAGGGGGTCTTAGAACCACGTACATCACACTAGGCCTATAACTAGACTAGAGTCTACACATGTTAGTATCTAATCTTCTATAAAGGAGAGTGCTGAGGTGGAGACCTTAGAATCTATTAGCTTTTTAACTCGTACCCTTATATTGACTACATGGAGAATGTAGCTATTATTTTTTTAGAATGGACTACCAAGGAATTGCATGATATACTACTCTATGGGGCAAGGTATATACTTGATGAAAATAGGATTGTAGCTACATCTATTCAATAGACTAATGTGTGGTTAGAGGTCCTAAGTTGTTCTAAATGGTCAAAATGGGTCTTAAGGTGCATTATTAGGTCTTAAGGCATGTCACTCTCTCACCACTCTAGTTTCTACTATTTCTATCTCCCTCCCTTTAAGGCCTTTCTAAAATGCATTATATAGGGCATATATGTTATGCCATGTGCACCCTATAGTGCACACATGCTATTTAATACATTGTATTTTGATGTTTTACCAAATGGAACCTCAAAAATTACATAAATATATTTATATAGTGCACACACACTATTTTGCATGCACCTTATTATGTGTGTACGCTATGAAATAAATTAAAATCCACCAAGCCTAAGGCTTAGATTCACCTTGGAAATCTAACCCAAAGGATTGAAGGACTCAAACTTAGGTTTGAGCCATGTTTTATAGTAAGGCTACAAAAAATAAAAATAATAATTGTGTGCCCTCTGTCAACTTTAGTCATGGTTAAATAATGATAAAATTGGATGACATGATATTGTATATATCCTTTGTTAGCTATCTAACCATAAAATTTATTTTTAACTATGACTATCTTAAGCCTTTAATTCATCATTTCTTTCAAATGTATGTTAGATTTTGGCAATAAACCAACTTGTACTATTTTGGGCTTATATTTTGGCTCTTCAAATTTTGCATGAAGACATCTTTTAAGAAACTAGATTCCAATTTACACAACAACAAAAATAAAAATAAAATTTCAATTAGTTTTCAATGACTTGTAGGGGGAACATAAACATTCCACATTTCAAGATGTGTCCATTTGCAAAATGAATATATCAAAAAAATTATTACAAAAATCTAGGAGAAACTACATGGTATTAGCTAATTTCTTACTAGAGAAATTAAAATTTTTCATAATAAAGGTTAATATTTTGGGGACAACACACTTGACACAATGTTATTATTATTTTTCATAAAAAAATTGCCACTTTTGGTGCTCCCCAGTTTTAAAGGCCTTAAACTCCACCATTTAAAAAAAAATAACACTCTAGAAACTAGATTTGGAGAGATACAACTTTTATTCTTGTCACATCTTGAAATTTTGAGTCTAACTATCTTCAAATTTGGAGGGCTATAATCTCTCCAATTTGTCACCTTAATCATTTTGCATAGAGGAAAATTCCAATTATAACTCAATCACGAAGCTTGATAACTTCACCATCTCAAATCTGAGAGCTATAGAGATCAAGCTCCCACTATCATCATTAGCTCTCATACCAAAGCTCATCGATTAGATTGTAAATGTAAGAAACCCTTAGAATAATCATAATTTAATAATATTTCAAGATTGAAAGAAATCATTGTCACCTCATCCATCAGTGGCCATTTCTCACATACTCTATATTTTGAAAATAGACATTTCCTAAATCTTGAGAGCTAGTGACAATCATAAAATAAGGCCTTAATCATTTAAAAATTAAGCCCTCCATGTCATATCCATTCACCAATTTTCCAAGTTGAAAATAATATTTGATTTCATATTTCTACCTTGGGCAATGATAAAGCCAAAGAAACCCTTTTTTAGTCATAAAGGCAAGACGTGGGGCATGGATTTTCTTACTCATAGTTTTACATCACTTAACATTTTACAACCCTGTGAGTTGGAAAAAAGGGTAAGTTTTAATTGCTAACATCTAGCTTGTACCCTAATCAACATTGAAGCACTTAATATTGCACACTTAATCTCTCTAGTTGCTGATAACCACAAAATTCTACCACAAACCGTTAACTTGCTAGCTTGCAACTTAAGACAACTAGCTTATAAGTGGCCTAAGAGCTACTAACAACCACACAAGTGACTTTTTAATTCTCATTCTTATAGGATATGATATCACCCAAAGTGTCAACAACACAACCAAGGAAAACTTAATAACACTCTCCAGTTCACTTATGTAAAATGTTAACATAAAAATGGCTAGAGACATAACGACTAAACCAAAACATAATACTTGATAACTCACCACTTTTAAAATGTGAAGCATGAACTCCTAGAAGTTAGAGAGAAAACATGAAGCTTGTCTGACCAATGTTTTTACCAATTTTGTCATTGACATGGATCAATAAAGAAATGAGAACTCATATTTCAACGCTAGATGATTAGCCAACTAAGGCAATATGAAAACATGAAACTAGATAATCAACAAAAACATGACTAGACCACATGAAAAACCTTTTCTATAAAATCAAAGGATAGAAGCTTGAGATGACTAGTCAAAATTTTGCAGCCCTATTAATTTCCTTCAATTTTTAGGAAATATATGTTTAGTGTTGTATATTGGAATTTATTATCTAGTAGTCCATTTTGATTGTAATGAAAGAATAATCTATCTATCTAGAGACAGGTTTCATGTAACATATCACAAAAAGATGTTCATTCTTTAATATGAATTAATTGTTATACTCTATAAAATAAATTAACATTAAATCTGAATAAATGAATTTCCACATATATTTATTAGCATATTTAATTATTTTGCATATGCTAACTGATAATATATTACTATGTTTGTTAGTTCTTGCCAATGTAGTAATTATTGGGGAAGGCTTATTATTAATAAAAAAATTAAACTCCATTGGCACCAACTAGTCATCATTCAAAAAAATTTCATTTCCAGTTTAATGCTATATTTCAGTTAAGAAAGGTGTAGGTCTTTTAAACATATCATATGCTAAAAGGGTATATTTATCATTTGGTTGAAATAAAAATGTGGTGCAACAGATTTCATATACAAAAATTACAAAAAAATTCAAAGCCAAAAAAGGGACTACTTACAAGATCATTGGTAGAACATTGCTGAAGTAGAGGTTTCGAAGAAATGCTTTAAAGTTTACAGTTTTGAAGTACCAGATGGCATTTTCTAACAACAAGAATTCTATTGGGAAAAAAAGTGCCTTCTCTTGTTTTCAAAATATTATAGAAAATACATTATTGCTAATTCCAACTAAATAAATTAAAATTGGATTGCAATTTCAATTGATGTATAGAGGAAACTCAACCACCAAAAGTGCAATGATAAGATAAAAATAAAAATAGTATGCAAAATAAAATCATTTTTTTTTGCCAACTTATCTTTCAATATCTGAAGGCTACAGTGTTGGACATGTGACATCTATAAGATAGTTTATGTGCATGATCTCTCAAGTCAATATCTATGAAAAAGAATCTTTGATTTCTTGCTAATTTTCTCTTTTTTCCCTCATCTCATAATCTTGTGGATGTTTTGAGGTAAGCTCTTTTTCATTTCAATTCAATTTGTTTCATGATTTGATTTCTAGCAAGGAATTTTTTTTTCCCTGTTTTCCTACACCTTAGATAGGTAAAGTTTTTTCCATCCCTCTTTGCATCTTAATTTGCAAATATTCCTCCATCTTTTCTTGACTATTTTCCAAACATTTGGCTTCTTTGTATCTTATATCACTAAAATTCTAACTCATTGAATTAATATTTTCTGTAGTCTTGTAAGATTTTAAGCAATTCACTCGTAATTAGGGGTTTGGATTGTTGGCCATTAGAATTTAATTGTGTTCACAAGCTAACGTATGGGGAGTTTCTTCAAATTTTATTGGGATATAAAGAGTTGCATCTCTTCTCATATTGGTAGACTTGTTGCAATTCTCAAAGAATACCTTTTTCATTAGATCATATAAAATTTAGGAGTATCAAAATAAGACTTTTATTTCTTATGGTGTTATGAAACCACATATCAATTGACTCTTTTTTATCTCATTGTGTTCAATCTAAATATTGTGTACTTAATGCACATGGACACTATGTAACACTTATCCATGGGACATATACGTGCATTTATTTCCTTTCTTATGTAAAATGTAAGCTAATTTGGAATACTATGTCTATTTTAAATTTTAGACACCTAACTACTACTATTTATGTTGTCCTCTATGTTTTATACTAGTATATAATTAAATTATCAATTTGATGATCTTTTAACTCTTGAAGAGGTGGTCTTTTGTGAGAAACTTAAGAAATTTGTTGAATCTGATAGTGTTTACAAATGTATGTTTTACACTTTCATCTCCTCTTCTCAATATATTCATGTCCCTTTATGGTATTATTGTGTATTTATATAACCATATTGTATGAGATGCCATGAAACACTTTACAAAGCTATGAGATCAAGCACTATATGTAAGATTGTGCAGAATAGTTTTAAATTATATATTCAATATCATAATTCTCCTTTATGGAAACAATGTACTTGCATTTGTATAATGGTATGAGAGTTAGACTAAATCAAACCTACAACAAACCATCTTTCACATATGAATATATAGCCCTATTTTTTCTTTAATTTTTGTTTTTGATGGAGGATCATCTTTTTTCGCGTCGACGTAATTCCCTTTTAGATGTTTGGGGCCCATCACTCAACATCGTTTATTCTATGGTGGGCTCTTTGTGAGCCTTTCAACTTCACCAGTAGACCAAGGGCCTTTTGACTTTTCCTAAATCTTACACTTATAAAATTTTAACATTTTTTTACAACAAAATTTCCATTTGAGATTGTGTCAAATCTTGCAAATATGAAGATAGATGTTTATGTCTAGAATGGCTTGTAAGAATATGATTTTCTGATAGGATTGTTTTAAAATATTTACATTCTTATTAATAAAAAATAAAAAATAACTTGACTATCACATAAAAAGTATTTGAACTAAAATCAAAATAGATTAATCTAATTAATTAATATGTAAATGTTAACCCTTACATATGCACTAACATTCTATTGACTAAAATAATTGTTGAATTCTTTCTAGATGTTTTTACAATAAATTTTACAAATTTAAATTATACTTTGAGCTTTTTCTAGATGTTATTACAACAGACTTTTAACACTTTAAAAAAATAATAATAATAAAGAAAATTCTCAAGTTAATACAATATATTTGAGAAAAAACTATTTAGACTAGAAAGACGTCATCATGTTGTTGACAAAAGCAATGTCTATGTATTTAAAAGACAGAAAAAAGACTATCTTCCCACCCACCTTTGACAAGAACTATGCTACTCGGGAAATCTTCTTTATAATGACGTTCAAGGCACCAAACACGACGGCATTGTCATAGTCACTCTACACTTCATCAGTTTGCACTGTACACACTTCGATGGGACTGAAATCTTTACAGAGGTGAATGCGACATTTCATAGATGCGATCAACAATAAATGTACCATCTTTAGTAAATTTAATTTGACCCTTTGCCACCAAGGGCATCTTTTCTCTTGCAGAAGAAATTAGGTGTTTAACCGAGTTTAATGAAACCTTTGACAAAGTTAGTTTTTCACTTTTAAATAACGCCGAAGAAATTAGGTGTTTAGTTAGTTGTACCGAGTTTAATGAAAACTTTGACAAATTTGTACTTCTTTTCAACGCCAATATCAGCGAAGGTTATATATATGAAGCTTTCTTGACTCTGGCGTCCATAAAAAGTATAGATACCATTTGATTAAGGAAAAAGATTTAGTTTGATGGGGCTCAGTGCCGAAACGTCGTCGGTAGATAGTAATGCAGGCTGCGAGGCGGTGAGCCCGCTCAGTCAGACATTTTGTACTCCCTTACTTTCATTATGCGTGCAGGCCATTTTTGAGCTTGAAGAAGCCATTGATGTCTCTAGCGCCAAGCAAGCCATTACAACTACTCTTCTGCCAGGCAACCCACGGTTTCGTAGTAAGATGGTCTGTACATTTTCTTATAGATAATTAAATTTTATCATATTTTATTCAATAATTGTTGTTCATATTTATTGATGTAATGGCAGACTGAGAATCGACACGGAGTTCCGCATTGGGTGGAAACTGAAGTAAACGTGGACGATCATGTAATTGTTCCAGAGTTTCCTCCGGGCCAAACTGAATATGACGAGTTTGTGAAAGATTATATCAGTACCATACATTTAACCCCTCTTCCCAAGTGTAGGCCCATGTGGGCATTTCACATTCTCAACTACAATACAAGCAAGGCCAGATCCACATTAATCATAAACATGCACCATTCCTTAGGTGATGGTACTTCCCTCATGTCCCTTCTTCTCTGCTGTGTCACCAGGGCAGATGATCCCAATCTCCCTGTTACCTTTCCTTCATTCATGAAATCTCCACCTCGCAAAAGAGTTAATCCATTTCAGTCATCATCATGGGTTTCCATTGAATTTATGTATTTTATGCTTCATACGCTATTATTCATGCCTCTTCTTGTACTGTGGTGCACTTTATGTGATCTCATAAGCAGCTTCCTTAGAATTATATGGACGGATGATTGCAAGTTGCCCTTCCGTGGGCCTCCCGGTGTTGAAATGCTGCCCAAAGTCATATCCTCTGTCACCTTCCTCATGGAAGACATCAAAAAGATAAAGAGTTCCGTTGGAGGAGTAACTTCTTTATCTCACCCTCATTTGACATCTACATTCTATACATTTTATCTTTTCAAAGATGCTCATTTCGGTAAAATACTTTTGCAGACGGTTAATGATGTTGTAATGGGCGTTGTCTTCGCTGGACTTCAACGATACCTGGAGACAACTCTTTCTCACGGTGCGCGCAATGAATGTTCATAATTTAGCTATTATTCTGACTCATTATACATTATGGTATAATGACTTCAATGATATATAAATATATATATATTTTGCAGGAGAAGGGGCAAAAGTCAGGAAGGAGATGGCGAAGTCAACAGTAACGGGGATTGTATTCATGAACACAAGAGCACTGTCTGGATTGAAGGTATTTATAAAATTAAATATTATTGCTGTATACATCATTAGCTAATAATTAGTCGATAAATAATTTAAAACAATGGACAAAATGTAGTTTTAAAATATAAGGTATGGAGAATATGTGCAATAAATATTTAATCTTATTAGATATGATAATCAAAATAATTTAAAAATTGTTATTAAATATGTTTCAAAGATATATATATGTTGTGTGTGTGTGCGCGCACACATGATAATAATCATCAAACTTAGATAATTTATTTTATTTATTTTTAATTATGATTTAAAAGGAAAAAATTCTAATTTTCATAAATATTATATTTTTAGTAGTTATAAGTAGTCAACAATTACAAGATTTTTAAATTTATTGTGAATATTTACATAACATAAACAATTGTTGAAAGTTAACATTGAAACACTATGAGGAAATCGAACAAAATTGTTGATAAATACCTACTTACCATAATTGTGCAGAAATCCTATGATTAAAAAAATCCTCTACACATGCACAATTAATGACTATAAATATTTTATAATTGATGAAATTCAATTGAAATATGAAGAATATTAGCAAACCTAATTAAACTATGGATTTGTGCAGGATATTAAAGAAATGTTGAAACTTAAGAGTAAAGCACCATGGGGAAACCACATTGGGATGTTACAAATCCCTATTCCCATAACTAATGAAGAGAGTCCATTAGGCTTTGTGCGAAGAGCCAAGCAAATCATAGATAGAAAGAAAATGTCACTTGAAGTCTTCATCACTAGAAAACTATTCAGCTATCTTTCCTCAAAGGTATGTGATACATGCTAAGTGTGATTATATTACATTTGTAGGGAAATATAATAATATTTTAAACCAAAGTTTATACTTTTTAATTATTGCAGGCATCTGCTACTAGCATCTATAACACACTAGCAAACACAACATTAGCATTATCAAATATGATCGGCCCCACAGACAAGATAGCACTCATTCGAATTCCTATTAAGAGCATCTCTTTCTTGGCATCTGGGATTCCTCAGGTAAGTAATCTGGTAGCAATGATAAGGAAAACACTTACCTATTCTCCACTTTTCTATTGCTTATAACTGTAACAATATCTATCTCCTACTTGAAGTTCCTATTAAGTAAAAATAGAATAGCATAATAAAAATAGAGAGAAATTAAACTTACTACGTGTTATTAAATATTGGTAATAGTAATTACAAATACATAGAGTCATATGGCTACATTAGGATCTTATAATTATGCTAATGCAATTGACAACACACTAACACAATTGACAATACACACATGAGCTTGACAACTAGTTGGAATGTACTTACACTTGACTCAAACACATCTATAATCTTGTTTGATTCATTCTCCAACACACTAACTAATGGAGCACTGAATTCCAACACCTCCTCTGAATGCCACAACATTAAAATGGCGTATAATATTAACTACATTATGCATATTCTTTTCTTTGAAAAAATAATTCTTAGACTTGTAAGGCTTCTTCAAGTTTCTCTCAACTACTGGTATAGTCATGAACCTATCATCCAAGTTTTGAAACATCATTAGACACCAATTGCACATAAAATACCTCATAACACTTGTAAAGGTATGATGCCAAACTTCCAAATTTGCTAATCTCCCTAAACCATTGAACACCAATCTACACATGCATCTCTCATAATCTTGATGAGGTATAGTTTCTTTCATTTGTTTGCACCTCAGATGATTGGGAATCTATCTAACCTCTATTAAATACCTTCCTATTTCCAAAGCATTGGCTTCTTCAAAATAAAATAACTTCATCTTCAATGAAATCCTCATCACCATCAAGATCTAGTGGCACTTCTCTAGGCCTCATCTCCTTCATAGATTCTTCTCTAACACACAAAATTTTAACAAGAAGTTGGCTCTGATACCATATTAGTAAAGTAGAACAATAAAATAAAAATAGAGATAACTTACAACTTGTTAATAATTATTGGTAATAGTAACTACAAATATATAGAGTCATATTACTTTCATTGCCTAACTCTCTAACTAATGAAGCATTAAATTCCAATAGTTTAAGCTTCACATTATGAATATGATATGTTAATGCTAAACTCTATTTTCTTAGAGATATATTTTTTGGTGTAATGAATTATTTTGTTTTGTAGACGCTTCTTTTGACGGTGGTGAGCTACATGGGAAGTGTGAGATTGGAAGTGATTGGCACCAAGAATTATGTGAATAGTGATACTCTAGCCAAGTGTTTTATTGAATGCTTTGACAAGATGATGGATGCCATTGAGGGAAACATAGTTGGGTCCTAGGTTTTGGGTTTTTCTTCTACTATAAATTTTTCTACATTGTTTTAAATAAGATCTTATCCCAATCATGGGTATGTGTATTTAAAATTTAGTACTGATACAAATGGAATTTCATACATCAAGGTTCAAACTCATTGCTAAGTTTTTTTTGTTTTGAATTAATGTTATAATGTGCAAGTTCCAATACTAAGCCTTGATTTAATGTAATAGGTAGGCTAAGTAGTAATTTTTGATTGTTCAACTATGGTGATTCTTAAGAATTGTGATCTATTGATCATAAAAAATGATAGATTTGAATGTTGAGCAATTTAAAAAATATTATATGTCCATTTTGTTAATATTATTTTATCATTTATTAAAACATATCAATATCACTAAAAAATTAGCTTCCTAAAAGAAATAGTCTAATAAGAACATGTTACATTTAATTGTGTTGTTCAACCTACTAGCTACCTTTTAATGTATTCCTTCAAAAATAAAAAAAACATTCTAGTTCTCATTATGACTTTAATAAATCTTTAAAATGAAATGAAGGAATGCTTTATGGAAGGAAAAAACCACATTTGTCATGATTAATTAAAAAAATAGAATGGGGATAAAACACTATCAACGAGGTTTGGACAAATAATGAATTTTTTTATAGTAGAATTGTGTTGGACCAAGGGAATTCACTCTAAATTTTTATAGCACAACATAATTCAATAATAAATGTCTGTATACAATGTATATGATAATCTTTAATAAGCAGTAAGTCCTTCATTCATGGCATCTAACTATGTAAAATAGGAAAAAATAATTTTAGAATAAAGTATTTAAGATTTGAGTGACATAAATATTTGCAAATTGTTTTAGAAAATCATTGAATGTCCTCAATGGAAAGGTACAAAGATCTAACATAACACAATATAATGCTAAATTCCATAGATCTAAAAATATTGCTACATAGTCCTCTTGTGATAGAAGTATTTAGAGCCTTTATTATATAAGAAATCAAAAACAATAAAATCTAGGCTTGAAATCAATAGATCTACTTTAATCACTATATGTGTATCTTGTCTAATTAATGTGATTGGATAAAAAATTGACTTTCATGTAGTTTAGTTTTGAATTTGTGAATCTTTATGGATATTATTTTAATAAGAAGATACAATTAGAACTTTAATATTTCTATTCTTGAATCATGTCACAAAATTACAAGTCACTCTGAATTAGAATAGTAGAACATAGTTCAACACTAAATGCCCTTATACATGTTGCATATCCCCATATTGAAACACCTAATATTCAATTGCAAAATAAATGTATTTTTATTTTGTAAAGACATGTAATTCTATTTATAATTTATTGAAATATCTATTTAAATCCAAAGGTCTTTCTAACATTAACACATTTTGAAAAGATCTAGTGTACAAGAAACACTTACCTTAGAGAATTCTACATATAATATTGTATAATAATCAATTGCAATACAAAAGGAATCAATTCTCATAAACGTATATATTCAAAACATAAAAAATAAATTCAATAAAATAAAATTTGAGCACCCTATAGTCTTTAATGATGTAAGACTATTTTTACATGAGAGACAATACATACTGCAATAGGTGTAAGCTAATTTATGCACTAATGTAGGGATGGTTAAAAAATTAAGGCTAGAGGCATCTACCTAACTATCTAAACATCTTGTTGAGTAAACACAACAGAAACAAATAACAAAGAACAACACCAAGGGGAGAGAGAGAGAGAGAGAGAGAGAGAGAGAGAGAGAGAGAGAGAGAGAGAGAGAGAGAGAGAGAGAGAGGGAGAGAGAGAGAGAGAGAGAGAGAGAGAGAGAGAGAGAGAGAGAGAGAGAGAGAGAGAGAGGGAGGGAGAGGGAGAGAGAGAGAGAGAGAGAGAGAGAGAGAGAGAGAGAGAGAGAGAGAGAGAGAGAGAGAGAGAGAGAGAGAGAGAGAGAGCAATACCTTTATTGATTTACCACATTATCTGCAACATTTCCTGGCTATGAGGACTTTTAGGTTATGACCAAAGCAATAATCATAAGTACATAAAAATAAATCCAACATGATACAAATGCAATCAGATATCCAGACTTTTTCTTCTTAACTTCTATGACTCTTGTACTTTCTTTTGTGTCCTACCTCTAAACCTAAACTAGACTTACTACTTATACTTGCCAAAATAGCTTGTTGAAGATTCTAGGTCTTTATATAAGAGAAGGTAAACATCATAATGTTCCACACATAGCCCAATGCATGGTCCTTATATTAAATTCATGCCTCAAATTAAATAAACAAGTTGGTTCATACTAGGAACCCATCATAGAAAAACTCGATCAAAGAAGGAACCAAGCATCAAAAAACCATCGAGCTCACTTAGCACTTGGAGGAACTCAGAAGAAACAAAAATCAGCCACAACAACAACTCAACCAATACCACACTCAAAAATCATTGTGCTTGGCCAATATTGCACTCAGAAACAACTAGGAAAATGCACAAAGATGAGCAGGAAATCAAGGAAAACCCAAGATGCTCCTACATCAGCCAACTGATGTTGAAATAAATAATTCTCCCTAATCATTAAGATGTCACAACCTAAGCTGAATCCAACTTAGATTGAGAAATTCGTGTAGCATCTTCCACTGGTCTTTTCTTTTACTTTACCAAATATGCATAGTAATCTTTTCCTCTTGTGATTTCACCAACTCTCTAATAAAAAAATTGTTCAATCTCTTCCACCTTCTTCTTAGGATAATCATCTAGTACAAAAACTATCTAACTCATGATACTCATACAAATAAACAACATGGAATATAGGAGATTTATCCATGTCATCAAGTAACTCAACTGAAGGATTTGAGCAATACACAAAACAAATCTACGAAGTCCTTGAATACCTTCATGTAGAAAACCTATCACATAGAAGAAAAAGGAAGGAAGAGGTAAGGGTTTGCTTTGAAAATATGCAAATTGTATTCTCAGAAAAAAGAAAAGATATAGGATACTTACAAATGATCTATCCTTATAGTGGGAGATCAAAACCTGAAAAGGGTAACCTAAAAGGTACAAAGGTAACGTAAAAGGTAAATTTTATTTAATAATTACTAAATAATTATTAAATGAGAATACAAAAGTGCATAAAGTGAAATCTTAAGAAGGGAGAAAAGGAAATTTAATTAATTAAATTAAATTAACCTTTTTCTCTAACATCAACTTCATAAGCATTATCACTATCAAACTTCCTAAAGATTCTACAAGGACCAAACTTCTTCATTTTCAGCTTACTATACATTCCAATAGAAAATCTACTTTTCTGCAAATGAATCATCACCTTATCATTAACTTCAAAAACATGATGTCTTCTAGACTTGTCTACATTTTCCTTATCCTTCTAATTAATTTGTGTCAACCTCAACTTTACTTCCTCATGCAAAAACTTCATAAAATCAGCAAGTTCTTCATCTTCAGTAGTTCTCTTATCTTCTCTAGAAACATCCTTCAAATCTAATATACCTCTAGGTTGCATTCCAATAACAATATGAAAAGGTGTTTCCCTCGTACTCTTATTCACATGATTATTACATGCAAACTCATCTTGTGCCAATACCACATCCCAATTGCTCAACTTATCTCCAACTAAACATCTCAACAAATTACCTAAGAATCTATTCACAGCCTCTATCTATCCATCTATCTATTGGTGGAATGTAGAAATAAACTCCAACTCAGTACTCATCTTCTTCCACAAAGTCCTCCAAAGACAACCAACAAACTTGTTGTCTCTGTTAGAGATAATAATTCTTGGTAATCCATGCAATCTAAAAATCTCTTTAAAGAAAATCTCTACAACATGCATTGCATCAAATGTCTTCTTACATGGTATGAAATGTGTCATCTTAGAAAATCTATCCATAATAAGAAATTTAGAATAATACTCTCTTGTTGTCTTAGGTAATCCAAGAAAAAAATACATACTACTGTCACTCCAAGGTTTCTCGGGAATAGAAATAGGTGTATACAGTCCAATACTCTCACTTACTCCTTTTGCAACTTGACAAATTCCAAAATTCCTAACAAACTTCTAAACATTCTTAATATAGATCTTTAGCCAATAATACTTATCCTTAAGAAAACTCAATGTCTTATCAATTCCAAAATGTCTAGCTAATCCACCACAATATTTTTCTTTAATAAAATTAACTTTCATAGAACTTCTTGGTATACATAATTAAATTTCTTTGACTAAGATACCTTCTTGAATGAAATACTCATCATACTTGGTTGATTTAATAGTTTTGGTGCTCTACACTCTCTCTGTGCCTCAAAAAAATTAGGGTTCATATCATACAACTCTTTTATCTCATCAAAACCAAGAACTTCAACCTTCATCTTGGTCAATAAAGAATATCTTCTACTCAATTCATCTACAAGTTTTCTAGTGACTCTACTTTTATGCTTTATCACAAATGTGAAACTCTACAAGTACTCAACACAGTTTATATGTCTCAAATTCAACTTATGTTGACTTCCAAAATACTGTAAATATTTATTATTAGTATACAATACAAACTCTTTAAGAATCAAATAATGTATCCACTTCTTCAAGGCTTGAACAATAGCATAGAACTCTAGATCATATACAAAATACTTCTTTTTAGCATCATTCAACTTATCACTAAAGAAAGTAACACATTTACCTTCTTGACTTTACATAGCTCCTATTGACCAACCACTTGCATCCCACTCAACTTGAAATACCTTATTGAAATTGGGTAAAGCTAATATAGGTAACTCAACAACCTTTTGTTTCAAAGTCTAAAAACTCTTATTAGCTCCATGTGTCCACTTGAAATCTTTTCTTATCTCCTCTCATAGTCTCAGTCATAGCATTACAAATAGAACTAAAATTCCTTATAAATTTTCTATAGAAACTAGCCAAACCATGAAATGATCTTACCTCGCCCACAATCTTGGGTATAGGCCATTCCATATTTTCTTTAACCTTCTCAAGATCCATCTTCAAACCATCAGCTGAAATGACAAATCCTAAATACATAATCTCCTCTTGCATAAAGGAACACTTCTTCAAATTAACAACAACTTCTGCTCTATTAGCATCTGCAACACTCGCCTAATATTTTTGAGGTGTTCTTCCTTGTTCTTACTGAATATCTGAATATCATTTTGTTAGAGTTTTTTTCTTATTAATTAAGTCATATTGATTTAATTATTAAGTCACTTATTATCTCTAGTTTACTTAAGATAAACTTTAGGAATATAATTATTAATTCTTTTATTAATTATTATCACACAACCTAGGTTTTACTCGTTAGGGTTTTGATTTCCTTTTATAAGGATTGATCCCTTTGTAATTTATTGATTCACATTTGATAATAGAAATCTCTCTTTTTACTCATCAAGAATGTCTCATCTTTGGATCTGAGAATTCCAACCTCCATAGCTTTTGCTTCTCTCTTTCTGTGATAGGTGTTTGCATGTAGGTGGTTCATGAAAGCTATAGGGTTGTTCTTTCATCAACTTCAACATGGTATTAGAGCTCCGGATCTTCATGCCCCTATTTTATTTCTGAGAGGTTTGGCTTGGCTTTTAGATATGTATTTTCTCTTTCAGAGGGTTTCATTTTTTTATTTTTATTTATTTTTATTAGATCTAGCGGGTCACTTTTTTTCAATGCACTTTGAGCCCAAATGTACCTCACTGTTGAGCTCAGAGTGCCCAAAAACCCCTATATTCATATAAAATTTGTCCAATTTGGACACAGTTGGAATCCAAGGAAAAAGCAATTGCTCCCAAATTTGGCATGTTTCTCGAGGAAGTGATTTTATGATTTTTTGGCTCAAAAATCAAGAATATTGGCACATAAATTGATGTTTTCTAGCAGGAAAATCAAGAATTTTACAACAAAAAAATGAGTTTTTGGAATAAAAAATGCAATTTTTTGACACAAAAATTGAGGTTTTCTTTTACAAAAATCAAGATTTTTTGGCACAAAAATCTAGAAACTTTTTGGTATAGAACTAACATGATTTCTGAGGCAATTTTGGTATGAAACCTACACACTTCCCGAGCCAATTTTGGTATGGAACCTAGGTAATTCAACAAGAAGTTGGGTCTCAATTCCACAAATTGATATCATGCTCTTTTAGAAATGAGCATCCATTTTTTAAAAATGGGTACTTGTATTAGGCTTGGGTGCCTGATTTGAAATTCAAAAACTAGGTACCTCTTTTATTTTTGAAAAAATAAAAAAACTTGAATTTTAAAAAAATGGGCACCCATTTTTTAAAAATAAAAAATTGGTACCCCTTTTTCAAAAATCGGGTGCCCATTTTTTACTTTTAAAAAACGGGTTCCTGCTTTAAAAAAAAAAACAATTTTTTTTTTTTTTAAGAACTTCAAATGTGTTTTAAATGTTGATTTGACTATTTCAAAATAGGCATGACCCATTTCTTACAACATGGAGTGAGAGTTTTTCTCTTGCCTCAAATTTTGGTTTGGGATAGGCTTGGTGAGACCAAACTTATGACTTGACCTCTCAAGATTTGGCTAAGGCATTGAACAAATGAATTCATGCCTTGCAATAATTTTTAGAGGGTATTTGCGATCAATTATTTTACCAAATAAAAACCTATTAGAGTCCTCACTGTCCTAATTTTAAAAATATAAATTTTATAGTGTTATTAGTTTATTACTTTTTAATCAAAGGTGGTGCCTGAATGTAAAATAGTGAGGTTCGCTAAAACTTTAACAACTTTTTTATTTTATGATTTTTCTTAAATTAATTTATATTTCATCAATTTACATATAATTATTTTGAAGTTAAAAGAAAAAAATAATTTTTGAAAAAGGTGAAGTTTTGATCAAATTATGGTGTCCGTATACACGAGATTTTAGAATTTACCTTTATAGTGAAATAAAAATTATTAATAATAAAATAATATTCAATAAAAAATAAGGTAAGAATATTATCATCAATCTTTCATGTGTTAGGTAACTTCCTTTGAAAGGATTTACAAAAATTCATTTATTTATTTCAAATTATAGTGTTCGTACAAGAGTGTGGTATGGTCCTAAACCAAACATTTTGAAAAGGTGATTTTTTAAGATTCATACCAAAAAAAATCTATCATATGGGTATGCAAATAAATTACATATTTAAAAAATAGATACTAAACACTACATTTTTTATTGCAAAATTTTTTTTATATTCAATCTCTAAATGCCTCCAAATTTGACATCAACTGACGAATTTTTTTTGAAATAGGAAAAACAATTCCACTTTTTGCCCAAAAGTGAGACCCAACTTCTTGCACTTACCCACCTTCACGCTTCCTTAGATAGTTTCTGGTACGAAACTGACATACTTCTTAATGTTATTTTTGGTACTGTGTGCACCCTTCCCGAGGTATTTTGACATGTGTCTTGAGGTGTTGATTTTTTCTTTTTTCCCTTCCATCTCTTTTTTGACCTACTTGTGGTTTTTTGGTCATAACTTGCTCATCCACAATCCATTTTTTGCAAACAATATATTGTCAAAAAGGTGATTCTGAACTCATCATGATAGTGCAATTTATTTGGTCTTTTTATGCTATTTCTTTTCCAATCAATGCAGTCAAAGTTAGAGGTTCTATTTTGCACTCTAGGATACATATCTTGAGACATTCTATTTTACAAATTCTACTGCATGCACATCCCATTCAATTTTTTTCTTCTTTACATTTTGGTGGATATCGTGGTTGTTTAAGATCTGAGGATTGATTTTTTTTCTTCATATGATTTTTCATGGGTTGTACTATTTCTTGTATTAGTCTTATGTCTCTTTTGATCTTTTTTGACATCCTTTTTGTAATATGTTTGCAAATGCACTGAGATAAAGTGTCACTCTATTGCATTTCAGGATCTTACACATCTTTGTGTGTTTTTATACTCACACTACATTATAAAGTGCCTTGGGGGGTTTCATGTTGGCCATATTCATCATCTTCCTTTGTCAAGTGAGTGTTCCTTCCATGACATTATCCTCATGATGTGTGGATGACATGCATCATTATAGGTGTTTGTACTTCCTTTGCACTCTCGATGTTTCTAGTTCTTCTTTCAGTAAGAGATATTGCATTCAGTTTCAGTGTTCATGTCTTATTTCTCAACATTATTGGCGGGTTATGTTGGTTCTATTACTTTCTTGGTTCGATGGAGTTAGATATGTATTCAGTATCTGATCCTATCTACTAGGCAATTGTAGTATTTGGATGCATTTTGGTGAGATGGATCATATACCATATAGATATTCTTTCATTCCTATTTTTGGAGGCCATGAAGATACCTTTCATCTTCGATTGATTAGCTCTTCAAACCTAGCCTTTTTAACCTAGTCATGCTCTACATAATGGATGTTCTTCAAATCAATAGTTTGGTAGTGTTTGTAGTTTTTTGCTTTAGTGGTATTCTTCATGATCATCTTTTGTTCCTATCTTCTAGGACATTCCCTAGTTTGGAGGCTTCTTTAGTCATTTACTAGTTCTTTTTAGCAATATTTCTATCACTTTTTTGGAGTAGAGTTTTTCCCATGTGGTTTTCTCTATTTCTCCTCTTTTTAGAGATCAATAAATTACAAAGAGATCAATCCTTAATAAGTAAAACCTAGATTTCATGATAATAATTAATAATTATATGGCTAAAGTTTAGCTAAAGTAATAATCCTTAATAAGTGAAACCTAGATTGCATGATAATAATTAATAAAATAATTAATTATTATATGCCTAAAGTATAGTTGAAGTAAAATAGAGATAATAAGTGACTTAATAATTAAATCAATATGATTAATTAATAAGAAATTGTTTTAATGCTCTAAGACCCCCCTTAAGATAAACTTAGAAAGTAGCTAAAAAGCTAGAAACTAGTACTAAAAGTAAATTTGGGTCTCGACAAAAAAGTTTGATGAGGTACCCAAGTACAACCCTAAACATGATATTATTATATCCAAGACAAAACATAAATTGAAAGGAACCATACTCTAGATACCCCAAAGCACAAAGTGAATATCTAGCACCGACCTCATATTGGAAGTAGACCATCTCTGTACACCAGTTCCCTAGCTGTGTTACAGGTAACTATGCCTCCTAACCACATGGTACCCGTAGGTCCATACCTATCATACTTATGGAGATAATGACCCAACCACAATCACATAAGATAATCACCCATGGCTAACATATACTCTAGTCAAGAATATGATAACAACATCTATATGATCATGAAGACAATGTAGTACACTAGGTCACTAGTCAAAACCACTAAGGATAACTATGTATGCACTCAAGAAAAGTGTCACTACTTGACATTAGGTGACATGAGTACTTAAAGCCTTTGATCAACTCCCTCAGAAGGCTATACTCAAAATTTATCTTTGACCAACTCCCTTGGGAAGCCAGAATTATGCCTTTGATCAAATCCCTTAGGATGCCAAATACACACACCTCCAATCAACTCCCTCAAGAGGTCAAGTGTTCAATAATTTTATCTTACATTAAGTTTATTTTTCCATTTCTTAATTTTGGTTATTGCCAAGTTAAAGCCTCTTTACATCACCTTGTTAGCCACTTCTAGGTTGGGGTACACAAGACAACTCACTCCACCACCTAACCTACATACCCATGGTCATCACATGATGAGTGCCTATAGGAAATGCAAATTCCCAATCCAACCCTCAAATGAACAATCCCTCAACTAGAATATATTCAAAAGTTTTGGTCTCACAAGATCCCATCATATACATAAGCATATGCTTGTGTGTGGTCACATCCATCTTCATGAATGAAATCACATAATACCAATATAAGGGTTAGACGAGAAATGCAACAAATGATACAAGTACAATCTCACTCAACCAACCTATATCTAGGAGTACTCATTCAACATGAATCCCAAAGATGGTAAAGTGAAAATATGGTAGAATTGGAAACCTATTATACATTCCAAATACACAACCTAAAAAACTCCAAGAAATACTAAATAAAACTAGAAAGCACACAAAATGAGGCAATGTGAAAATCACCCAAAATCAACATTGTAAAAAATTGAAAAAATGAAAATACATTATCCAAATGGTTGCCAAAATTTGAAAAATAAAATAAAATTAAAGTTCCAAGATCATATGCAAACATGACTAGCATAACAACATAAAACTTCAAACTAAAACCCCTAAAAATACTAAAATGTTCATACCCGCCCAACCAGGTAGAACTAGCATACCAAAATGGAGGGGAAAACTTGTTCTAAATCTCCGATCAAATTATTATAAAAAATGAGAACTAAAATGAAGCCAAAATAATTAAATGAGAAAGCCCTACCTTGTAGCCAAGTGGGCTAAACGAGAAAAGTCATTGTAAAATAAACAGGTTGCCAAATCAGATGAAACCATCAAGGAAGTGGAGCAATTTTGGCATGAAGCCAATGAGCCTCTCCATACTTGAATCTTCCAAACATATCAATCATAGCGACCAAATGAAGGAATTTCTCCAAGATGGTTTTGCAAGAAATTCTTCATATATTTCTCAAAAACATGAAAAATAAAAAGGTTCCTATAGAAACTCACTTTAGGCATAATATAAGAACTTTATCAAGTGACTTATAAAATAGATTATTAATTCACTTAATTTAATATATTTTCCCCCTTTTACCAAATTAAATTAGGCAACTCCAATTGAATTGGAATTCATCTACACCAAATTAGTCATGAAATAAATTAAATTAAATCAATATAAAATTTCCATTAAACTATTAAATCACAATATTAAAATAACTTTCATGACCACTGTGGATTCGTAAATGAAAAGACACTTCAATAGTCTAGTCACAAATGCATAATGAGTTTGGATTTACCACTTAACTAGAGGGTTTATTATTTTAATTAATAGGATACATCACAAATACAAGGATGACATTGGCTCAGTATAAAAAAACAAATCACTAACTCTATGTGCCACCACTAGGGATAGAAGTCCTAAAAAATAAACAACCCAATCAAGTGTAAATGCACAATAATACTATAGCTGAAGCAATAGTACATGAAATCACGTAAATAATCATTGAATTGATTTCATTAAAATTATCTATTTAAATCATTCATTTTCACTTTAATAAAAGTCTAGTGTGAGAATGATGTAAATATTGACAAAATAAGAACATCATAATAAATCCAACAATATACATCAATAATCCTAAACCATAATCTCATCAAGTAGAAGGAAAAAGCATAAACGACTAGCTAAAGCAACAATATTCAAATCACCCCAAGGGCATAGACCACTCACAATTCCTAACCATGATCACATAAGAAGCAAGATCATCAAGCTCTAGCATCCATCAGGATGACTTATAGAAATCAACTAAGAGAAGCAGTACAACTACAATTGTTGAGAGCCTAATTGGAACAATTTTTATATTCATGTCATTGATGTCAAACCTATTGGTAAGACCAAGTGTCAAACCTAGTGGAGAGACATTCATTAACAATGTAGAGTGTCATATCATTTGATTGATGAAGAGGATTTGAAAATAAGAGATCATGAGATGACCTAGTGAAAGGTTGAGTTGAGATGTGTAAGTAAGATGACATTACAATGGGTACTTGATAAGTTAGTCCTTGACAAGACAATTTATTGTTTAATTAATACATGGAGAAGGTTATAGTTGGATGAAGCTCGAAGTTGAAACAAATCATAATGATAAGCTTGAATGAGTATCACTGTTGCAGTGTCAATGAAGGAACTAAAGAAGGAGTTTTAAGAGCCTAAGTAGAAGACAAGAAAAACATTTCAAACCAAATAGTTAGTTATTTCCAAGTGACAAAGATTATCAAGTGACAGTATCAACCAAGTTGTATAGTGATGATCGAGCGAGGTCTAAAATTCACCAATGGCTAAGTAATCCATTGAAGACTAAGTAGAAGAACATCATGATGATTGACTATCAAAAAAATAACAATTTTTTAATCAAGATTTATGGCCGACATAGTTGAAATCTTGGAATAAGAAAAATGTGTTGACAATAAGTATTGATGAGCAATATTATTTAATACAAGGAAAGGATTAGTTGAGTGATCAAAGGCTAATATTTGAGGATACATGTTTCTAGAAGTGTTGAGAAGAGAATAAGAATAAGAAGGTGTATCGATTCATTGAATTATTTGGATCTAATCATAAACCCTAAGATCTACGATTGTGATTAAGTGGAAAAAGATCAAAAGTACCTATTTAAGGATGTATCTTATATTTTTTTGGGGTTGTTGGACTAGAAACTTCCAATTTGATATCACACTTTTACAGACAAAAATGTTAACAATATCAAAACTATTAAACTTCAAAGACATAAAAGCTATATTTCTATTGTGAATTGGAAGACAATATAAACTAGTGAAATGTGTAAAAGTGCATCAAATTTATGACTATAAATTTTATTTTAATTGAACAAGAACTGATGTATTTTTTAAAATTTTAAAGATGATTTATTGATTGTCCATGTAATATTTTTGTTGTCTAGATTCAAAATATGTGTTAGATGACATGTATAGTTAGTGCAAGAAAAAAAGAAAGATTGTTTTCTAATCTATATTTTGTGAGTAGAGAATAAATATACATTAGATTTTGTGAGTTATAGCAAATGTACAACAAAACATATAACAACATATAGAAGAAGAGAGATACAAATAGAAGAATTTATATGACATGTTCATTACTTTATCCTTTTGTGCTAACAGAGAAACGGGGATTATATAAATAAATCTAAACAAAATCTATTAAAAAATACCACAACACAGGGGAAAACACAACACAAGAACAAAAATACTACCATGCTAAAAGAAATCCACTTCAAGTGTTTTGCATGCCTCCCCATCTCAATTTGAAATGCAAGGGGGAGGATGGGAACTCATGTGAGGAACACAATTCAACATGGTAGGAATCATAGCCAAATCAAGGTCAGGAGTTTGGTGGAAGTCATTATGCTCATCACTAGAGGTGATTGTAAGCTATGCAAAAAGAATGTTAGGAAAACCATAATCCCTATGGTCAATTAATTATTCATCACTACTAACATGTTCATCATCAACAGTAACATCCTTATCAAGATTAATAGAATATAATATATGAGCAGAATCATCATGTTTATCCATTTGTGTAATGTTGCCTTAATTATCTTCTTCCAAAGACCTACACATGGCTTAGTTGAATGAAGGTATAGGTTGAGATGAAGATGTTTCTTGATAAGCAAGATAATGAGACTTAAACTTATCTTTAGCTTGTTGATTCTTGTGAAAGTGTTGAAGGGGCATTTTGGAGCAATGAGAAATCTTGCATCACCCAAAACAATTTCTTATTTTCTATTCCAGTTATCTGTTCATGAAGTTGTCATTAATGCCTTGAATTTTGTGTTGCACATAGCTAGCATCTTGTTGAAGACCTATCTTAAGTCCTAAGGGAAAAAATGATAACGTGGCATATTCTTCAAGTTTAGTTTTGTTCTTTCTGGTCCTTATTTACTGCAATTTTCATCTAGTGAGGCATGCTATTTATTTTGGTATAGTTTCCTATTATGTCATGGCATCTTGCATAGTTGGGAGCTAACTCCTTGATTGTCATTGGACCTACCCTCAATATCACATTTGCAATTGATTCCCATTACTGGGTTTATGTCTTACATGTCCAAGACATAACCTATAATATAAATAAATATTTGACTAGCTGACTTGTGTTTTAGCTAGCTATATCAAGACTTGGGTTTGATGTAGGAAACTTAGCATGATAGTTCTTAGGAAGAATAATGGTAGAAGAAATATTGTGAAAAAACTTTACATTGGCTACAACCTGAAAGGCCTCATAGTAGAGAACATTGGATGTTAGCACATATATTTTATCATGCGAGTTGTGCAATCAATAAGTAGATCTATCAATTATATTGTCTCTTGTGCTATTCATTTTTCTTCTTCTATGTGTACTCTTGGAAAGGATATTAGGCTCTCATCTATTGTACCTCCATTAGACACTAACAAGCATGTTGATTATGGATGGTTTTTCAAGATAAACTAGTAGGATTAAGATCTATGACCATAGGTTCTAAAGAAGGAACAAATAAAGGTTTAGGAATAATAGTTGAAGGAATAGATAGAGAACTTAAAATAGGTTCATAAGTTGTCTGAAGGGATAAATGGAGTAGGAAATATTGGCACAAGTGGATCACCCTTAAGAAGCCCAAGCTCAAGAATCGTGTCTACCTTGTATCGTTGATAGGAGTGATAAAGATGATTAGGGTGAGTAGGTGGTTTTTTAGGAAGAGACAACCAATGAAAATTAACCATAGCACAATCTCAAGGATGCAAAGGTTTATAAAGGGAAAGGTTGACACTGAAAATTTCTCTGTGATAGGGAAATTTAATGCACTTATGAATAGGAGAAGCTACAACTAAAGAATGAAAGAAACCCAGGGGATAGCAATCCTAAATTAAAATTGATCAGAAGTAGGAATGATGAAAAAGGTAGAATAACCAACCCTATTAGAAAGAGTGACAAGAAGACTGATAAAACCTTGAGGATGATAAAGAAAACCATTAATAGTTTGAATCTACACAAGAGTTGTATCATAGGTATCTTTATGCAAATGTTTGTTATAAAGGTTCTCTTCAACAATCACATTCATAGCAAAAGAAGGATCAATAAAAACAACACAAGAAGGAATATGAGAAACCCAAGTAATTATGTAAAGATGACCATTAGGTTATTTAAACATATTTGACTGACTAAAGGTTATAGGAGATGATTATTTAGGTTTTGGTGGAGAAGAAATCAAAGGTTGAGGTCGAGACTGAACATGATTAGCTTCTTCTATTTCATCATCATAAATAATGTTAGAAGAAGAAGGTTGATAAATGACATCTACTAAATGTGAAGGAAAAGGATTAGTGTAAATTTAAAAATTCCAATTAGGAGGTGCAATAGCTTTATTTTTATGATTAACTTAAGCATCAATAGACACATCACTAGAATCAATAAGGTCCTGAATAAGATTCTTGAAAGTATAACACCTTTGAGTATCATGACCAGGTTGATGATGGTATTAACCAAAATCATCTAAGTCAAATGAATTTAGAATTGGTATGCTAGTGTCAATAGGATAGATAGGAGGAAGTTTAAGAATTGCAACATGAATCAATTTAGTCATCACCTTAGGTAAAGGTTCAGATAATTGGGTGTACTTGTGATTAGGATGATACACAAAGGAAAAAGTAGTCATACATTTAGATGTAGTATCCACTTGATTAGTAATCATGTTGGTTGACTTAATTTTGATGAAGTTCTTAGGTTTTAGAAAAATTAAAATCTCACTAGGGAAGAGGTCGACCTGGATTGAACTCTTATAGACTAGATTAACCTAGGTTGACTTGTTGCTTAAGAGGGGAGAAAATAGGACACATTAAGCTTAGGAAGACTATAGAAGGATTCAAGAAGAGGTGCAAGAAAATAGGAGAAAGAAGGCATTGAGCACATATCCAACCATGGTCTAGGAAGTCACTATGAATGAGGTGCTAAAAGGTCTTAAGAGGAAAGTGCACCCATTTGAAGATGATATACTTGCTTTGTCAATAATACTACATTATCAATGGTCGTCATTCATCCAAGTCTTAGAATAGGTCAAAGAGTATCTTGAACCTATAATATCATTTTCAAGGGATAAAAGACGATCATAGATCACAAGGATATTTCATTAGAATGACTTGTAGTTTCTATTTTGTTTTTGTTTACTATGTTTATAATACTTTTGGTTCTACTTTAATTTGATTAGGATCAAGTAGATTTAAAAAGGCATAGATGTAAAAGGTTGGAATCTTTTGGCTTCTCATTTTTTAGGCAAACCACATTTTCAAAAAAAATTTAGTACTCCCATTAGGATTCATAATAAGGGCTTAATTGCCTCATTTACACTATAAGTTGAGTGGTTGTATTGGGAAATAACATATCGGTCTTTTGGTGCAACAATAACCCCACTCTAACAAGTGGTATTAGAGCTTGGTCATAGGTTATAATCCTTAGACCCTAGGGTAATGTTGAGGGGAATATTGTTGAATAAATGTTCAATGCTCCCCTTAGGGTTTGTGATAAGGACTTGACCACCTCCTATGCACTATAAGTTGAGTGGTTGTATTGTGCACTAACAAATTAGTCATTTGGTGCAACATGACAACCCCACTCTAACACCACAACTGTTCAATATAACTTAGTTTGTTCTAAAAGAAGAAAAACTATGAAATATTTTACTTACTCTTTTTTATATTAGTAAAAATTCCTAGTTTTTTGTCCAATTAGGATATTATCTATTTACTAAATTTGATCTCTTTTTTATAATCAATTCAAGGATTGATTGTCACCTTTAAGACTCATGCGATTTGATTAAAATTCTGTGATGTTGATCTAAAACTTATCTTATTGTTTCCTTTTTAAAACTAAATACAACTAGGAAACTTATTATTATAAATTCAATATGTTCACACTGATAAAATTGGGTGATTGATGATATTGCTCAACCTTTTGAAGTGTTGTCTATTATAGAAGTGCATGAATAGTTCAATAAGATTGACTCTATTCCCACTTGGATAAGGTAATGGTATTCATATGTTAAAATGAGTAAGAAGTATTTAAGATTGATAATTTTTTATTTTATTTTTTGTTAAGTAGCTTGGAGAGTAATCAATATAGATAATTTATTAAGAGTGAAAGTTCTTGTTCTTGCATGGGTGATCCCACAATAATGGGTTCCACTTTTTGACCAATTTTGACACTGAAATCAATATTTTTGCAACAAACGTCACGTTCAAGTGACTATATCTCCAAAACTATAAATAATTTCAAGATGACATAAACTAGTGATTTTGAGTACTTTGTTCCTACTTTGTAACCATATTCTTTAATCTAAAAAAAAAAATTATTTATGTCAATTTTTTTTATCTCCTCCAAAAAGTGGTACATAATAAAATTCAATATTTTAAAAAGTGACAGTCCGTTTGACACACATAACTTTTTTTCTAGAAATGATAATGAAGTAATTCTTTCGACGTTGGATTTGTAACATCAATATCCAGTGTCTACATTTGGTTTGATTTTTTTTTTTTTGAATATTGTATAGTTTATGAAGTTTTGAAGTGACATGAACCGTAATTCGGACATACGTTCCGTTTGACACAGATAATTTGAAGTCAATTTATCATAAACCATTTTTTTTTCAATAGAAAGGTATCTCAATAAGCCAGTGCCTCCATATTTTTCAAAATTTTTTTGACCTAATTTACTAATTTTCCTAAGGTGTCAAAGTTGGTTGATGTTCAATCGGTAATGAAGCTATAATGAGTTAAACTCATATTTGAAAGTCTTAATGATTAAATTATGTAATAAAATTATAGTCGTTGGAAAGCTTGCTCTGAGCAGCACATTTTGACATTTTTAATTTTACAGT
Source organism: Cupressus sempervirens (assembly GCA_028749045.1). Taxonomy (NCBI): domain Eukaryota; kingdom Viridiplantae; phylum Streptophyta; class Pinopsida; order Cupressales; family Cupressaceae; genus Cupressus; species Cupressus sempervirens. Next base: position 894,273,563 of record CM053792.1, read on the forward strand.
AGGAGATCATTCTCCTGCAATTATGGTAGTCAAAAGAGCAAAAAAAAAGAAAAAAGAAAAAAAGGTTAAAATTTTTGTGATTTTGCATGTTCATGCGAACATGGCGTTCGCACGAACACGTTTACCATGTTCGCAATTTTTCTCATTTTTGTTCATCCCACTAAAGTGGAACCCATTATTGTGGGTTCACCCACATTCTAAGTTTTGTCACTTTCGAATTGAGGATTGTTAAAGAACATTGGATTGAATCTGCTATAAAATTTTATAATCTAGAAGGAAATTAGAGAAAAGGTTTATTCACCTAGGTTCTGTAGAGTCTAAATAGAAGAGCATTGCAATCATATCTCATTTGAATCCTATTATTTGGCTAATTCAATTAAAGAGATCAAAGATAAAACTTGGCATCCTTTGAGTGCTTTCCAATCTATTGATTTGTGAACCAACAATTTCCTCAATGGTTATGTTATTATATAAATATCTTGGCACACAATTCTATTACTCATCTCAGGTTTTCTTGTTTTGACTTTCTCAAGCTAGGTTGAGTGCTTGACCAAAGAAAGGGGTCAAAATCCTACAAAAATGGATTGCTCAACCCAAGATTGGACATCCTAAATGTTTCTAACCCAGCTCATTTGAAGTCGTTTAATTTATCAACTAGGGATGTAAACTTGAAATGGTGTCTACAAAGTATATTCTTCAAACTTCTCTCAATTTAAGAATTACTCTACAAAAATTCAAATTATTATGCTATAGGAAATCTATGCTAAAGCTAAAAATCAAATCAATTTCAATAAAGCATGAAAATACAACTGAGAACTACTTCAACTGTCTATGCTATATGAATAGTCCACTAATTCTACTATCAGTGGCTGCAGGATCAATAGAGTCTACTCTAGTTCTATGAACTGAAGGTAAATCCTATGCTAACTAATTAGTTCACTCCCTGTGTGGGCCCCCATAAGGAAGTGAAGTAGAACTACTCAGAGATAGAAACCTTAAAGGATATTTTTATTTATAAGAATAGTAAACGTACATACTGATAAACAACAAGATTAAAATCAGTACTCAAAAACTTAGAGAAATTCTTCGTTCTACTAAAAACTACTAACTAATAAAAAGCCCCTCTGGAACACAGACTTCCAGTTATTTAAGCACAAACTAGGAACATAATTCCTAGATTTTAGACTCCATCAACTACCAATACATTGAATGACATTGAATATTACAAGAGATGAATTAACTTTGCACCAAATGGAACATGAATTTAGGAGCTCACAACCCCTGGATTTCCCACTTTGGCTCCCACTTTCCTGAAAATAGGTACTAGCTATTATGGGCGAAATGGTTGGTGATGTGGAAGGTCATGAATGAAATCTACCACCATTTTCTCGGGCTACTAATTTTTCTTAGTTGAGTTTACTTCACCTTTAACTTTGCAAAATATTAGTGCCTCCAAAGTAATAGCATACATCAAGACTAGTTCAAAATATGTCATCTAAATTAGTTTACCCTGTGTCACATTGCTACAGGAGAAGTACCCAACCTAGATAAGGAAGAAAAAGCATCATTCCCACTATTTTGTAATCAAATGACATATCATTTCATAGCATATTAATTTTAATCTTGGAAAGTAATTATGCACATGTTTGTCTAAAATTATCATAAACATCATATTCTTAAACATCAAAGTCTTTAAAAAGTTTGCAAATTCAACTGAAAATGAAATGATAGAATAGACCATATTTTGGCCTCATCATTGCCCCCAACTAAAACTTTGACTTGACCTCAAGGAAACATGAAAATTTTTACCCTTGCAACCATCCTAAAATATGAGGGAACATTCTGTCCTTTACCTCCTATAGTGTAGTTCCAATAAAAAACTTTACACTTCCTGTACTCTTCCCATCTGTGGAGCTCTTCTATCATATCAAAATTTTCTAAATCTTGTTTATTAGTAAGAAATGGGGACAATAGCAGTGGAGGCTAAAAAGTTAAAGGAATCTAATCACTTTTTCTTTCTTCCCCTAGCTTAATGTACCAGGGTGCTTACCGAGTAGCCATGATAAGATTCAATGGAGAATGAGGTTCCTTCTTCTATAGGTCTTCACTCAATCCTATCCAACACCATTGATTTCCCTACTATGGTAGAGGAAGATTTGTTTCTACCATAGCTCTATATTCTATACAGGCTGCCTCCCTTAAAGGAGAAATAACCCAATTTCTGGATTTTGATTGAGCAACTTTCAACCAATCATAGTACAATGTTTTGGCATCCTTGGCTTTAGGCCTGAGAAAAAGTGGAATCTAATACTCTAATTATTTGTACTGGCAGGCTTGGTTTTCTCTACTAATTTCATTTTGGATCTAAGACATCAATACCCTGAGTTGATTATCACCCACATAAAGTAGAGGGTTCCAATCTCTCTTATTAGGGACTACTAAATTATGTAAAAAGAGTTCACAAAGTAGATTTTTGATGGCTATAGGGGTAGTATGAAAATATTGGAAGAATCCTTGAGGAGTATTCAATGTTAAACATTTACCTTGCATTACACAGGTCATCTGATAATTGACAAATTATTCTTTCGAAAAGAGAGCATAAACAGGAGGAGAGTGACAAGACATCAATTCAGGAGTCCTAGTAGTGACTTTTGTAAGTTTACCACTTAATTGTTCAATCTCTACATTCTTTTCAATCAAATCTTGAGTTTTATTAAAGATGGTTTTGTCCAGGCTCTCTCTCTAATTTTCATTCTTCCCTCTCTTGAATTAACTGATTTGATAACTATGAAATAATGCTTAATAATGAAAAAATGGAACCAAGATGGTAAGTACCATGTGACACAAGTGAAGGATTGAGAGGAACAACTTGCTAGGCTGCGGAGGCTAAAGCATCAAGTCCTTGCGAAAGAATCCATTCAACAACATTGTTAATTGCATCCAAATTTATTCCAAAAAATTTCTCATGAAATTTTCCCCTTTGAAGAAGAGGAGGAGAGTCTGAAACTCTGATAGATACACTATCATCATTGTCTGAATCTATGGAAATGATGGGCAACTGGATAAAGGATGTTCTTGCTACTACCAGCATATGTTCTACACTTTCTTCATTTGAACCATCTTCAATGATGATCTTATCCTTGCTAGAAGAGGATTGCTCTTTTTCAATAGTTACATTTTCAGACACAGGGGATTGAAAAGACACACCCTCATCGGGTTTTATAGATGGTTGGCTCCTTCGAGTTCTATGCATGAGGAGTACTTTTTCTGCCTTTGAAGTTGTAGGAAGTTTTAGAGATGTTTCCTGTACATTCACTTTCTTCTTCTTATAAACCCTAGGAACTACAAGAGAGCTAGTATTTGGGGAAAATTTAATTTTCCTTTAACCCTTATCAAATACTGGACCTAGCCCAAAGGTAGAAGCTATAAGAGTGTAAATTGGGGTTCTTTATGACCTCCTGAGTCTGGACAAGGAAGAACATGGTGTTGGGTTTACAAGATTTTCCTAGGGTTCTCTTTCCTCCTCAGTTTGCTTTGCAGGCTACCTAACAAGGTTTTGCACATTGTTTGAAATAAAATCATCCCAAGATATCCCAAGTTATTCCCTGAGGACTTTTTCTATGATGAAATTAATAAAATAGTGGTGCGAAACATCTTTCAGGGTTCCTTTTTGCACTACAACAACTCTTTTTAACAAAATGTGATACATAAAATGAAGAACATTCAAAGGGTAGTCATTATGTCTTAAGTAGTTAAAAAATTTGAAATGTGTGGCATCCAAATATCAATATCTCCCCTCACAAGTAAAATATCTCACAATATAGACAACACATTTGTTAAATGGTTTCAATAAAGATGTGGAGATTGTACCTTGTTTTGGGTCTATCTAAAGCCATGGGTTTGTGTGCATTGTAAATTGGGCTCTGGCCAAAATTGGGTCCAATGCATTTGAAAACTCCTCTCCTACCAAAGACAATTCCATTATCCTAGCTACAATTTTAGGTGAAAATGGAACCCTTATTCCTTTGACTATGGCAAAACCATCCCTAAGCATCTACAAAAATTCTAAGGTAAGCTCCTCATCACATGCATATAGTTTGAGCATGTAATTCATCCAACCCTTTGTTTGAGATATAGGTAGGAAAATTGGGCCTCCCAACAATGTTGCACGGTCATCTAGTTCTCTTCTTCTCAAATCATCCCTCATTTTTCTTCCAGAGTGATTATAGGAGTAATTTCAAAAATGGAAAAGCTTGGAACAAGACAAGAAGACAAGTGATAGTACTTGTTTTAAGTAACTAACATTTTAACATTTAAGATCACTTAATTCTATATTAAGTACCTCGGTTGGAACTCGTACTTACCAATTTGCAAAAATGTGCGACATAAAGGTAACTGCCACATCACATCATTCCTTTCTATCATGTGGTGGCATATAAAGAATAGCATGAACATTTAATGATCACAAAAAAATGAATGAAATATAATACCCTTCCCCCCGACTAAATTAAGCAATAGCTCCTGCAATTGCTAGTGACAAAGGTAACTAAAAATAGAATAATGCATTAAGAAAAAGATTTAACTTGAGTATGTGTACAAGCCTTGTAATTCATTTTATTAGATGATATTGTCATGTAAGTTGATGAAGGATGAGGTGAGGCGGAAGATAAGAAAGAGTGGAGTGAGGTGGAATTATTACAAAAAATATTTTCAATAAGAAAGTAGTTTATTATTATAAGTGAAATGCATTTAGAGAGGACAAAAAATGAGTGGGAAATTCATCTACAGTTGTTGCAAGAATTGTAAGATCAATAGATGGTTGGAATTGTTGTAGGAACTCTTCACAACTAGACAACTTATGGTAGAGTTTTAAGCGGTGCCCATTAACAAGTAGTTTAAAGAGAATAGGATCAATGGTGGAGAGCTGCACTGCACCATTTTCAAATACAAAAAATATTTCATAGGGTCAAAGCCAACGTGTTTGAATTTTCCTATAGTTTTCTAATAACAAGAATCATATAGTAGGGCCTAATCTCCAATAGAAAACTTCTTGTCACAAATGAACTTGTCATGTCATTTCTTTTGCTCTTGTTGAATTATCTTAGTATTATGCAGGGTGGATTTGTGGTATTCATCAAGGGCATTCAACTATAGTAACCTATCTTCTTGAGCCTTTGAAAGATCAACATCCAACTCCAAAGTAGTTCTTAAAGTCTTGTGCTCAAATTATATAGGCATGGAAGTAGATTTTCCATAAAGTAATTCAAATGGGGTAAACCTAATGGTTCTTTTCCATGTAGTCCTATAAGCCCAAATTGCTTCAAGAAGTCAGGTAACCTAGTCCTATTTGTGAATAGCAACTGTTTTGGTGAGGATTGCTTCTATCTCTCTATTTGTTATTTCTACCTAACCATTAGCTTGAGGATGGTATGGGGAAGATGTGCCATGATGGATCATGTAATTTTTCATGAGTTATGCAATCAGGTTAGATGTGAATTGAGCTCCTTGATCTGTGACAATTTCTCTAGGTAATCCAAATCTAGTAAATATGCATTCATATAGAAAATCTGCTACTTAGTGATCTCTGGCATGTGTCATACCTTGTTCTTCAACCCATTTAGTTGCATAATTAGTACATACTAAGATGTATGATTTTCCATGATAAGAGGGTTCTATTGGACCGACAAAGTCAATACTCCACTTGTCAAAAGGCGTGACCACCACCTATGACTGGAGGGGCATTTCATTAGATTTAGTGGGCCTTCCCATGCATTGACATCAATCATATCACCTTGTATACTTTTCTACATCTTTTTGGAGAGTATGTCAGTGGTATCTAGTTGTCAAAATCTTGTAAGTTGTTCTCTTTGCTACAAAATGACCCCCACATGGTTCATCATGACATGCCCATAGGATGTCATAGGTTTCATCTTCACTCACACACTGGCGAGTTACCTAATTTGGTCCAATGCATAACATCAACCCAACTATCCATGAGAAATTGAAACTCTTTTCCACCAAGAGACAATGCTTCTTGGGTGAAAAGTGTGGTGGTGTTCTTCCTATAGCGAGGTAATTTTCTATATCTACGAACCATGGGTTATAACTTTCTATTGAAAATATATGCTCATTAGGGAAGCTATCAACTATGGCTATAGGATCATCAGGTACTTGAAGTCATGACAAAAAATCTACTACTACATTGGCTCAGCTTGGTTTATCTATTATATTCACATTAAACTCCTGCATGAGGAGTAGCCAATGTGCTAGTCTACTAGAAATAGCAGGTTTGTTCATCAAATATTTTATAATAGAGTAATTAGTGTAGACAAAAACCTTATAGCTTGTGATATAATGCTGAAATTTATCAAGTGCATACACAATAACAAGCAATTCTTTTTTAGTGATAGTATAATTTAGCTCAACACCTTGCAAATTCTTACTAATATAGTAAATGAAATGCTCAAAAATACCTTCTTTTTGTCCCAGAATTGCTCCTAAAGTAGTATCGGATGCATTAGTATGAATGTGGAAAGGTAGCTTCCAATCAGGTCCTCTAAGAATAGGTGTTGTAGTCAAAACATCCTTTAATTGTTGGAATGTTGCTTCATAGTCTTTTATCTACAAAAATTCAGTAGTCTTCTTGAGTAAGTTGTACAAGGGGGTAGCAAGCTTACTGAAGTCTTTGATGAACCTCTTGTAGTAACCGACATGTCCAAGAAAGCTTCTGACATTTTTTTGCTTGGTTGGTGTTGGTAGATTAGTAATTACAACAATCTTTGAAGGGTCCACTTGAATTCCAAAAGAGGAAAGGTAGTGGCCAAGAACAACTCCTTCTTCCATCATGAAATAACACTTATCACTATTAAGAGAAAGGTTGTATTCTTGACATCTTATTAGTACTTTCTCCAAGTTGGCATGCACTTGTTCAAATGTGTCACCATAAGTTGTGAAATCATCCATATAGATCTCAACAGAATCAGTAGCTATGTCAGAAAATATGCTAAATATCACTTGTTGAAAAGTTGTAGGTGCATTACATAATACAAATGGTAAGACTGAGTAAGAAAATCTTCCACATGGATAGGTGAATGTTGTCTTATCCTAATCTTCTGGAGAGATCTAAATTTGATTATATCCACTGAAACCATCTAGAAATGAAAATATCTCCTTCCTACTAAGTTATCTAGTACTTGATCAATAAATGGTAGAGGAAAGTGATCCTCTTTAGTGGATTTATTAAGCTCCCTATAGTCTACACATATTCTCCATTTTCCTCCCTTCTTTGGAACAATAACTAGAGGTGACACCCACTGGCTATCAGAAATAGGATAGATAAATCCAACACTAAGAAGTTTTTGTAACTCTACTTTGACTATATCTTTTAATGTTGGGTTTACTCTCCTCTAGGGTTGTCTCACTGGCTTGCATTCTGAGTTAATAAATATCCTATGTGTACAAAGACTAGGATCTAAGCCCTTCATGTTAGTATAGTCCCATGTAAAGGCTTGCTGGCTATCTTGCAATAGTTTAATGAGACTTGTCATCTGAGATGCAGTAAGGTCATTATTGGTATTCAACTCTTTTCTTGCAACAATCTCAACTCTCTTTACCTTGTCCATCATTAAAACATCTGTTATTGATGAATATTTAATTTCATGGGGTAATGATGTATGAAGTTAATTAGGTGCTATAGGAGATTAAGGTGCATCACATTTAGGAAATATAGTTTGTAAGGATCTGGTAGGAGTTTCAAAAGTGGACTCCTTAGAATCATATTGATTAGTAAGGATTGTAGCCAGTATATCATATTCTTCCTGGGATACAACAAATGATTTTCTCTCAAGAATCATGAGCCATTGAACATAAATAACTTTTGAAGGATCATCACCAAGGTCTAGCCAAGAAACTTGGTCAAGATCTAGTTGTGGTTGTGCAAGAGAGTACAGAGTTAACTTTATAGTCTTGGCACCATCTAATATTGTCATTTTTCCTAATCGACATACAATGCATGCATCTGCAGTGGAAAACCAAGGTCTTCCTAAGATTAATGGATATCCTCCAAGGGTGCCTCTAGGTGACAGTACAACAAAGTCTAAAGGAAAATCTAGGGAATCCAAGGTTACAATGATATCTTTTATCATACCATCAGGCTTGACAGTTGATTTGTCTACTAACTGAAATATTGCAGGAGTGTCCCTTAATCCAATAATGCTAAGTCTTAACAAGACATCTCTAGTTATGACATTAATTGATGCTCCCAAATGGATCAAAACATTTTGAATTTGGACGTCATTTATGTGTATGGTAACCACAGGACTTCCTAGGTCAGAATACTTAGGCATTAGGGCTTTACTCAACATTAAATTAGAAAGTTGTCCCAACACATGGACAATAGGAGGATCCTTTTTCTTTCTACTAGACTACTTAACAAATGCTTCCTTTAAAGATTTATTGTAAATGGGAATCTCCTTAAGTGCATCCAATAAGGGAGTCTAGATAGTCATTTGCTTAAGTTGGTCTAGGAGATCATTTGCTAGGAGATTTAGTTTAGATGGAGCTACAGGAACTAACCTTTGTAGAAATGGAGTAGATACTTGTACAAATGGGGAAGTTGGAGCATCAGCTGGTTGACTTGTTGGAACATTTTCAGTATCAGTAACCTTAGTTATTATAGGTCCTTTAGGTGTAGGCAACTTGGTTCTAGACCTTAGATGAATATCATTTATTTGCAAAGAATAAGCCTGTTGCTTATTTTTGGGATTTGATGCTACCTGAGCAAGAAGTTGTGGTTGCTTCTATAGGCTAGCATTGGCTTTAGGAGGTGGAGGCATTAGGGCTTGTTGCTGAGGCAAAGGCATCAAGGCTTGTTATTGAGGTGCTTGGCTAGGGCCCCACTGAGGTGGTTGCTGCCAATTCCCTTGGTAGAGAGGTTGCTGGTTAGGACCTCACTAAGGATACTAGTTATTTTGTTGAGGCCATTGATTATTTTGATGGGGATACTAAGGTGGTTGTTGGTAGGCTTGGTAATACTGTGGTTGTTGGTTGGGCCAATTATTGTTCCAATTCTATCCTTGAGGGATTGAATTTGGAGGAATAGTGCCTCGCTACTGATTATTATTATAACCAAAATTATTTAGTGGGTCTTGAGGCATACCTTGTCTCTAAGCCCATGATCATCTTTGAGCAACATAAATCACTTCTCCTATATCCTCATCAATTGCTTTGAACTTAGTGGGCATTAGATGTGCATCCATGGCTGCAATGGTCTTGCATGTGCAGTTCTTCTTCCTTTCTCTGCAATGAGAGCAAAATTCAGTGAGCATAGCATCAAATTCATCCTTTCTCCTTTGAGCTTGCATGGTATCCAACTAAGAGTGACATCATTAATGATATCTTTCTTGAAGTAAGTTAGTAGGTTAGATAACTTTGTCTTAGACACTCTTGATCCACCATTGGTCTTATGTGGTAGGCTCCTTAGTCCTCTACCTTTCTTTATAGTAGCTCTTGAATAGTTCTAATATATCTCCTTGATTTCATTCCAAGTCCTTTATGTAACATCTCCTCCAACCATTAGGTCCAAGGCTTACATGCTTTCTTCTTACACACCTCTCAGAAAAAGATGCTTCTTAGATTCTTCATTTAGGTTATGCTATGTATTTTGTTGCACATTGAACAAGAGCTTTTAAACATAGTCTTCCAAGGTTTCACCCTACTTCTGTGACATTTTAAAAATGTCATCCCCCTCATATCTTGATCTCTACAATATTCTTTAAATTTTTGAAGAAAAAAATTACTCATTTTAGTCTAGTTTTCTATAACATTTGCACCCAACCCCATGAACCATCTTAGAGTAGCCTCCTTCAGAGTAGAGGGAAACAACTTCAACTTATGGGCATCAATTGTGTAGTCATAGCTCCTATAGATAATGTCTTTTGTAATAAGGCCATATAATTTTGGAAGGGTAGAAACAGGTATGTTCTTCAAATTTTGATTCCCTTGTTGAGGTGAAATAGGAAAAGGAAAGGTAGGCATAGCCATTCTTGGAGGAAGAGGTGGTGCTTGATATATAACAATGGCTAGTGGATTATCTTGATATGTAGGCTCAGGAAAAAGTTCATTCAAGTGGAGTGATTCTTCTGAAGATGAAGAAGGTATTTCAGCTTAAATATCAACAAATAAATTTTCAAAAGGTTTTTCTTTGTCGTTCTCTCTTTGGGGTTCATCTAGTTGAGGATGAACATCATTGATTGGTTCTTCCTGATTATCATGAGGAAGGAATCTCCCAAGGTGGTATCTTCTTCTATGCATAACATACTTCTTTAACACTAAACCCTATTCTACAAGGAATAAAAGTGCAACTACAAAGATTGGTTTGAATTAACACCATCCTTGACAATGGTGCCAAAAATGCTTGGCCAAAGAAAGGGGTCAAAATCCTACAACAATGGACTACTTAATCCAAGATTGGACATCTTGAATGTTTCTAACCCAACTCATTTGAACTCATTTAATTTATCAACCATAGACGTAAACTTAAAATGGTGTCTGCAAAGTATATGCTTCAAAATTCTCTCAATTTAAGAATTACTCTATGGAAATTCTAATGATTATGCTACAAGAAATCTACACTAAAGTTGAGAATCAAATCCATTTCAACAAAGCATGAAAATACAACTGAGAACTACTTCAATTGTCTATGTTGCAAGAACAATCCACTAATTCTTCTATCAATGGCTACAGGAATAGTAGAGTCTACTCTAGTTCTATGAATTGAAGGTAAATCCTATGCTAACTAATTAGTTGACCCCCTATGTGGGCCCCCATAGAGAAGTGAAGTAGAACTACTTAGAGATGGAAACCTGAAATGATCTTTTTATTCATAACAACAATAAACGTACATACTGATAAATAAAAAGATTACATTTAGTACTCAAAAACTCATACAACTTCTTCTTTCTACTAAAAACTACTAATTAATAAAAAGCCCCTCTAGAACACATACTTCCAATTATTTAAGCACAAACTAGAAACAAAATTCCTAGATTTTAGACTTCATCAACTACTGAAACACTAGATGGCATTGAATATTACAAGAGATGAATTAACTTTGGTGCCAAATGGAACATGAATTTAGGAGCTTAGGAACCCTGGATTTCCTGCTTTGACTCCCACTTTCCTTAAAATAGGTACTAGTTGTTATGGGCGAAACAGTTGGTGATGTGGAAGGTCATTAATGAAATCTACCATTGTTTTCTTAGGTTGCTAACTTCACTTAGCTAAGTTGACTTCACCTTTAAGTCTATAAAATATTAGTACCTCCAAAGTAATAGCATACATCAAGGCTAATTCAAAATATGTCATCTAAATTAGTTTACCCTATGTCACATTGCTGTAGGAGAACTACCCAACCTAGCTAAGGAAGACAAAGCATCATTCTCACTATTTTGTAATCAAATGACATATCATTTCATAGCATCTACATTTTAATCCTAGAAAGTAATTATGCACACATGTCTGTCTAAAATTATCATAAACATCATGTTCTTAAACATCAAAGTCTTTAGAAAGTTTACAAATTCAACTAAAAATGAAATGATAAAATAGACCATATTATGGCCTGATCATTGAGTATCTTTCATGTCAAGAATGATTTGTGGGAAGCATAACTCTTTGTGATAGGACAAAAATACACTCCAATATTCTCACCATAATCATTTGTGTGAAATGGGTTTTTGGAAGGACATTATGTATATAGCATGTTATAATTTTTAATAACTAACCCATTGTTTATTGTAATGACATTATAAATTAATGTTAGTCTCTTAAGCTTTGGTTATTTTTGCAGTTATATGGATTGGTCAAAGCTTCTTTTTGGATGTTGCATTCAACAAGTTGGTCAAAACTATTAATGCTTATGATGTATTATCTCATGTTTGATTTATAGAATGTGCATTCATTAGTTTGGTGGGCACCCCTTCCTTCTTTTTGACTATTACAGTAGTTAGATATTTTCTAATTAACTCTATTCTACTTAAGCTAAACTTTAAACATCTAATAATTAATTCTTTTATTAATTATTGTCATGCAACCTAGGTTAGATTCCTGTTAGGTTTTTGATCTCCTTTATAAGGATTTATCTCTTTGTAATTATCGATTCACTATTGATAATAGAAATCTCTCTTTTTGCTCATCAAGAATGTCTAAACTATGGAACTTGGAATTCTAGCCTCCATAGCTTTTGCTTCTCTCTTTCTATGAAAGGTGTTTGCATGCAAGTGATTCTTGGGAGATGTGGGGTTGATCCTTCATTAATTTCAACATGGTATCAGAGCTTCAGGTCTTCATGCCCCTATCAATTTTATAGATGTTTGACTTGGTTTTCATATATGTGTTTTCTCTTTCAGAGGGTTTCAGTTTCTTATAAGTGTTTTGTATTGGATCTAGGGGAACCTATATTTGGAGCACCTTGAGCCCAAATGGACATCACCATTGAGCTCATAGCAATCAAAAACCCCCATTTCCATATAAAATACATCCAATTTGGATGACGTTGACTTCTGAGGCAAAATAATTATACACCCAAGTTGTATGACCTAGGCATGAATTACAAGGCATTGATATATTTTTAATGTTACTAACAAAATATAAATCTCAAAATCCTATTTATGAATTTTTTTTTCAAAAAAAAATAAATGGGTGCATGTTTATTTTTCCAAAAGAGGCATTGATTTTTTTGTGGAAGGGATAGAGATTGGTTTTTAGATCTCACAAGTACATTTTGTACTCTGTAGGCCTCTATAAGTCTTGAACCATACACTAATTTTTGACCACCACATGGACATATGATAGCCAATCCTTGGGCTCTGCAAAAGACATCTCCCATGCATGTTTTGAGTCATCTGTTGTCCACGTCATCAAGGTAGTTTCTGAGATTTATTAGTGACACCATTTTTTGATTGGGAGAATTCACATAGGAGTTGGTTATTTTTTCTTGGAGATGGTGTTTTTTCAAGTTCATTGTGGTCATCATGCACTGGGCACCTTGTTTGGGATATTACACAAACAATTTTTTGAGCTCACAATTTGTGGGATTGGAGCCAAATCCTCAAGCCCCACACCCTCCTTTCTCACTCCTCATGTCATGCATCTTGGGCCCACCAATTTGGAAGCATGAACTCTAGATTCGATTAGGTTTTTTTTGCATTGGTGGAGGTCGTTTTGCATGGACACCTCAGCTTCTGGGGACCTTTTCTTTATTGGTGGAGCCATTGTCTATGATGATGGGACCAGTATTTGTCTTGGACTCCATGTATTTAGGCATCCTTATTGGTGGAGTACTAATTTTGGAGGCAAATTTGGTAGTTTGTCTACCTACCCTATCATTTATTGGATCTTGTGCTTGACTTTCATGCATAGAATTATCCTCCCATGTTGACATTTTGTGGGCATTTTTTGGAGCATGCAATAGATATAGCACTTTTATTTGTTTTCAAGGTACATCTTTTGGAGATCACCCATGAATTGGGTTGTGGAAACAACCACATCACCATGTGAACTGGGCTATGTACGAAGACTTTATTTTTGGCAGGTTGTGCATGATTGTTTCCTCAAATCTAGTGCTTTTTTTTCCATTCATGTCTTTTTAAGTACATGCCAAAAATAATTTTCCACTAGTATATTTTTCCTAGCATCTTAGTCTCTAGATTTTTCTTCCAGCACTACCCCTTTGTTTTTCGGCATACTATTTTTCGTTAAGTTAGATTATTTTCTTGTACTAGTCATTTTTCTAGCATTTTTTGCCTTGACGACTATTTGACGGTCAAATTTATGCTTATCATTTGCTGACATCAGCATTGCATCAGCACTCATGTCACCCCTTCTGGCAATGTTTGGACATACCTTCAATTTTTTTCTCATATCTTGGGCATACAATTCCACAAACAAGATATTGTTAGAAAGCTAGTTTTGAGCCTGTCACAATGGTACATATAATTTTTAGTTTTGATACTTTTTATGGTTTTTTCTTTTCTAAAAGGAAGGAATTCTATTTTGCACTCTGAGAGACTTATCTTGAGCATCTAATCTCTGATTTGGGAATTATTTATATCTTTGGAAAGCTCTTTCAGAGCTCTTTCCATTTATACTGGTTGTTTTTTCAGATTCTACTCTAGTCCATTTTTATTCAGTCTTTCATTTTTTCATTCTAGTGGATATCTTGGTTGTTTTAGGTCTAGAGATTGATTTTGTTGCTTCTGATGATTCATATTGGGTTTTATTATTTGTTGTATCAGCCTTATGTCTCTTCTAGTCTATTTAGACATCTATTGTATGCATTCTTGTAAATGCACTAAGATAAAGTGTCATATTTCATCTATATTTTTAGTTCAGTTGTTCTCCTTATTTTTCCTTTTAATTTGAGTAGTTTCATTTGAGGACACTCATGTAGATTATTATATTCTTAGTACTCACCATATCTTGTGTCTTATTATACATACACTACTATGATTAAAGTGCCATGGGGGGTTGGTGTTTTGCCTTTGTTTGCAATCTTCTTCTATCTAGTGAGTGTCCCTTCTATGACATTAGCCTCATGATGTGTATGAGATTGATCACCTCAGTACACACATATGCATTATTTTGTGCATCTTGATCATGGTTCCTTGACATGAAATTTTTTTTGCCAACTTTTCCAGTTGCCTATCACCTCACTCTTGTTTGCATTAGGGGGGTTTTCTGTTGGTTCTTATGCTTCCTTGGTTCAATGGAGTGAGCTATGTACTCAATTTTCTATCTATGTACTTTGCAGATGCAATGGATGGGTACCTATACATTTTGATAGATGGATCATTTACCATATAAACACTCTTCTTTTCATTCCTACTTTGGTTGCAGCCTTCCATGTTTGATTGGTCATCTCTTTAGGCTTTGGTGTTTTATGTCATTTGTATCTTGTATTTTAGTTGTGTGTCATTGTGTGCCTCCTGATTTGAGTAGTGTTTTATGGGAGCACTTATGTGGATTATAGTCTTCTCTACTATAATGCCCCGCCAAGGGATCCAAAGAATTAACCTAGAATTTCACTAAGTTTGGTAGCATTTTTTAAAAAAAAATATGAAAGAAAATACCACATATAACTTATGCACAATAACGGAAGCAATAGCAATGTCCATCTGAAAGTAAACATAACATACATAATAGATTACATTCTTTAAAGATCCCTTAACATTGGATTACATCCAAATTAACTAACATACATGAATCCATCTAGTACAAAAACCACATGAAATAATAATGATAAGTCCAATGTTTATACATTACATTTCAAATGCTCAATCATCCACTGTACATGTCACAGGGTATGACAAGATCAAAAGAATATACATATGTAGAATAAGGTACATCATCCTATTCTAATCCATGATACATCAAAGTAATGATAATCACATGATACAACATCATAGAAGATCAAACATAATAAACTAAGTGCACGGTTCCTCCCAACCGTTAATAGCATCATTAGACCATCGTGGATCCTAGCCATCCCTCTGTGCGTAACATTCCAAATCACTGAAGAGATAATTGGTATTAACATAGTAGGAATGTCACTCCTAACATATACAACATCATATGTAGAAAGAAATCTAACATGCAAATATAAGCATAAGATAACATCGTCTAAGATATGCTAATCATCAATGAAAGGATACATATCCACCATCACGAAGGACACATCAGCCACAATGTCTCAATGAATCTCAAATGATAAAAGTGGAAAATACACTACCACCCGATCGCGTGGTACCTAAGAGGTCCACTCCCACCGTGCTGAGGAGATAATCTCAAGTCCCAAACAGGCTATCCAAAATCACATAGCACAAATCTCTATAAGTCCAAGAATCCTAAAAGTATACTAACTCAAAGGTTCCAAACAAAAAATTGACATCTAATCCCAGAGGCACACAATGACATGTAGGAACCTACTATGCAAGCGGAAAAGTGTCATCACACTTATCACGTACAAGTTACCCTGACAGTTAGCTAAACTCCACGGGTCCATACTGATCTCATGCAGCCACTAGTATCCTCTCATACTGATTAGGCATACTACGGAATGCAAGGTCGCAACCATGCATTCTCACTACTCCCATCCTAGCCTGTACAAGCACTCAAGGCATGGGTGAGAACAAAACACTTATCTTTTTAGGTTCATTCAATTAGTATTAGGTGTGAATGTTATCACTTATTAATCCAACTTACAATGAGTTACCCTAGTAGCCTCTTAGGGCCCCGACCCCCATTGCAAGCCACTTTCCGTCACTACATGCGGATATCCTACCCTAAGCTCATGGAATCATAAATCTCAAAATCACAAAAGATAATCCATAATAAAATCATCAAATATGCATAAAAGCATCAAATCTCCATGAGCAAACATCCATAGAAAATCATGATCACAACAGCTCTCTATTGGCAACTGAAGCATCACTGATAATCAAAGTATCCAATGGTTCTCAATAACCAAAATATATCTCATCATACTGATCGAAGACTCCAAAAATGGTTGAGTCAAACATGTCACATCATGACATCATCAAGAATAAATCCACATTACAGTCCCATCATGACGACTAGAAATTAACCAAGGATAACTGATCGATGACCAGAAATGGTTAAGTCAAGTGTCTCATACATAAGAATCTCAACTATAACAATCAGTAATTACAAACAATACATAGAGGATTCCATCAAATAACCATGGTTGGGTTTATAAAGATCGAGATTAAAACATCATCATGACATCACAATCACATAACTCCCAAGCCTCTGGTAGACGTCCTATAACTGGTCAACACTAGCCAACCCAAAACCCAAAACAATAGCATAAAGAATACACAATGCAAACACATGTTTTGGTTCTGCTAAATTTACAAACTTGAATTGAAATGCAAAAGTCTCAGTTTACATTTTCCAATTTAAATATCAAGTGGATAAATTTCACATTTAACCTAACCCATGTTTTTGTATTGGTAGATAAAAGTTTCTCCCCAAAAACCATTAAACTCAATTTTCTAAATGTTCTAAATGTCTCTTATATTCCCATTTAGACCCCCATCATTTTCAAAATAATATTTGAAATTCTTTTCATATTCATCTTTCTAAAATAAAAGCTTATATTGAACCTATATTCAACAATATAAAATAACTTGTTATTAAAGAATTACTCTTTAAATTTCAAATATCTATTAATATATCAATTATTTATTATTAATAATGTATATACATACATATACATATATATATACATATATATATAAATACATATATATATAAATACATATATATATAAATACATATATATATAAATACATATATATATATATATATATATATATATATATATATATATATATATATATATACACACACACACACACACACACATATATATATATATAATTATTAACTTATAAACGAATTATATATAAAAAATTGAATAAACATTTGACAACACACGGCGAGTTTATAACCACCGACACATATATATGTATGACCCGCGAATCGCAGGGTACACTACGATCGTAGGTACACTGCAAACTACAGGTACGCTGCGGTACCACAGTTTGCTTTGGCAATACCGCCGGTAGGAGTGGGAAACACGTCCCCCCACCCGTTCAAATTTATAATTATAATTGTGTTTTATTAAAACACATTCCTCAATCGCGACGTGTCATTCGCTCGCTGTGAATTATGTGACATTTGAATTTTTTTAATGAAATATATATATATATATATATATACATACAGAGTTTAATCAAATATCACAGCATATATATATATATATATATATATATATATATATATATATATATGTATTCAAATTGGAAATATAAACATATATAAATTTCAGTTCTCAGAATTTTCCTATAAGTCTTTGATCTCAATTTTTTTTTCAATAATTAATCTAATGGGTTTGACTATGAATCTAAACCCTAGCCCCCGTGTTCTTTTAAGATCTATGCATATAAATTTCTCAAATGAATTAAACTGCCCATACTGAGAATGCATACAATAAAAATATGAAATTCTTCAGAAGACATATGGAAGACACGAAGAAGACAGGGAATGTAAGATGCGAAAATAGCATAAGTAAAATCACAAGAATCTACCTGGATTCTGATGCTAATTCGCTCTTCCTCAGAAAACTCGCAAAGCAAGCTCCCTTCCTCAGAGTTCTCGAATCCTCCAATGCTCCAATTGCACTCCAAACGCTATGTCTAAGCTTCTAGGAATGCCTGAATATAAAGAGCTCTCAAGAAACATCTAGAATGCCTCTAAAAACAGCTAGAAGGTATCACCAACTAAGCATGGGTCTTTTCCAACCTTCTAGATGGGTCATAAGGTTGTAGACACCATGTGCTTAATTAATGCACTAACCCCCGTGTTGTTGACATAAGAGAAATAGAAAAGTGTGTTAACTCCCATGCAAGCTTATAACTCCAATTTACTTTTTATATAATTTCTATTTAAATATTTATAACTTTCATTTTAATTTTTATAACTTTTATTATTATTATTTATTTATTACTTTATTATTATTTATAATTATTATTAATTTTAATTTCTAATTTTCTTTTATTTAATTCTTTTTCCTCAATTAATTCACATTTAATTAATTATAATCAAAATATCAAACATCATGATATTTTTTATTAATTTTCTCAAATAATTAATTTATTAATTAAATATATTTATTAAGACTTAATTAATAGAAAATTCACCATAGACCTCCAAGATAAAATATGAAAACCCATCATAGAGCAATTCACACAAAATCAGTCTAAAGGGTTAAAAATCACGAATCATGTCATCCGACACATTCGGTGGGTAAAATATCCAAATACTTGTCCTACCTCACTAGGACAATTGGCTTAAGGGTCTAGGATTTGGACTTGAGAATTTATCTCCCTTCTCTTATCATTGAGATAGTATAATAGGGTACGCTCATCTTGGCAATTCAGGGAAGTCGATACCCGGTACCTGCAACCTGTAGAAAAACCATGCATGTACATACAATATATATAATGCTAAGCTAAACAGACAATGGCAAGAAGTGGTGCATCGTGTAGATCCCGACTAAGCAGGTGACTACGACTCCCTTCCTTAACCATATCAAAAATGCCATACAATAAGAAAAAACGCACACCATACACATGCAAGTATGGGGTAAGTATCCATAATAAAACACATGAGATAATAAACCATCTAACTAATCATCAACAATAACTAAAAGCAATATAATGATCATCAGGTATGCATGAAATGTAAAGTCTAAATGATCTCATCATGTACCAACTGAATCCATAACATAATGTCTTATAGTCTCAAAACAATACCACTAATCCATCAAGCATAAAACTAATCTATCATAGTCTGATAATAACAACAACAATGTCCAGAAAAGATGTGAATGAGGGCAGACACTACATCTACTTAGTTAGGTTCTATTCTAGTGGAGGTTCTTCAAATCAATAGTTACTTTTGACAGAACTTTGCACCTTCTACATGCTTTAGTGGTATTCTTCATAATCATCTTTTCTTCCTATCTTCTGAGACATTTTCTAGTTTGGAGGCTTCTTTAGTCCTTTACTAAGTTCATTCAACATTCTTTCCATCTCTTTTTAGAGTAGGTTCTTTCCCATGTGGTTTTCTCTATTTGTCCTCTTCATAGAGATTTGGTTGTACTTGGGTACCTCCTCAAGCTTTGTTGTCGAGACCCAATTCCACTTTTGGTAGTAGTTTCTAGGTTTTTAGCTACTCTCTATGTTTATCTTAAGGGGAGGTGTTAGAGTAATTAGATATTTTATAATTAACTCTGTTCTACTTAAGCTAAACTTTAGGCATCTATTAATTAATTCTTTTATTAATTATTATCATGCAACCTAGGTTAGATTCTTGTTAAGGTTTTGATCTCCTTTATAAAGATTGATGTCTTTGCAATGCCTGATTCACTTATGATAATAGAAATCTCTCATTTTTCTTATCAAGAATGTCAAAACTATGGATCTTGGAATTCCAACCTCACTAGCTTTTGCTTCTCTCTTTCTGTGACTGTTTTTTTCATGCAGGTGATTCTTGGGAGTTGTGGGGTTGATCCTTCATCAACTTCAATATTGACTGATGTGTACCATTTTCTATTTGACAAGGTAGTCAAATTGTTGATTTTTGGTGACTAATCAAGGAAGTACTGAATGCACTACATGATTCCTTGGCAGGGTTCAAGGCTATTTTATCAACATTTTTGGGCTGACATCTTGTAACTAATTGTAACCCTAGGGTGGCAAAAATACATGTATAAAATGGCTTAGTGTTAGGGATTTCATAAGGTGTGATGCACTAATTGCATCTTGCGACAATATTGAGCTATAAGGGACTATGGATTGTAATTAGGTTGTAATCACTGGATAATAATAATATTGGAGTCGTTGTTTGGTGGGCGTAGCCCAGGGATTGGATGGACCACATTAAATCTTTGTGTCTTGTGTTCTATTATGTGCAATTTATTATTTTCTAACTTTGGTTATATTTGCATGTAATTGTTATTTCCTATCCATGGTTAATCCTAAGAAAAATCCCATAACATTTTCATATTATTTTTTAATAGAAATTAATTTTATTTGCTTAATTTGTGGAATCAACATTTGACTTAGTTGAATGACTTTCGTGTCTTGCATATATTGTTGATGTGGAATTTGTTGTCAAAATGTTGATCATTACAACTTCTCTACTACTATATCTTTCTTTTGTTATTTAATTTGTAGTTTTGCATAGTTGTTTACTTGTTCATTCATTATTGTGACACATCTTAAATGTGTTGTGATTGTATTATTATTTTAAGTGCATATAAGAACTTATTTTACCTTACACAACACTTTGTATTTTCAAATTCATAAAGTTTCCACAGTTTGTAATGATCAATATGCTAGATTCTAAGATCACATGCAAATTTTTGTCACAAATGTTTTTTATTTTTCATTCTGATATAACAACCATACATAATGAATGAGAATGTCCGTGTGCAAGTTCTCTATGATCAATGTTTACAAATTCTATTGATGTCCACATTTAATTCTATAATAATTGCATCATATATTACCATACATTCTTAAAAGAAACACTTAAAGTTGTATATGGTAAATTGTTGTTTAGCGATTGCTTTTTATTATAATGGAAGGGGAATCTTACTATGTAGGCACATAAGATCTATCCTTGCGTAACATACAAGATTCATTCTCACAAAGATATATATTATTTTGTAAGAACCATACACAAAATCACTTAACAATATCTGTCATAATCGAATTGATATCAAATGAACTAAATGAATTAGTTTATTTATTTAATTTCCATATCTCAATTAATACCCAAATCTAGTTTTATTTATATTGGCTCAGTGACTAATTTACTATAGGCTACTATTTAGGTAAGGAAACAAATCTACATGAATAGTGGTTCGAATAAAACTCAAAGATATGTTTCAAAAAATTCAAGGCACCTAAAAGGTTATTACTATGAGGCAATCATTGTGCACATTATGGGACGTGTTAATCTCCATCCAAAATGCACTAAAGACAAAACACAGTCATTTTATTTTTTTCTAGATTCACCAAAACTTGGTGATTTTTTCTCCAAATTTTTTGTTGTTTTCAATTATAAACTATGCATATCATTAAGATCAAATGCTGAAATTTTCAAAAAAATTGATGATGTTTTCGATCTTTTAAAAATTGGTTAACTGTACAATTTGAATGGGGGATAGCTACCTTCGCACACTATTATCAACTTAAATATATAACCAGTTAGGATATATATTTATTGGCTTTATTCAATAAAATAAACTTACGCTGAAATTTGATGGCCAGATCGATGGGACGGATATCTTTACGGGACATTTCATAAATGTAATCAACAACAAATTTACCATCTTGAGTAACAATTTAATTTGGGCCTTTCCGTCCGCCTTTTCTCTTGCAAAAGTCGCCGAATAAATTGGGTGTTGAGTTGAACGGAGTGTAATGAAAAGTATGACAAATATGTCGTTATTTTCAACGCCAATATTTAATGCTCATTAATAAAAGATCAGAAAATGTCAGTGGAGGCTTTATATATCAAGCTTTGTTAACTCTGGCTCTCACAATTACGTATAGAGAAAATTTGATTGAGGAAAAATATTTAGTTTGATGGAGCTGAGTGTGGAAACATCGTTGGTCGACAGTAATGCAGAGGGCGAAGCGGTGAGTCCGTTGAGTCAGACATTTTGTACTCCCTTACTTTCATTATGCGTGCAGGCCATTTTTGAGCTGGAAGCAGCCATTGATGTCTGTAGCGCCAAGCAAGCCATTAAAAATGTTCTTCTGCCAAGCAACCCACGCTTTTGTTGTAAGATGGTCTGTAGCTTTTCTTTACATGACGCTTCTGTGCAAATGTTTATAATTCTATTCATAGAATATAGTTCAAATAAAATAGATCTTAAATATAAATAGAAATCATCTTGTATTATTATCCTGGCCTCTATTTAGAATGTTCATTTTTTTCCTATTAATAGATCAAATATAAGAGTAAATAGAATCTACTTCCAGAAATCTAACTAGATACTTGGAATAAGAGTAAATAGAATCTACTTCAAGAATCTAACTATACACTTGGAGTAGGCTACATTATATGCAATACATCACAGAGATTTAGAATATCTAGAGTACTTTTTATGTTAACATACTTGTCATAATATATCATAGTTCAAATATAATAGATCAAATAACTAAACTGAATTATTTACAGGGTCGTATCGTTCACTTGTTTTTTTATCTGCACATATTTGATGAATGATTTTTCCTGTTCAAATTGTGCATATTTCTTCTTTATACATGGAGTCATACTTTAAAAGTCTATCAGTTTGGCTGCTGGCATTAACAAACTTTGCATTTCTTTTATATTTAGAAATTGTCACATGTTTTGTCAATTTTCAATTGGACAGATTTTTAAAAAATTATGAAACTCGACATGCAAATTGAAGATTAATTTTTTTAAGAATTTATTCCTACCAATTCTGGTTCAATTAATTCCAAACCCAAATGGACCACAAGAGTGCTAAGAAAAAGCGGATTGGATCATAAATATTGAATCTATATTAATTTTGATGTTAAATGCTTTACAATTGTAGCTATACTAGTTCAACTACAATATATCCTAACCAAACCAAAAATAGTTCTTCAAACCAATTAACTTCTAAAATATTTGTTGAATAATTGGTTTTATTGATATGATGGCAGACTGAGAATAGACATGGAGATCTGCATTGGGTGGAAACACAAGTAAACGTGGACGATCATGTAATTGTTCCAGCTGAGTTTCCTCCGGGCCAAACTGGATATGATGAGTTTGTGAGAGAGTATATCAGTACTATACATTTAACCCCTCTTCCAAAGTGTAGGCCCATGTGGGCATTTCACATTCTGAATGACAATACAAGCAAGGCCAGATCCACATTAATCATAAACATGCACCATTCATTAGGTGATGGTACTTCCCTCATGTCCCTTCTTCTCTGCTGTGTAACCAGATCAGATGATCCCAATCTCCCCATCACCTTTCCTTCATTCATGAAATCTCCACCTCGCAAAAGAGTTAATCCATATCATTCGTCATCATGGGTTTCCATTGAATTTATGTATTTCATGCTTCATAGGCTATTCTTCATGCCTCTTCTTGTAATGTGGTACACTTTATGTGATCTCATAAGTAGCTTCCTTAGAATCATGTGGATGGATGATAGCAAGTTGCTCTTTCGTGGGCCTCCCGCTGTTGAAATGCTGCCCAAAGTCATATCCTCTGTCACCTTCCGCATGGAAGACGTCAAAAAAATAAAGAATTTCGTTGGAGGGGTAACTACTTCATCGAACTCTCATTTGATAAATCACTATATGTTTAATTAATCTTTCCAAACATTTGTTTTCATTATTGTGGGCTTATTTCGGTAAAATACTTTCGCAGACGGTTAATGATGTTGTAATGGGCGTTATATTCGCTGGATTTCAACGATACCTCGAGACAACTCTTTCTCACGGTGCGCGCAATGAATATTAATGATATTAATTTTGACTAATGAGTAATAGTAATACATATCTCTTGCAGGAGAAGCGACAGAAGCCGGGAAGAAAATGGAGAAGTCAAGAGTAACGGGAATTGTATTCATGAACACAAGAGCACTGTCTGGATTGAAGGTACTGCACAATATCTCTCCATCTTGAAACTTATATGATATTATTTCAGCATCGGGGATGAATAATTGTATTCAGTATAGTATTTTTGTTGATACTAATGCCATTCATAAAATTAAATATTATCAGTATGTACTAATAATTAATAGAGACACAATAAGATCCTGTGGAATATGCCAAAGAAACATACTTGTAGATAATGTTTCAAATGCTTTTATTAAATTATATTTTTTCAACTTATAAGAAAGATATATAATAAAATAACCATCATCACTCTTAGATATTTAGTCTAATTTTTCTTGAAATATAGTGTCTTTTAAAAAATAGTACTTTTTCCTAACACAAATATTTTGTTTTTACTAGTTGTCATTTTCCAATGACTGTAAGATTATTTAATTTTTTTGAAATATAAAGAACTGTTAAAACATGATTTTAATATTATGACTAAATTAAAAATTTCATTTAGTAGAAATCATTAAAGTGAGATTTGATAACCATACATAATATTTTAAAAACTATAGAAAATTATTATGAAAAAGTTATAAATTTTCTAACACATATTTCTCCAATAAAATTGTCAACTACTTACCATAGATCGATAAATCTATTAATAAAAGATATATACGCACACACCTTGTTCATTGGCTGCAATTGGAATATGATCAAACATACTTATATTGTGAATTTTTGCAGGATATAAAAGAAATGATGAAACTTAATAGTCGAGCACCATGGGGAAACCACATTGGGATGCTACAAATCCCTATGCCTGTAACTAATGTGGATAGTCCATTAGACTTCGTACGAAGAGCCAAGCAAATCATAGACAGAAAGAAAATGTCACTCGAAGTCTTCATCACTAGAAAACTACTCAGTTATCTAGGCCCATGGGTATGTGGTTTATGCTGAACTCGATTTAATTACATTTGTAGAACAAGCAAATTTTAGGTTGAGTTAAAGCTTCTACTATTAAATATTGCAGGCATCTGCTACTGGCATGTATAACACACTGGCAAACACAACATTAGCATTATCAAATATGATCGGCCCCATGGATAAGATAGCACTCAATCAAATTCCTGTCAAGAGCATATCTTTCTTAGTATCGGGGATTCCACAGGTAAGTAATTTAGAGGCCATCAAAAAAGTTAAAAAAAAAAAACAAACAAAAAACAAAATATTAACTAAAAACTACTCACCAAATACCTATCAGACAGATTCTTACCACTTTTTTTTTCTGATTATTAGTGTAAGAATATGTGTCTGTTGCTTGAAGTCCATCTTTTAGGTTATGAATATGATAGTTCTAAACTATATTTCTTAGGGAGGATATTATTTGATATAACAAATTGTTTTGTTATACAGACTCTTCTCCTAACTGTGGTGAGCTACATGGGAAGTGTGCGATTGGAAGTGATTGGCACTAAGGGTTATGTGAATACTGATGCTTTGGCCAAGTGTTTTACTCAGTTCTTTAATGAGATGATGGAGGCCACCGAGGAATAACTCAATTGGGTCCTAGATTTCAAGTTATTTTTTTTTGTCTTCTTTCTTCTAAATAAGAGTTTTTCTAAGCTTGGGTGTATCTAAAATATAGTACATATACAATTGGAAAACCTTACATCTAGACTCCAACACATTGGCTACGTACTATGTACTTATTAATTTTAAGCCTTGTTTCATTTTCTTTCATTATAATAAGAGCTTATCCCTAAGTTTGGGTGTGTGTATCTAAAATATAGTACTAATACAAGTAGAAAACCTTGCATCAAGACATCAACACATTGACCAAATACTCTAAGAAGTAATATTAGAATATGTAATTATTAGTTCTTGCAGGAATGCTATTGGCATCGTTTAGGTGCTAAAATTAATTTCCTTCGACCAATAGAATTCCAAATTTAATTCTTCTTTAAGGTTTTCTAAATAGTCCGTTATTTTCATTTATTTTCTAAAACTGAAAAAATTAATTTATCTAAGATTCTATTGGTTCTCATCAATAAAGAAAAGGAGTAAAATCAAATTTTGAAGCCAAAATTTGAAGAGAAAAAAAGTGAAGTTGTATCCTTTTGCATTAATGTGACAACCTAGCTTTACTTTCATTTGGATTATTTTGTATAATGGTTGAGATTGGCACAAAATGATTGGAGTTGGCTAATAATTTTCACTTTTTGTTCACTATCAAGTGGGACATTTGGCAAAATTTGAGACATGATTAGGCTAGAAAAGTGAATTTTACAAGCAATAAGCCCCAAATTAATCTCCTAGCAACCTACGCAGTCGTATGCTTAGCATAAAATTATATAGTTGTTTGAAGAGGAAAATATAATTTCAATTGTTTAACAAAACTTATAATAGATAATGAGTTATCATTGTTATTCATTCATGGAAAACAATTTGCAAATATATGTTTAAAGAAGTAAGCAATACTTAATGTTGGATATGTAATTTCATTCTTTAGATTTTATTAATTATTTTAATATTTCAATAATCATAGGAAAAAATGTACTAAAAAATCTATATGATAATTATCTTTATAGAACTCAATATTTAGAATTTATGCACCTTCTTTCCTAGATTTAATGCATATCTAATTAAAAGAAAGATTCTTTCTATCATGAACATGTTCTAACATTTGTCAAAATTAAAAATATAAACCAATTTCAAATTATAAATTAAATGATTCAATCTATATTAAGCCGACAACGGCCGGCACATTGTACCTCGTTGATGAGGGAACTCTATATATAATTAATATTATTCATTTGTATTGTTTTGATAAGTAATATTATTTATTTATATTAAATAATATCAAACTTAGTATTTTCTATAAATTATTACTATTTTTTTATATTAAATAATATAGAAAAATTACATTTCTTAAAATATATCCTTTTATCCTGAGTAAACCAAGAAATTAAAAAATAGCTCATTGCTTTTCTAAAATTCTAATTATATAGAGTAAATCATTTAATGTTTGATTAGATTAAGATACTTTTCTAATAAAAAATATCCATGTTTGCAACAAGTCCAAACACCAACAAGAGAATTTCCAACATCCACAATGAGTAACAGTTTGTGTGTAGGATAGTTGAATGTATGAACTCCTTTAACAACTTCAAAAAAGAAGGTTAGTTAATATTTCTAAAAGGGGCTTTTTTTTGTAATAGTGTTCTTTTAAATTATATTGTTTCTTAATAAATATATCATTTAATTTATGTTTTTTATTTTTTCATATTTACTTTAAAAGTATTTTAAATATTCATAATTCAAATAATTGTAATTTACATTTAGTATTTTTCGATGAAAAATTTTACTTTTTTTTGTTGCTTTTAATATTTTTCTATGTATGTTTTTATAGGTTATAGTTTTATAAATTTATTAAATGTTTCTTTTTAAAATGTTTTGAAATTACATGGATGAGCTTATGTTTTTTATTAGATAAATAGGTTTTACAGGGACCTTGAAACCCAAAAGTAATTACATAACTATGGCTGATAATAAGCAATTAAAACCCAGCCAAAAAAGACAGGTCTCACAACTGATAATAAGCAAAAAGGCCAGCCAAAAAAAAAGGCCAATGAAAAGGCCAGTGGAACATCTAGTTAGAAAGCCAGACCAAGAAAAAGCCAACAGAAAAAAACAATCATCAATTAGAAAAAGACAAAAAAATTACTCTTTCGTCTTCCTCTCAAGCTCTTGCATAGTCTGAGTAGCTTCATAGGCTTCATGGGTCTCCTCTGCCATCTACTCATGGGTCTTCTATGCATCTTGACCCATACTAGTGAAAGTTATATCAGTTGCCACATCCTCATTAGTTCTAGCTCTTCCTCTATCCTTGTCATGGACAAGCTTATGTTTGATTATGTAAGAAAAGTGAATTTCATTGTTGCTTTTCAAGTTATTGTTGGAATTCTTTAGAACAACTGAGAGGGGGGGTGAATCAGTTGTTCAAGGTCTAGATGTACAAATAAAACTTTTCATGGCTTAGTGAACCCATAAAACATTTATCATCACGCATGCATCCATAAGATTATGTAATCACTTAAAATTTGTAGGCTACTTGTCAAATCAATTTGCATAAATGTAAACATGAAACATAACAAATTCAATAACACACTTGACACAATGATTTACATGGAAACCCAATTTGGGAAAACCATCAGTAACATGCTACTCTTTCTCACTCTTCTGAAGTGATGCCCTATGAAAGGCCAACCCTGCTAAAGGTTACAATACACACTATTAAATGTGACCCAGTTAAAGGATTTCAACCACCCTATTAAGAGTGAGGCTTGTTAGAGGACTTTTGATCATTCACTTGGAATGTCACTCAGTTAAAGAATTTACAAATGACTATTAGGTCAACCTTAATCCAAAGGATTTACCCTACACTGATACAATTATTAAAGAGTGACAATAAGGCTTGATCTGATAACAACTTACCACTCCATTTGTAGAATACAAATCTCTATTTCAGTCCTCCATTCTACTTGGCTTTTATACACTCCAACTCTGATAGCCTTTTCACCTTTCAAGCATTCATAACCTTAAGCCTTCTTTCTTAACTTTCCAATGCAAACTCTTCACTTAGGTCACTGAATGAAGCAATACCCTAGACTTCTTGTCTTCCTTAGATTCTCACACATGAAAACCTTTGCTTCTAACCAACCATCTCTATAAATAGAGAATTAAGATATTTTGTCATTCATTCTCCATTTTCCAATTTAGGATTAGGAAAAATTAGGTAGGATTTATTAAATATAGCCCTTATTTCATTTTATTCCCTTCTAGAAACTTTTCCTTCAATCCTTTTTGAATTCGCCTCAAAATAGTTTACAATGAATTATGTGCCACCAGCTCATCAATCTTATCTTCCACATGGTTCACACAATCCAAGAAAACAAACTTGTCAGCTCATATCCATTGAATTCATGATCTTTCTAATAATGTTGATAGTTGGCATTAACTAGCTTCTGATGCTCAACACATCCTGCATTGCTTGACATCCACTATAAAAACACTCAGGATGAACTAAAGTTTACTAGTGCTTGGAATTAACTAAACTTTACTCAACATTGACTATTTTACTCAGCTTACACTAAAATAGACTTTTTCTTGGTTCCAACTAATTTTCTACTCAGCTTGCACTAACTTTGCTCGACACCTATTGTCCACTCAATCAAGCTTGGTAGACAAACATTGTTTAACTTGTTCTTCTAAACTCACTCAATGTAACCAACCTTTGCAACCTTAAGTAGATTATCAATATACTATGATATCACCATCTTAGCTGATTCTTATACTCCTTTTCATATCATAACTCAACCTTTCCTCTAGGTGCTATTGTTACATCATTTGATCAAATCATCTTCATCAATCAAACAAGCGATAGTTCTCAAATCATATAAGTAGTTGTCTTACCAACAAATAGTAGGTTTGACATTAGTGACAAAACAATGATTGAAAAACATTTATCAAACTTGTATCAATTTTTGTTTTCAATAGTTTTATTATCTCATTTCATATGTTCTATGTTTTTATTGGTGTGCAAAACTCTCAAAAAATTTCCCTAAAGAAATCCTCTAAGTATTTAAAAATCTCTCACAAGATACAACTTTTTCAACAAGTACACAAATCATTTTAGCTTCTTATTTATTCTCCTTTTCAAATTGTATTTATTGGATATTTTTTACAAAATCATTATTTCATATCATTTTTTATAATTTAAAGATTATCCTTTTCCTATTTTAGTTGGAATTATAAGCTATCTAATTCTTTATTCTAGCAAGTTATTGTAGGTAACTCAAATGCCCAGTGTTTCACATTATGATCTCTAATTTGTTTTTCTCTTACATATAAATTAATGTCTTGTTTAATTAAAAAAATTATAAATAGTCTGCTAGATCTTCCACTGCAACCTCTTCAAATATTCTTGTTATCAAATTTCTTGCTCAGTTTCTCCCCAACTCTTGGGGAAAACTGGTATACCTCCTCAATACTGGTCATTCAAACCAAACTCAGCTCATCCTAAATACTTGTCCTTAACCCATTAAGATAATAGGCCACTTTCTCCTTATCAACTTCTACATGGCTAGTTCTAATGAGAACTCGATAGAACTCTTTGGTGTACTCTTCAATAGATTTTCTCACTTGCTCCAACCCTTGCATTTTCTTCAACAAATCAAGCTCATAATCTATGATAATGAATTGTTACTTCAGTTTAGCTATCATGCAATCCCATTTGGTGATTTTTTCCTTTCCCCTTCTATTTCTCTCAAACTGAATCTCCGTCCATGAGATCTTTGCATGTCCCTTCAATTTTTCCTTTGCAAACTTGACCCTATCAAGATCCTAAATATCTTCATACTTAAAGTACTCCTCCAATTCATTGATCCAATCAATTAGCTCCTCTAGGTTAAGATTTCCTAAAAATGTGGGAACCTCAAACTTAAGTCTTTTTTCAATCTTGGAGATGGCCTTAAAAAGCCTCTCTTTCTCTGGGTTTAGAATTGCCTCTACTTCAACATTTTCTTCTACTTCATCCTTATCCTTGCTTTCATCTCTTATGACAAGATTTATTCCTCTATGCATTTGTTCTTCCAATTATTAAATTTTTCTTTAGAGGACTCTAAAACCCTTAGGTGTAACACCTACAACTCTTCTACCACACTCTCTTTGTGGAGACATTTTCACAGTTTTGCTAAAACTCTAGTGCAAACTACTTCTCAATCGACGATTCATCTACACACTCAGCCCAAACTAAGATTCTGGTGTGAATTGCCTCAAAATCAACAATCTGTCCACACACTCAAGAACTTTGACTCTAATACCACTTGATGAAGGGTGTTCCCCTTAATACCATAAGCACATAACTGAAATAAAGAAAAAAGAGTAATTGCAAGAATAAAATAGGGGCTTCTTATTATCACTGAAAATGCAAAATTATAGAATTCACAATTGCAATATGCTAACCCACATGGGTTCCTTCATTACAATAATCTACAAGAGAATGCTACGAACTATGACCCAGAGCTATTCTAGACAATGTTTGGCCTTTCTTATACAAGCAATTTTATGCCACCCAGGAAGGTTCTAGATGGTCAAACTTAATACCTAGGGCTGATAGACACTAACAATACATATAAAGTCAATGAAATATATCTTTGACATTTATTTTAGAAATTTTGGGTAGCCCAACTTTGAAAGGCCATAACTCTCAAGTTGTTGCAACAATTGTTTATTATAACCACTTTTCAAAAATGCTAGCTCTTGATCTACAAGCTTGGATTGACACAAACACCATCCATCAAGTTTTTAGACCTCATTTGAGGCCTCTAAGGCCTTGAAAATTGAGCCTAAAGTATTTAAACCAAAACTACACACTGAAAATCTGCAATAGCTTCACTAATACATATAATCTGGCCATGAAATTCCATTGACAAAGTTGATATATCTAAAACAAACCTTCACCTCTGAAATTAGAACATTCCAAGCTTGTATGACTGACTTACTAAGCAGTAAGCCTCCACAAACAAGAACTCTGCATTAAGACAACCTTATTAAAACAACTGAAATGAAATATTTTTGGTTGATGCAAGATTGCTCTTACAACCTAGATGGTCCTACGTCAATGGCCCTCCTATGCTTATGATTATCAAACCTAGCTATGAAGAAACCTTTTTGCAAGGGAAAAAATCGTACTAAATTTGTAATATTGAATCTCGATGCTTGAAAAGTGCCCATCTGTCAAGTTTTCGAACTTCATCCGAGGCCTCTAAGGCCTTCAAAACTAAGTTCAAAGATTTTTCTCCAAAATTTTGTGCCAAAAATCTACAATAAATTCTCTAATACTTAAGCTAGAGCAATGAGATTTTTGTGGTAGGCTTAGAATTTTTAAATGAACCTTCATGTAGAAAATTAGAATATTTTGAGCTCATATGACAAACTTACTAAAGATAGTAAGCTCCTAGAAATAGTAACCCCTTGTGTACTAGTCTTGATTAAAATAGAAAAGACAAGAGAAAAATATTTTTTGGGTGATGTAATATTGCCATTACACCCAGGATGCTCCTGCTTCAAAGTTTTCTAGCCACAATTTTGGGTATGATGAGTATGATTTTTTGATATGATGTTAGTATGCTCACTTGAGTGAATATGTTAATTACTACATGTTTTAGTTGGGAAATATGAAGATAGGTTTATATCTTAGAATACAAGGCAAGTGGTAGAGATCAAGCATTTTGGCCTAAGGATTAAATTGCCTTATTAATTTAATTACTTGGAAACATAGGGACAACTTATACAGAGAAATCCAACCTTTTTCCAAGGATGAGTGTTAGCTTGATTGGTGGGTTGATATGTGCTTGTAATTCTAAGTCTCAAGATTGGTTTTCCCCTTTATTGGGTGGTTTTTTCCTAGCTTAGAAGATTTTCCCATTCCCTTTGGCTAGTTATGGTTAAAGGGTTGGTTCCCTAGAGGTAGGATTGAGATTTTTCACTTGCTTCTATCACAACTTCTTGGATTAAGGAGATGTCTCCTATAGAAGTGGAGTTCATATTTGTGATTTGGAAGATGAAGGTTATCCTAATCAAGGGAAAGTATTGTATGGCTACCATTGGTTACGATCTTGATGGTTGGAAGTGTTTCTTCTTAGGCCTTAGTTTTGTGATCTTTCTTCTCATTGCTTCTATTGAGGTGGATCCTTTCACTATAGAGGTGATAAATTAGTTTGTAGTGGGCTTGAAGAACTTTGTGAACATTGGCCTAAACTGGAAGTCTAGCTATTTATTGGACCCTTGGTTTGTCAAAGATTATAGGACTAACTATCTAAGGCCTAAGTATGGGTGTTGGGTCTTTTGTGAACGATTATGCATCCTCCTCTCAGTTTCTTTTCCTCTTGTGACTAGGTGTTGGATGAAAGTTTTAAAGGGCTAACTCGGGCCCTTGGTGATTGTTTTTGGTTTGAATTTGTAGCTATTATGGGGGTTTGTCCCATAATCATCTTTGACAATGCTAACTATGGTTGGTGTTTGATTCATATATGCACCTTTATTTTTGATAGAGGTAGACCTAAGAATGTGTTCTCTTATATTGATGGTAACTAGGTATAGTTAATGTGATATTAATTGTATCTAGTGTCTATCCTTTGGGATTGTCTCTTTTGTACCATGTACCATCACCCTCTTGCTTCTTATTTTATAAAAAACATCCTAGATTTTAACCCTCATTAGCAAGTTGCAATAATTATTTTTGGAAATGTACCATTTGTTCTATCAATAAGGCCAACTAGATAAAAAAAAATTGTAAGGGTATATTATAGGACAAAGTATGGTTGAATAATATGCTTATGATATGTGAGCTTTATGGATGATGCTAGGATGTTGATTTGATGATTAGATGTGACTTCATTTTCTATGGCCAAAATTAGATGTAAGTTATTCAAAGGACTAATCAAACATTGAGATATCAGTACAATCACTTTTGTTATTGTATCTATTGCTCATTGTATAGATTAAATATCATTGTAGATACATGAGCTCCCATTGTAATACAACTCCAAAAAGGGTTAAGACATCTAACAAGATTCACACCTCTCATGGGGACTAATGTACTAAATGTATGTAAGGACTCATATAAGAGTATTTTTAGATTAGTGCATTGTGTTGGGTACCTTCCCCATTGGGGTTTTTCCTTGGTCAAGGTTTCCTCAAAAACAAATCATGGTGTTATAAGTTTCTTATTGTTATGTGCTTTACTTTTCAGTTTAATTATTTGTGGATGCATATAGTTAAGTTCTTAAATATATAGTTGGTGTAAAAGTGCTAGAAAATCATTGCACCCCCCTCCCATAATTGTCTATCTCTAACAGTAAAAGCATATATATATATATATATATATATATTTCAGAAATCTTGCATCAACCAAAAATAGTTCTTTATTTGTTGTTTGAGAGATCATGTTGGTGATTCTTTGTGTATTCGTGTATGCTTATGTGATTATCATATCTTTTCCTAGACCTATCAATATCATGTTCCTAGGATTACGTCTTGTTTGGATCATTGTAGCTCATGTTGTGATTCTTCTTCTCTTCAGTAGCATGTTCTTTCTTATTATTTATGATCTATTAGTGAATTGGAACATTGCAATGGAAATATATGACTTGTGATGATCTTGGTGCATCATTTTTTGTTATTATATTATGTTTGGACATATATCTAAAATCATTGGATCTTACATCACTTATAGGTTAGGTTCTTTATGATTTGGGATCTATCCTATCTGTTATGATACATTTCCTATTATTAGGGAATGTAATCCTTCTCGGGGTTGATCGATGTATCATGATGCCTTTATATATTGTAACTCAATGCATATTTTATATTTAATTCATTATATTGGTAAGAATATACTTATATTTGAGATTGAAGATCACTAAGCAAATATTTTAAGGCTACAACCACATAGGCCCGAATAACATGTAGGAAGACATCTTTCCAATAGTTTGATCTTATACAAAGAAGTGGATGCCACATATTACACTCATTTTACTTATTGTTTCATTGATGTGTTACTCTTGGTGAATGGTTGGATTGCTCTCTCGGAGGTCCCTCCACCCTTTTCCATGTCAGTTATACACAATCTAGGATTTCCCTATATAATTTTATTGAAAAGGGTGGAGGTGTAATATAAATTCTATAAATGGTAATTTAAACATTTCTATAGTATCTTTCTACAACTTCATGCTATCATATAGGCTTATTTTTAAAAATGATCTCATAATCTAGCATCCATTAAATTTTTAATAGAAATGGATCTATTCCACATGGACAATGGTTGGCTCTTTTGCTCAAGAATCACTACACACCCGAACACTTAAATTCCTAGTATTAATTTTTTAGACCATCATGTTGTATTATAAAAAGTGAAGCCTATGAAATGTCTGCTATCTTTAAGGGATTAATTATGACATGCTTAAAATATATGACTCATTCTTATCAAAGAATGCATATAACCTTATAAAAAATTGACATAATGTCTACTTAAATTAAGAAAAAATGAATTTCTTAGAAGGTTGCTAAAAGTATGACCTTATATTATGAAAGAATTCATACGACCTTATAAAGATTGACATAATGTATTTTTCTCTACATGTTGTCCCTAGTAAAACATATCATTATAAATTATAGGATGGTTGTCCTTGTCACCACCATACTCTCATTGTTTGTTTCACCTCCATGTCTAATAAAAACCCACTTTTAACAAAGACCAAGATAGAGATTTGATGTTTTACCTTAGCTATCTAGAATTTTTCTTTTTACTAGTGTTCTCTTATATGTTTTGAAACCTTCTTGACAATTATATTTTTATGCCTACCCTCATCACATTTCTTATACCCAAGCTCCCATTTCTTGCATACATGTTTATGAACTTATGGTTTCATTTCTTCTTTTACATCATCTATCTTTCACACTTTAGGAGAGTATCCCCTGTAATACCCCAAAATTGGCTCATTTCCATTATACCAATTCTGGTCTATTCCTGATCAATCCTAAGACCTATTCTAATAGGCAATTCTCATTCTGCTACTTGCTACTTAACTTAATTGTCAAATGCAAAAAACCCTAATCTGCATTCATCATATTTCTTATTTAATTCCTATAGTACGTACTCATATTAGTCACATTAAACCTATTGATTAATATTTAATTTAATTACTAAGTATTTATACTTTAATTAAATTAAATTATATCTTAAGGCTAATGTACTATGGAATTAAATTTATTTAATTTAATAAATATGCCTATCTTGATTAATTAAATGTAATTATTTAATTAAACGGGAAAGGTATTTCTAATTAATTAAATGAAACTATTTAATTAAATGGAGTACTTACTTCTAATTAATTAAACAAAGTTATTTAATTAAATGGGAAGTCGTTCCTAATTAATTAAATGAAGTTATTTAATTAAATAAGAAAAGTGTCTCTAATTAATTAAAGATTATTTAATTAAATAGAAAAAGTAATTACGAGAACATATCTCATTTTATTAAATTAAATATCTCAACAAAATCTCTCTTCAATTCAGAAAGGGAAATTTCCAGTTCACTATTGATAAAAAATGAGTTAAATCAGTTAACTCCTTTTTCTACTCAAATTAAATTAGTTAACTCCTTTTTCTACTCAAATTAAATCAGTTAACTCCTTTTTCTACTCAAATTAAATCTGTTAACTCCCTTTAATTTGGGAATCTCCCTTTATGACTGAACCTCATCTTCAATCCTGACCGTTGATCCGAATTGATCTCAACTGTTGATGGATTTTAGGAAAGTCTATTTAAGAGACCCTCATCTCTTCATTTTAGGGGAGGTTGAATGAGAATTTGCATCGAATCGCTGCTGGATTGTGCATTCATTTGAGCTCCCTACTTTCATATTCATTTCCTAGTTTAATTCTCATATAGATTTAATATGCATACATTTAGTATAATTTATTTTATATGTTCTTAGATTAAACATGCATTTCTCATTCTAGATTAATCGACATAATCATATAGATTAATTTCATTTCAAATCCTTCGTTCTTATAGGGTTTGGTTGCTTAAACACCTCGAATCTAAGGATATCTTATAAGCAATTCCCTTTAGATAGAAGGCAACAGGTCGCTTTGTAGGGAAAATTTCGAATGAACAATCCAATGTTCATTGCAGAATGAATCCACATACAAAGACCGTGTTGAAGTGTGTGTGTTAGTAGAGGCCACATATTCACACATACATTTCTGGCGCCCACTGTGGGGCTCGAAAATCAATTTTTCTGGCATCTTTCTATTTTTTTTTTAAAAACCATTTTTTTGTTCTCTATCCATACTATTCCATACAGGTTCAGGAATCTTCACGCGAGACTGTCCATTTTCGTGCGAGGATCCAAAATCTTCGAGAGAAGATTCTTTCTGCATCGCGCGAGAAAGTTTTTGTGTGCACAAAACTTCGTGCGGAACCTATTTCTTCGCGCAGGCCATGATATAATTTTTTGGAACAACATAACAGAGGTTTGCGGGACAATGGGAAAAGCATGCTAAAGTTGCTAAAAATAGATAAAACATCTACTAAGCACATTGCGAGGATTACCAGGTAATTCTCTTTGACTGATAACACTTCATTTGGAGCTAAAACAAACATCTCTTATGTCAAGCTTGTGTGTGTATTTCCTTTATTGTTCTCATTTTACAACAAATGCATAATTTGATACTAGGTTGTGATCTCTATTAGTTTCATTTAGCAGGCTTAGATATTAGTGATAGATCTAATTAGCTATTTTGGGTTATTGGACTTGC
Source organism: Cupressus sempervirens (assembly GCA_028749045.1). Taxonomy (NCBI): domain Eukaryota; kingdom Viridiplantae; phylum Streptophyta; class Pinopsida; order Cupressales; family Cupressaceae; genus Cupressus; species Cupressus sempervirens. Next base: position 894,311,178 of record CM053792.1, read on the forward strand.
TAATCTTTCGGCCCCTCATTCCACCCTGTGGTTGCAAGCTCAGCACCATGTTAAAGGGGAGGGGTCTATAGGACATAAGCGTTAAAGGCTCCACAAGAAAACCCTTTTGTGCTTTCTAGAACTCACTAGTTTCTGAGTTGTGGACTCATTTTGGCTTGTGTGAGGGGTTAAATGTTCCACATCTTTGGACTCACCTCACATTAGTTAAAGTGTTAAGTGTACCACCGTGTGCTTTTTGATTGCTTTTAGATAGATTTGTTTTCAAGAATTAACATTTGTACATACATAGTAATTAAGCCCCCATGAACACTATTCATGGATCTTGAGGGGGTGGATTCCTAGTGAAAATCCTCTCTAAGAAGGATTCCTTGTAGGTGGGGAGGATACTTTGAGAATCTCACAGATAGATGAATCTTCAACTTGTTGATTAAGGCATCCTTTCTCCAGAGAGGTTGATAGATCACTAGGAGAAGATATCATAGATCTTTAAGAGATAATCTTAGTTTAGCGTGTCAAATTAATCTGTCTGCTTTGATCGGGCTAAAGGTGAAAAGGTGTCAAAACCTTGAATCTGGAAGCTAAGTCCCCTTGTGGTACACTATTGTGAGTTGATCACCTTTAGAAAGGGTTAACCGTAGTAGACAATCCCTCTACAGGGAAAACTATGATGACGGAACCTCGAGCGGTAATAGCCATTTTCGCCATGGTAGTGACAACCACTATATAAATATCCTTGTGGAAGAAATCTCCACGGGTGTGGTTCATTGTGGGTTGTCAGATCTCCCTAGTAGCTCTTAAAGATTAAGTTCTCAAACTGTGTCAAAACCTTAGTGCGCCGGGATTGGAGGTCACCCCTGTGAGTCATAAAAGTTGTAGAGTCAAACCATTACTAAAAACCTTAGAGAAGCCAAACTTTTTCATTTTTTAGGAATGTGTGCAATGATTGCAAAACTCTTTGAAAACATACACAAATAGCTCTCTTAAGGATTAGCAAAAACTAAGTCACTTGATTGTTCATGCGCAAGGTTGCTTTTGCCCTTGTCCATTGTTTTCAGACATGCTTGAAATCACTTGCTTGCTATTCTACATGCCTGTTTATCTGCCTGGTTATTGGAACGATCAAAATTTGTCAAAATCAATTGCTGTTTTAAAAATAGTTTGCATTCTCGCACGAAATTATATTCTCCTCGCGCGAAATCATTTCATTCTTGCACAAAATTAAATTGATGTTGTGCATCTTCGCGCAAAATTAAACTGCTATCACTGACCTTTGCGCGATACAAATGTCCTCGCGCAGCCCATAAAACTTCTTCGCACGACCCGTAAAGGTTTTTCGTGTGAGTCTTTTTATCAGTATTGTCAATTTGGGCCTGTTCTAGCTATCTACGGCCTGCACACTATCCTTTTCTGTGTCCGTTTATCGCTCTCTGTTTGCAAACAGTCCTGAAATAGTGACACTTCACTTAGCTGAAGACTTGTGTTTTATACCTTGACTAGTCTCGTCTCATAAGTAATTTTGGTCCTCTTCTTAATGCTTGTCATACTCTGTGTTGTAGTGGTCATAATCTCTGGTTGTTCTAGCCTTTAAATCAGACCATTTGTGCCTTAGTGAACAACATTCTTGCTATTATCTTGTCCTTTTTGAGACTCAGTCTTAGTGTAGTCCTTGTCCAGGTTCTAGCTGTTTGTCCTTGCCTATGACTGTCACAACCAGAAATGGCAACATATTTTATCCTGATAACCTTAGATGTGGTTGTGCTAGGGGCCATAATCACAGCAGAGGTCGCTTCCCTTTTGTTGCACAATCTGCATCCAGTTTGGCTAGTGAGACATCTTCACAATCTTCCTCGCCTGTCAGATCATCTCAAATTCAACGAACATTTTCCAATTTGCAACAAATTAGGAATCCTTTTTACCAAGAGGATACTAAGACAAGTAGGGGTCCTACATTCCCAAATACAATGTATGATCCTTTCTCAACAGACCCTTTTGAAACACAACGCACAGAAACTGAACACGTTCCTATAATAACTAATCGTGAACCTGAATATGGTAGTCATAGTCAATATCAAGAACCACTTAGGGATGACAAAGAGAAAGAGAAAGAAAATGAAACTGATGAGGAATAGGAAGAGGTGGAAATCCTTCCTGAACACATAGAAAAATGTTGAAGAGACAAAAACTTTCAGAAGGTCATGGGAATTCTACTCAATGAAGAGAAAGAAAAGTACTTTCTCAAACTTTCCCAAGGCTAAATTGCCCACACATTTTGATGTGGAAACTATTATCACACGTGAAGAAGAAACTAAGACCGCTAAACTCCAAAAACAAATAAAAATTATGCAAGACCAAATGGCTCGGATGATGCAAGAGAAAGAGAAACCCACAAAGACATATACATTGGACGCTCTTTGTTCATTCCCATTTGACAAAAGTATAAACATGCTGCCTTTCCCACCAGGCATAGAACTACCTAGATATGACAAGTACTTTGGTACTACTGATCCCCAAGATCACTTGCAGGAATTTGGTGCTTTGTCTATGGAGTTTATACACAATCAAACATACCTCATGCATTTATTCCCTAGAAGCCTAGGTGGTCAAGCTTTGGAGTGGTTCTCACATTTACCTCCTGGTATCAAGACGTTTGATGAAATTGCTAATTCATTTGTTCAGCAATATTCTCATAAGATTCAACATCCTGTAAATATTCGAGATCTATGCAACCTTAAACAGAAAGTTGGTGAGCCTTTTCTCACTTTCCTCCAACGGTGGAGACAACTATACACTAAGTATTCTCGTAAAATCCCAGAAACGGAGAAGCTCGACATTTTCACTGATAACCTCTTACCTAATTTTGTGTATAGAGTCCAACTACAAGGTCCACGTACCTTTGAAGACATGATTACACAGGCTATTCGTATCAAAGAATTTATGGTCAAGAAAGGTGAGCTCACTCTTTAGAGAGACACCAAACAAGGTTCCACTTCCAACAGGGATAAAACCAAACATGTCAACAAGAACCGAGAAATTGTACATGATGGGGTTGTTGATAATGTAACAACCAAACCTTCTAAAGCAACATTTAATCTCACAGATTGCCTCAAAGTGGCCAAAAATGATGAGAAGCCTCCTCCTGACAATAAGACGTCTGGAAAAAAATCGAGAAACTCATGGGCAACACGACCCAAGTGAGAGTATACGCCTTTGGGAGAACCTTTGGATGTGGTTTACAAAAAATTGCTACAACACAAGCTTATCTCACCAATGGATAATCCTCGTCCCTATGATACACAACCACGTCCACCATGGTGGAATGAGACCTCATTTTGTGAGTATCACCAAAACAAGGGACACAAAACCAGCAACTATATAAACTTGCATCATAAAGTCTAGGACATCATTGATGCTGGTGAACTTGTGGTAGATGGACATAACAAAAACTCGGACCGCAAAGCATTCAAAGAGCCTTTCCCAGCTTATGAAAAAGGAGAAACTTCGAAACCAGAACCCTACAATAAGGTCAACTACACATATTCCAATGATGACAATGTCATTCACATGGTTGAACCTATAGATTATGAATACTACGACGTTATTACCATAAAGGGCAAGCAAGATAACGACAAACCCAAGACACCATTTGTCTTGAGAGGCCCTACTTCCAATAAGATGGATAATGTGTCTTCACAACATTGTGCTAACGTTGTTACTCACTCTCATGCGAAGTTGGTGCTCAAAGGCCCTGCACCTCCTATTTCAAATCTTGAACAAGACAAGGACAAAGCCCTTGTTGGTCCATCTAGTAAAGGTGCAAAACACACAACGAACTTGACTGCAACCAGTTATAGTGTTCTCAATCAATTAAAATGAACTAATGCTTAGATTTCCATCTTTGAGCTGCTTAAAATTTTGTCTTATCATAGGCAAATTCTAGATAAAGCCCTCACTGAGGAAAACGTTCCTCAAGATCTTGATCTTGAGCAATTTCAATCCATGGTAGGTCACTTGACCTCACCTCATCTTATGACCTTCTCTGATGAGGATGACAACTCACTGAATCACCCACACAATCAGCCTCTACACATTGAGGTTATGATCAACCAGACACGTGTTTGTCGGGTACTCATTGACAATGGCGTTGGCCTAAATATTGTCTCTACTACTTTGCTTAGACAATTGGATTATTCTGAGGACTTTGTTGATCCTCGAAAAAAGATCACTGTTAAAGCATACGATGAAGTAGAACGAAAGTCACTGGGTCTTGTGACTTTACCAATTCGTGTTGGTCCTGTCGAAAGGAATGTCATCTATCAAGTGCTTGATATTCCTTTAGCCTACAACGTTCTATTGGGATGGCCATGGATACATGAGATGCGCGCTGTGCCATCCACATACCACCAATGCATTAAATTCCCATTTCATGGCTCTGAAGTTACTATTCCTACCACTACTAGCTACACCTGTAATATGCTCAAAGCTACTGATTCTTTCGTCCCTGCTAACTGTGAATCTACCAATTGTCATGCCAATAAGCTAAAACAAATTGAGCAATCATTTAAACTGAAAGAAACTAGTATGGGAGAGTACCACATGGAACCAATGTTGTCTTTAACATCTCTTTCGAAGTCCCCTCGACATTTTGGGAGACCCTCAGAAGCAAAGAAGCTATTCGTGCTGACATCTTAGACCAATTATAATGGCTCTTTTGTCAAAGCTACAGTTCCCTTAGAAGATGAAAGTGAAAATAGAGCCATTTCTGCATGGCTTTACAAAGAAGAGGCTCCAATAGACCTAACAAAACAAGCTCGAGAAATCACTCCTAAGAAATATGGACCTGGTCTTAAGCTTATGAAGTGTTTTGGTTACAAGGGAATTGGCCCAATTGGGTGCAATAACAATGGTCTAATAGATCCTATCAAAGCATCAGCTCGAAGCAATAGTGGCACAACTAGCCTAGGGTTTAAGAAGGTCCCTTTTCATTTGGGATCCAATAAATTCATACCCGTACCTGAGAGTTCATCTGAAAATGAGTCACAATCTGAGTCAGGTACTCGAGAGGAAGAATCTGATGATGAGGATTCCTACCCTCATCCTATTCCTTATGATCTTGCTAAATTCTTTGCTAAGCCAAATGACTTTGTGCCACGTGTTAGCACTGTGGATGATACTAGTGATTCTTCTGAGGACAATACTGAGCAACTCAAATATCATTCAGAAAAGGGAGAATCTAGTTAGTCATGCCATATTGAGTATTTGTGTAAGAATCTAGAGGCTGAAGGAGAGTATGTCCCTATCACTGTTGGGGAGTTCTATAGTCTCTCACCATGTAGCACCGATTCTCATGAATATGAGTTTGACAATATTTCAGAAGCTACTACTAATAAAGACATTGACCAAGTGCATGTCTATGAAAATTGAAACGAAGTGGGTGAAACGTCTAGGGTTAGGTCGCGGGGGTCTGATCCAACTAGTGTTCTAGAGTCATCAATTACTAATGTTCATACTTCAAGGCATTTGAATACACCTGTGGATGAGGTCACCATAGGTCTCGAATTGCTGGTCCACGCACTTAATGACTATACTGTGAACACCATTGAACTAGTCACTACTCTCTCACTCACACATCTCGAGCTTATAGACTAGAACCCCAATGCATCTAATGAAGTCCCCACGTTCTAGAATGACTATGCTCTTACCTGCTACCTAAACGCTATCGAACCTATAACGTCTTCCACCAATGAGCAGAGTATCGACATGACTGAGGCCGACATCAAAAATCTCAGTCACATAATTAAAAAGAAAAAATGCAAGAGGTTTGATGGTGAAAACCACATTGTGGAAGTGTCAGATCCCAAAAAAGTAAAAACAAATGACATATCCAAGGGTGAAAACCTCTCTAAGGTGCCCGCAGATGAGATATTTGATGTCCTTCCCAGTCACTTTCAAGAGAGATCATCAGTGTTAATAGAGCCGACATAGCCAATTAACCTAGGCATAGAAGAACATCCTCATGTGATACATCTGGCACAGTCACTGTTACCTGAAGAGAAGGAACAATTCATTGCCTTTTTCAAGGAAAAGAAAATAAAGTTTTCCTAGACATATTCTGACATGCCAGGATTGGATCTTGATCTTATCATGCATCACTTGTCCATAGCACCAGGCATCAAATTGGTTAAACAAAAGCTTTGAAAAATGCATCCTCATGTTGCATTGCTCATCAAAGCAGAATTGGAGAAACTTTTGAAGGCTAGTTTCATCCATGTAATTGATTATGTTGAATGGATATCCAATATTGTTCCTATTTCGAAGCATGATAAATCTATCAGGGTTTGTACAGACTTTCGTGATCTTAACTTGGCATGTCCTAAAGATGACTTTCCGCTCCCTAATATTGATATGATCATAGACATGACGGCTGGCTATGAGATGTATTCACTTATGGATGTTTTTCTTGGATACAATCAGATAAAAATTGTGCCAGAAGACCTAGAGAAAATGGCTTTCACATGTGCATGGGGAACCTTTTTTTGGAATGTGATGCCATTTGGTTTAAAGAATGCTGGTGCTACATATCAGCGGGTTGTTACTACAATTTTTCATGACATGATGCATAGAACCATGGAGGACTACGTTGATGATACCTTGGTCAAAAGTGCTAAACGCAATACTCATCTACAAGATTTAGGTCCCATCCTAGATCATATGGAAAAATTCAGTCTCTGGTTGAATCCTAAGAAATGTGCATTTGGTGTCACATCAGGGAAATTGTTAGGATATATTGTTTCTACAAAGGGAATTGAAGTAGATCCACAAAAAGTAAAAGCAATAATGGACATGCCACCACTTCGAAACATCAGTCAGATGAGAGGACTACAGGGAAGGCTTCAATCTATTCGCAGGTTTATTTCACAATTGGCGGATAAATCACAACCCTTCACAAAGACCTTACATAAGGGTGTGAAATTCAATTGGAGCCAGGATTGTGAGCAAAGCTTAACACAGATCAAACAATATCTTGTTAATCCACCAATCCTGAGGCCTCCTATGCATGGGAAGCCTTTTCTTTTATACATTTCAGCCACTGAAACATCTTTGGGAATCATGTTGGCTCAAGAAGACAATGACAAAAAAGAAAGAGCTATTTATTACTTGAGCTGAACATTGGTCTCTTATGAGAAAAACTACAACATTATTGAGAAAGCTTGCTTGGCAGTTGTCTTTGCTTCCCAAAAGTTTAGACACTACATGCTTGCCCACACTACACGACTTGTGGCTAAAATAGACCCATTAAAGTACTTGCTCAGTAAGGTAGCTCTCACAGGAAGATTGGCTAAATGGGTTATGATACTAAGTGAGTTTGACATCCAATATGTTGAACGCAAAGCTATAAAGGGACAGGCAATTGCAGACCAACTGGCTAAGGCACCCATACAGAGTCTTCTACCAATAAACATTGATTTCCCAGATGAGTCAATTCTAACACTCACTCACCATACATGGGTTATGTTCTTCGATGGGTCCTTCACACAACAAGGATCAGGTGCTGGATTACTCTTCATTACACCACAAAGATACTCATTGCCCAAAGCATACAAGATTCTATTTCCTTGTACAAATAACATTGCTGAATATGAAGCTTTGATCAATGGTATGAAAATTGCAGTTGAATGGAGAGTAGATCAGTTGGACATCTTCGGTGACTCTCAGCTTGTTATCAACCAAGTAAATGATGTGTATCAAACAAAGAATGAGAAACTGATTCCTTACAAATGCATGGTTGATGACTTAACGAAGTATTTTGCACACATCACCTTCCAACAAGTTCCACGCATAGATAATAAAGTGGCTGATGCCATGGCCACTCTGGCCTCCCTACTACAAATGCCAAAAAATGATCTCTGACATGAGTTTTTGGTGGAAGCGTTACACTACCCAGCCTATGACACACCTAATTCCAAGATGATCTGTTCTATTAAAGGATAAGAATCATCCTGCTACCATCACATCTATTCCTACCTTTGTAATCAAACCATTCCATATGGTCTGACCTAAAATGAGAAACATTACCTAATCCATAACGCTTCACATTATGTCATTATTGCTGACGATCTGTATAAGAGAGGTCTCAATGGAACACTCCTTAGGTGTTTAGAACTCGACGAGTCGAAACACACACTAAATGACGTTCAAAAAGGCATTTGCGGATCTCATTCCAATGGCCTGACACTAGCTCACAAACTCCTTCGTGCTGGTTACTACTGGCCTAAAATGGAGCAAGAAACTGTTAAGTATGCTAGGTCCTACAAGCAGTGTCAGCTACACGGGAATCTCATTCACGCTTTAGCTAGAGAGCTGATTCCCTCTACTACAACATGGCCATTTCAACAATGGGCCTTTGACTTGGTGGGGCAGATTCACCCAACCTCTTCCAATGGACATAAGTTCATTATTATCGATACAGATTATTTCACGAAATGGGTAGAGGTAGTCCCTCTCACAATTTTTGATGGCAAAACTGTAGCACTTTTTATCACAAACTACATCATCTGTAGATATGATGTACCATCCTCAATCATTATTGATAATGGAGGACAATTAAAAAATAAAAACCTTAAGGAACTGTGCAAGAAATTCAAAATCACACAACATTGGTCTTCCATTTATTACCCCCAAGGTAATGGCCAAGCTGAGGCATCCAATAAGGTGATCCTCAAAATTCTTCATCGCACAATCAGTAAGTCAAGGAGGGACTGGCATCTCCAGATCAATCCAGCTTTGTGGGCATATAGGACAAGCATTAGAACTCCAACGGGCATAACTCCCTTTGCGTTGGTGTATGGGGAAAACGCTGTGCTTCCAATAGAGGTCGATATTCCTACCTTGAGAATCTCTATGAAAGGCCTTATCACTGATGACGACTATAGGATAGCTCAGCTTGAAGATCTTGTGTTACTAGATGAATGATGACAAGTGGCATGTGATCATCTACGAGCATATCAACAAAAAATGGCACGAAGCTACAATCGAAGAATCAGGCCACGTGACTTCCAGTTGGGTGACCTCGTTCTGAGAGAGAACCCTAAGAATCAACAACAACGAATGCAAAAAGGAAAGTTTGAGCCAAACTGGCTAGGTCCTTACATCATTACTGTAGTATATGGATCTGGTGCCTATCAACTTTCCACAACCGAAGGAGAAGTGCTTAAAGAGCCCATCAACACTCTCCACCTGAAGCAGTTTTATAGTTGATTTAATCTCAGCAAGCTCTCTGTACATATCTAAATGTCTTGAAAAAAATCTAAAAATCATGAAAAGTCTTAAAAAAAAAAATTAAAAATTAAAAAATAAGAAAAGTACCATTGGTGAAAACCTGGAAACAGGCATCATGGTAGCAAAAAAAAAAGAGAGAGGATCTTGCGAAGAAGGTGAAAACTTGGTCAACAAGCACCTCTTGTTCCCAATGCTCCATCTTGCAGCGCATCTTCTGGCTATTCTGTACAGTCACTTTCGTACTTTCACTTTCTTGCTTTTCCTGTTCATGTATCCATGGATTGAGTCTTGTCATAGCTCGGGGGCATTTCCCCCTTAGTGTCACTTTTCAAGATTCTTCTCATAGAATCTGCTTTGCGATAGTCACCAGTGGTCCTCACTATGTCTGCCTACTGTCGCTAGTGTCACTCTCTTCAAGATTCTCCTCATAGAATCTCTTTCGCAACAATCACCAGTTGTTTCAACTGTGTCTTCCTACTGTTGCTAAGTTCATGTCTCTAGATTCCTTTATGAAAAATATCTCTTATGTCAGTCACCAGTCGTCTTGGCTGTGTCTGCCTACTATCGCTCAGTCCTTCTTAGGCTCCTCATCATGAAGATTCCTCTTTGACCTCAGTCACTAGTCATTCTGTTTGCGTCTACCTACTATTGTCACCCTACTGAAGAGATTTCTTTCGAATGTATTCTGGACATTGACACTTGACATCAATCCCAAACATTGAACTCAAAACTGATATACTTGTTTGGATATGCTAAACATTTTCTTTGTTTGCTTTGATTTTCTTTATCATACTTCCTCAAGCAACTCAATGATGTCATCTTCAACTAGAGAAGTAATGAATGGGGGCATGATCTTTTTCTTTGCTTTCTGTTTGCGGTGTAGTTCCAATAAGTTGATCTATTCCTATAAGAGGGGTGTCCACTATAAGAGCCTCCATCTCATATTGGATGGTCGTGTGTACCTTGACTCCTTTTATATGAATATGCCAATAACGTTGGTTCTTCTCTTTGTTTGTTGGAGTGAAATCTTCATGCTATAGTACATAGTGATACTCGTCCTACTAAGTGAACGTATTTGTCACTGCAAGTATATCTAGTGCATTTCTGTCTCAAGTTACGAACACAAGGGTCATTGCAGACAGAATGAATACTGAGTACTTAGCATAAGAGAGATCTCCCATGTGTTTGGTGTGCCTGTTATGCAAGCAACATTCAGGTCATCCTAGCATTTATGCTTTTATGCTTATGTTAACTTGCTACATTAAAAGGGACAAATGTTCTAGTCATTCTGGCTTCTTGTGCCTCGAATGCTTACATTTAAACCCAACAACCCAATAACGTATGTTATAATCATATTTTCATGATTGCAATGTCAGTGGGAATTGTATAACATATGAGCTGTACTTTATATCCAGTGATGATTAAATATCGAGGATTGGTAACTAGACCTAGGGTTGCATTTAATATAGTCTTGCATTACATACTTCATTTGCATAAGTTTACAATTCGATGGTAATTCTGTTCATACTCCCATACATTAGATTCCTCCACGGCTGCATAGGCATTTGGTTCGTCGATTCACACTCCTCAATGGAATACCTGTGACTGTCAAACAAAAATATGCAACACTACGTGAGATGTCAGTCCATAAATATGCATTCTATCTAAGTACAACATACACCTCATGTACATCAAAGTAAAACATAATAGACAATGACATGTACATAGGAATACTCGGCCCAAAATCTCGTATATATATCAAAGAATGGGTCAATACAAAAAATGGGCGCTACTCGAGCGCAATCGGTCAAAAATGATACATGTGGTGCTGGCACACCAATCGATACATAGCCAGAGATCAAAAAATCATAAATTAGACATAGAGCATCTAACTCTGTCCCAAACCCTCACCTCCGAAAGGAGCAGGAGGAGCAGGGGCAGCAGGTGGCGGAGGCAGTGGTGGCATATCTGGCCTAACAGGAGGTCGTGTGCCTCCAAACTCTCGTGCGTACTGAGAGAATCGCTGAACCTACAATGTCTCATTTGGCATGGCGCTGGTGTATGCAGCATAGTAATATGCAACCCAAGAAGACTAGAAGAAGATCTCATCCTGCACTAGCTCCAGCCTCCGCTCTGCAGTCTCCGTGCACTCCCTCTGAAAATCTATCTCTCGCTGTCACTCTACCAGCTGTGCATCCCTGACTGCCACTGCAATTTGTAACTCTCCCAACTATCGGGAGGCTTGACGAACCCGCTCTTGGTATCGCCGTACAACATCTTGTACCCCACCTACTGGCTGATCCAGCATATCCTCATCAAGTATCTCAAGTTCCTGCTACTGTGATGGTGCCTGCGGCTGTGGTGGCACCTGCTTCTGAGGAGCCTCCTGCTAAGGGGCCTCCTCCTCTGTCCTTTTCCTATGGCGTTGGCTCTATCTAGTCCCACTACCCCTGGCACCTAGATCTAATACCATCTGACGTGGGGGAATTTGCATCTGCTGAACCCAGTGCTGGACTCGAGACTGTTGTTGTGGCTGAACTGGAGGCTATGGCTGTGCTTGCTGCTGCTGGGGCACCTGTCCGTATACCTACCTTGCCGATCCCTAATGGATCTATTAAGCATGGAAATAGATGGCTGATCAAAAATGCCTAATATGAAGGCGTCATCCCTGCATCTACTACCTCTGGCAGGTAGTCCCACTGAATAGCAACTAAACTGCGGATATCTATCATGGATCACCCTGGATCCATCCGTGGAGGCCATCCCCACTCAATATCCCTCTGCACCCTGGCATAGGCACAATACTCAGGTGAAATGTCCTGTGGTCGGCCATACTGCTGCCACACTTTTGAGATAAAAAATCTCTCAATCACTGATGTCGTCCTACCTGCCAGCGGTCGAGAACTAAACATCCATGGCAGCTCTTGTGGGGCATCATCCTAGTCCTCTGTCTCTCTCCAGGGTCACCATATAATAGAAACCAGGTCATCAAGATGTGTCCTCTAGTACTCAGTCTTACCCAGGTGGGCCTGGGTAATATGCCCTCGATATCTGCATATGTAGGGCTCCATAGGCTCTCGGGCATCCTCAAAAATTGGCCTACATACAGGGAGATGCTCCCAGGCCTAGATTTGTAGAACATAAACTCTTACTGCCATGGTCTTCTTCTTATGGAAGACGACCTCATGCATCTCATGGAAAAGGTGAGCCAGCATGCACTGACCCCACCTGAAGATCTTTGGTGCCTCCAGCATCCTGCGAAGCATGACACCCCATCCACACTCCAACCCATGTTGTCCCCTGTCAGGACATAGGAAGTAGCTAAAGAATATACCAAGCATGGATGCCAACCTGTGTGAGGGTTCATAGGTATGCATCAGCTCATCCCAGTTGATGGCCATGCCTCTTGGTAGCTCTCTCCCAAATACAATGGATAGTGCCTCTATCCCTAATCGGGGCACTGTATCATAAACCACTCGGGTGCCGTGGAAAGGAATCCACAAGATCCTCTAGATGTCCTCTGGTGTGATGGTCATCTCACCCATCGACAAATGAAAGGTGTTCATCTCCGAATGGAAACGCTCTACTAATGCAGTGAGAAGGCCGTGATTCACCATCACGGCTGGAATCTGGCAAAGAGAAGACAAACCTAATCGGGCAATGTGTGCCCGATCTGCGTCATCTAGACTCTACAATAACTCTCCATATGGCGAATAGTGTGACCTAAACGAAATGTCTCTGAAGACCTCTTACACGCACAACAAAAAAATGACAAACAAATGACTAGTATCAAGTCGAAACAAAGCATCAAAATGAAATAAAATGCAATTTCTAAGTGCAAAATCACAAAACTGTTACAAAATTTTGTGCGAGATTCATGAAATCTCACGCGAAGATATTTAGTTTTGCACAAAACAATTCTTTCTTCGCGCGAAGAATCTTGCCTTCGCGCGAAAAAAGAGATTCTCGCACGAAAATAGAGCTTCCCACGGGAGGAAAGAGATTATCGTGCGAAACACAAATTGCCTTGTGCGAAGAATCCCCACCTTCACGCAAAACCAAAATTGTCCCATGCGAAGATCCTTCAGCCGCATGCGAAGAAATAACGCATCCTATTTATTCGCACAAAGAAAGAAGATCTTCGCGCGAGAAGAGATCGGTCTCGCGCGAAGAAAGAATTGACAATCCTAAAACATGCTAAAATGTGTAATAAATGACCTCAAAATGCATGAAAACAAAAGTACAAAGATGAGAAATTGACGACTCACTGGTGGTCCGTAGTCTGCTGGCCAGCTATGTCGTCTAGAGCACTCAAAATGATGATATCTCACTTTCACTGCCATGTCTCTATCAAAGCTCAAAATCACTACAAGACAAAAGCACAAATGAATTGAAAATGACCCTTCGAGCCATTATATAGGTGTTGACCAAATTTTTCAAAGTGCTCAAATTTGTGCAAAAATCACACCCCTGGCTAATTGGACCATTCTGGATCCATTTTCGAGATCAAATTCGAAATCTGACACACCTAAGAGCCTAAAAAATGCATTTTAAACTTTCAGGGACCGACGTGATCAAACACTTGTGCAGCCCAAATCTTTCTGATACTTTGTGATTCTTGGAATCCTTTCTACTTTACATTCTCCATATTTTCAAAATTCATTTTAAAAATAGTCAACTCAAGTCAACTGTGGCTAAATTTGGTCAACTTTTGGTCAAAATTGGACTTTACGACTTCGCAATCATTTCAAATCACCCAGAATCTTCTTTAGATCGTTCTGATCTCTTCTAGATTTTGTTGAATCTCAGATTTCTTCTATATCTCATGATATACTACTTTACATCATATTTGTAGTGTGTCATCTTTCGATTTCGCTCCCGAGGGGGCAGGCTGATTATATCATTGAATACCTATTGCTTGGGGCATCTGGTTCCCATCTTATGTCCTTCTCGCTTGAGGCATCTCATTACTTGGGGCATCTTGTACTCCTCTTTCTGACATCTTTTTCATCTATCTTATCTTTTCATCAATTAATCAATCTTATAACAGCTCTTCTCTGAGTTCAATGGACAGGTATTGGGACAGTCTAAACCCCGACTCCTGAGGATCAAGCCTCGTTCTGGGGATGATTCTACGACTCATGATTGGACCTTATTATCTTGTATCGATCTTAGGTATCTAGGTGTTCTATCTGGATCCTTGAAGGTTAAGCTCTGTTCTGGAGATAGTCTTCTAAATGCTTTCAATCTTAGGTATCTAGGTGTTCTATCTGGATCCTTGAAGATTAAACTCCGTTCTGGAGATAATCTTCTAAATGCTTATCAATTTTAGGTATCTAGATGTTCTGTCTAGATCCTTAAAGATTATGCTTCATTCTGGAGGTAGTCTTTTAAATGCTATCGATCTTAGGTATCTAATTGCTCTACTTGGATTCCTTGGGATTAAGCTTTGTTCTAGAGATAGTCCTTAAAAAGCTTATCAATTGGTCTCCGTGTCATCATCTTCGGAACCAATCTCGTCTTTGCAACATGCTTTCTGATTATCTTTGAATTGAACATGTTGCTCGCACATTCATTCAACGAGGGGCAAAATGGAATACCCCAAAATTGGCTCATTGCCATCATACCAATTTTGGTCTATTCCTGATCAATCCTAAGACCTATTCTAATAGGCATTTCTCATTCTGCCACTCGCTACTTGACTTAATTGTCAAATGCAGAAAACCCTAATCTGCATTCATCATATTTCTTATTTAATTCCTATAGTACGTACTCATATTAGTCACATAACACCTATTGATTAATATTTAATTTAATTACTAAGTATTTATACTTTAATTAAATTAAATTATATCTTAAGGCTAATGTACTATGGAATTAAATTTATTTAATTTAATAAATATGCCTAGCTTGATTAATTAAATGTAATTATTTAATTCAATGGGAAAGGTATTTCTAATTAATTAAATGAAATTATTTAATTAAATGGAGTACTTACTTCTAATTAATTAAAAAAAGTTATTTAATTAAATGGGAAGTCATTCAACCAATAGTGGAATGTTGTGATGGTTAAGTTGTTGCGTTGTTATCCTTGCCATCAAGGTTCAAATCTCATGGGGATGAGGTCCCCCGTTTGTGGCCTCACTGGTTCATAGCTCCAGGTCAAAGCGTTTACCCCTCTTTGAAAAAAAATAAAAAATGGGAAGTCATTCCTAATTAATTAAATGAAGTTATTTAATTAAATAAGAAAAGTGTCTCTAATTAATTAAATATTATTTAATTAAATAGAAAAAGTAATTATGAGAACATATCTCATTTTATTAAATTAAATATCTCAAAGAAATCTCTCTTCAGTTCAAAAAGGGAAATTTCCAGTTCACTATTGATAAAAAATGAGTTAAATCAGTTAACTCCTTTGTCTACTCAAATTAAATCTGTTAACTCCCTTTAATTTGGGAATCTCCCTTTATGACTGAACCTCATCTTCAATCCTGACCGTTGATCCGAATCGATCTCAACCGTTGATGGATTTTAGGAAAGTCTATTTAAGAGACCCTCATCTCTTCATTTCAGGGGAGGTTGAATGAGAATTTGCATCGAATCACTGCTGGATTGTGCATTCATTTGAGCTCCCTACTTTCATATTCATTTCCTAGTTTAATTCTCATATAGATTTAATATGCATACATTTAGTATAATTTCTTTTATATGTTCTTAGATTAAACATGCATTTCTCATTCTAGATTAATCTGCATAATCATATAGATTAATTTCATTTCAAATCCTTCATTCTTACAGGGTCTAGTTGCTTAAACACCTCAAATATGAGGATATCTGATAAGCAATTCCCTTTAGATAGAAGGCAATAGGTCGCTTTGCAGAGAAAATTTTGGATGAACAATCCAATGTTCATTTCAGAATGAATCTGCATACAAAGATCGTGTTGAAGTGTGTGTGTTAGTAGAGGCCACATATTGATGCATACATCCCCTAATTGAGAGCTGTCTCTAGTCGTCCTCTTTTCTACTTTGATTTCTATCCTATTTTCATTTTCAATGTAGGAGATTGGATTGTTGGCCCATGTTCTCCTCTATTCGGACTCAAACCCAATCAATAGATGTCCATGCCTTTATGTGGTACTTGTATTGGTAGATTTTCTAATATTTTTAAATCTTTTTTATTATTTTAACTTATTTTGATTTTTCCTCACGTGTACTATTTAGCATGGCTATAATTGACAAGGATGTGAGTGACATGTAGATGCACTTTATAAAAATGCAATGGTAATAATGATACATTAGATTCTAGAAAATAATATTTGTACAAATATGTTATCTTTATAAAATGAAACAATCATATTTCATTAATTATTCTTATTTTTTAATAGCTGTAATTTCAATTTGAAAAATACAATATAAATATTGTAGAAATAATCGTTCAATTATTTATAAAATTCTCTAATGTACAACTTCTCCAAAATATCTTATAAAAATCTTAGACAAAACCAACTAAATGTCTTAGATTACCAACACAATATAACTACTACCAACTTTATTGAAAAACAGGAACCTTATTCAACATCGATAATAAATACATAATGGTAACTATAAAGTTTTAGTACATAGAAGAGTTCCTAGATAGTACTATCATTTGATATTATTCCATAGTGAAGATATGTTGAGCTCCATATTGAGGTCACAGGGTGAGTAAAGAAATATGAGTGTGAGTATAAGGAGGTGAAGTCACAATGGTAAACTTTTTTAAGATTCATTACCACAACTATGTTTGCCTCCAACAAGGTGTCATGACCCACTTTGTGTGACTCCTATTTGGAAGGAAGTCATCAACACTTTTGACTCTCTCAACTTGGTTAATGGACATTGATTAATGACTATGAGTATTGGTTGTCTTTAGTTGATGAAATTTGAAGTTTGGATAAGGTGTTGTTTGATTAAGTGGTTATGTATCTTTCGTCTTCATGAGCTTCTTTGACTATATTTTATTAATTATTTTTGATATGCTAATTGACTATGTGATCCTAATGTTATTTAGATATACTTACATGTTAGATGGATACATGTTGATTGACTTTGTGACATTTAAAAGTATCATCTCAGAATTAGGATGTAGACTTTTACTATGCATCTTTACATGTAAGTTACACATATGGAAGTAGTATGATAAATGTTTAAAATTTATATTGTTTAAATGTAGTTGAGGTTATGGACTTTGATAAGACATATCGTATTAAAGATGATATTGTATTTATTATTATATTGGCAATACTGATGCTTTGGCCTGTGCAAATTTGTGAGTGTGTAGGTACTAAAGGCAAAAGGGTGGTTGAGGTAGAGGAGTTTAGCTCCTCAATAGGGTTGGCCCAGAATTTGTATAGTGTAACACACACACACACACACACACACACACACACACACACACACACACACTTAATTTAATGTGTTTTAATTTAAATTTAAATCATGTGATTTGGTTTTTATTTATATCTAGATGGATTAAAATATTTGTAATATATATATATATATATATATATATATATATATATATATATATATATATATATATATATATATATATATATATATATATATATATATATATATATATATATATATATAGTGTAAATGACAAAAATAAGAAGTTTTAATTATTATTTCTTTTCAAATATTTAAATTAAAATTTTTACTAAATAAAAATTCCTTATTTTCTTGTTAGAACTTAACATACTCCAAATTTGAATTTATAAATAGTTAATTGAGGAGTTAATAGGTAATTAATAGTTTTTCAAAATTAAATTTTTGGTAATGAATTAGATAGATATGAATTCAATAGAACTGTAAGTTTTTAAATTTCTATTTTACAAGTGTAAGTCTAAATTATCAGTGGGTAGTGGGAGTTGAAATAATGATTTTTCATTTATTAATCATGTTGTTGGCTACACAAAGTAGGGTGAAACTTTTAAAAGGAGGGGGCACATTTTTAAATGGGAAGAGGAACAACCATAGAGGAAACAACACAACCAGGTTCCTTATTTTATTTTATAGGTGAAGACATCCTTCTTTCTACTATGAAGTATAATATGCAATTGTGTAATCGCAATTGCTTTCAGCAAAATATTATCTTGAATTTGATGAAGATAGTGTCTTATTCGATCTAAATAAGATTAGAAAATTATATTCAATTTTTCTAAAGAAAAGAAACTTATATGGAACTATATGGGATGCATATTACTAATATAACATGTATGTCAAATTTATATCCTAAATCTTCCTTGATGTATATACAAAATTATCTGTCACTGATTGGGTTGATTTCTTATATATAAATCATACAATGATAATTGATCTACAATTTCCTATCTATGTTTCAGGTCAATATGTATTTTCTAAGTGTTTTATGTTTTCATTTAATGATCCTCTTCCATATACATATATGGTTTATTCTTCTGCCTAATAGTGTATTTGAGGGAATTATTTGATTGAAAATGATTGGATGATGAATTCTAATGCAGTGTAAGGTAGGAGAATTCCCAAAGGAGATGTCCTATCCCCCAACAAATAACCACACAATAGAAACACAAAAACAATGCAAGATCTGATACCAAATCACAATAATTTATTTATAGATATAATTGATTATATGCAATGTGTCGAGATGTAAGGCCTTCTTGGTTGTGGACAGATACAAAACAAGTAAGAGTTCTGCATAATCCCTCAAGATCCAACCAAAACCCTAGCTATTTTAGATCCACACTCTGGTAGAAACCTCTAAGGAAGATCTAATCTTGTGCTCGCAAGCCCACCAAGAAATCTCCTTATTTCCCAAGCCTCAGCTACTAGATCTTCTCAAAATTTTCTCCTCTACCACAACCTCTTCTCCAAGATGGATTGATAATGACTAAAGACTTCACCACACCCCCTACTTATACCTAACTAAGCCACAAGTTAGACTAGTAAGCTACAAACTAAATAAACCTTAGATTAATTACATGCTAGGCCACAAGTCAATTACAATTTGTATGAAACAAATATAACTAGAATATAATGAAAGACATAGATTAACAAAGAGGAAATACAATTGTCATAATAAAAATACAATAAAAATCTTAGATGTAAATGATCAAAGGCATAGTAGCATCAATATTTCCTAATATCTAATACATAAGAGCTAGCCTATTTATATAGAAAAGAGCTAGGAGGATAGTTGGACAAGAGTGAGACAAGTGTCTCAACTTGGAGGAAGTAGAGTTTTGATGGAATAAACCACCTACCATCCACCTACCATCTAGAAGGGTGGTGTCCAAATTAGAATTAACCATATGTGATATCTTAGGAGTAGTTGGAGTCAAAATGATGATTCACAATATCCTCCTAATAATAATATCCAAGAATACATAATTCCTCTTAATTTATGACCTCACCTAAGTAAACTTAATATAAGAGTTAAATGGAAAAGAAGCATTTACTCTAACACCCCCCTAAAAGTGTAACTTAAGGAGTGTTATAATGCAATAGATAGGTAACAGGTCCTAGCATCAAAGCCATGTTAGGTGCCTATGTACAACTAAAAAAAATCCTCTCATAACCAAAGAAAATGGAGAAAACCTAGTGGGAAAAAAGTCCTCTCCAAAAGAGAGTAGAAGTGAAGCTAAAATGCTCTAGAAGAAAACACCTATCGCACACCAAGAAAGGCATATAAGTGTATGAACTTGCTCTCAGTGAAGGGTTTGGTGAAGATGTCTACAGTCTGATTGGATGTCTGGTAGTACTAAAGGTCAAGGACCTTCTCATGAATCAGCTCCTAGATATAGTGCATGTGAATCTCAATGTACTTGGTCCTTTAATGATGGATAGGAATGCAAGAAATAACACTTTGATTGTTATAGAAGATAACTTTTGGCTTTTGGAAAGAAATGAAAAAATTGGTAAGGATGTGTTGAAGCCAAATAGACTCGGTGGCTACATTAATTGCTCCTCGATACTCAACTTCACTAGATGAAAAAGAAATAGTAGACCACTTCTTGCTTGACCAAGAAATTGGACGAAAACCAAGAGAGAAGCAATACCCAAAAGTAGACTTGCCATCAGAAGAATCACCTGCCCAATCTGAATCTGTATATCCCACCAAGTCAATATCCAAACCTCCAACATAATAAATCCCATAACTATGAGTACTCTTGATGTAATGAAGAATCTGCTTAGCTGCTTTCCAATGTAGCTCATGTGGTTCCTACATAAACCAAGAGACCATGCCCACAACATATGAAATATCAAGCCTTGTGTGAGTTAAGTATATGAGGCTACCAACTAATTAACAATACAAGATAGCATCAACCAATGGTGAAGAATAAGAAGCCTCAAGTTTGACCCCTGAAAAAAATGGAGTCCGTGTAGACTTGTAGTCAACCATGTGAAATTTGGAGACCATATCAAGAGCATACTTAGGCTAGCCAATAAATATACTAGAAGGTGACTAAGTGATCTCAATCCCTAAGAAGTAATGAAGAAGGCCTAAGTCAAACATTAAGAATCGATCATGAAGGGCAATTTTGACTGTTGTAATATGAGATGATAGACTCATTGTAATTAACAAATCATCAACATAGAGGATGAGGAAGGTAAGAGTATCATCTTATTGCAAGATGTAGACATTTAGATCAGAATGACACCAAGTGAACCCAACTAATAAAAGGAAGAAGTCCATCTTGGCATACCAAGCTCATAGATCTTGTTTAAGGCCATAGAGGGACTCTCAAAAGCAATAGAAAAGTGTAGGATCCTTAATGAACCCTTGTGGCTGCTCCATATTGACCTCTTCCTAAAGGTCACCATGAAGAAATACACTCTTCACATCCATCTAATGTACTTCCCAGTGATGGGATGTAACAATGGCAAGGACAAGTTAGATTGATCTCATCTTTTCAACTGTGCAAAAGTTTCAGAGAAGTCAATTACAAGAACTTGAGAGAATCCTTTGGTGACTAGGAAAGCCTTATACTTATCAACTAACTCATGAGCTACAAATTTTGTTCGGTAGACCCACTTGCACCGAACAAGATTTCTTCCCTTAGGAAGAGGGACTAAATCCCAAGTATAATTCCTCTCTAAGGAACTAAATTATTTATTGCATAGAAGTATCCCACTCAATAACACTAGAAGCTTCTCAAAATGTTTGTGGATCAGAATCTGTAGCAATAAAGAGATGTGGAGCTTGCTCAAACTAAGACCTTGTTCTTCTCTCATCTGAAGGATCACCAACCCAATCACCTATTGATTATAATGTTTGTCAAGCCCAACAAGGCTCAATATTTGGAGCATGTGGAGAATTTGAAGGAGAAACATTCTCTGAATGATGATTCAAGGAAGATGGATCCCCATCATCATCATTTGAAGTAGAAGAAGATTCCTTGTTTGGATCAAGAGAATCAAGAACTTTAGAAGAACTATCATCATGTAGTCTCAATGTATCCATAGGAATGAATGATGGAAGAAGAACTAGAGGTATCTTACTCAAAGAGAACACTTCTCTTAATGAAAATCTCATGTGTGGTGCGATGGAGAAGCCTATTGACACCATTTGGATACCCAACAAATATACAAGGCTTGCTTTGTGGATCTATTTCCTTGCATTTCTTGGCAAGAATATGGGCCCATGCAGGAGACCCAAACACTTGAAAGTGTTTGATTGTAGGTTTTTGACTTGTCCATGCTTCAGAAGGAGTTATCCTTTTTATAGCTTGATGAGGAACTCAATTCTAAATGTAACATGTATAGTTGATGACCTCTACCCAATACCGAGGTACCAATGATTTGTAATGGATCATAATATTGGCCATTTCTTCCTTTTGGAAACTCCATTCTATTGTGGACTATAAGGAAGTACGTATGGAAGATCAATTTCTTTTGAGATATATAATTGCTCAAACCTTTGGTTGACATATTCCCCCATTATCTAGGTGTAAGACCTTGATGAACTTCCCAGTTTGTTTCTATGCAAAAGATTTAAACTCCTTGAAATACTCAAAGACTTCAAAATTCTATTTGAGAAAATAAACAAATGTGTATCGAGAAAGATCATCAATGATTGTTAAAACATATTTGGCTTTTCTGAAAGGAGGACATGGAAATTCTCTTGCCAAATTACTATGTACAAGCTCCAAAAATTGAGTGGCCCTCCACACTTTGCCTTTATCAAATTTTTCTTTAGGATGCTTGCCAAGAGTGCATCCTTGACAAATTCCAAATTAGAAAATCAAATTGAAGGAAACCTTGTAACTATATCATGTTGACTGAGTTGTTGTAAGTAGTGGTAGTTCAAGTGGCCAAACCATTGATACCACAAATGACTCACTTCATTAGAGTGAGTGACTAATACAAGTAAAGGTGAATTAGGAACAAAGTGAAAGAAGTGATAAAATCTTGATTGATGCTCTGCCTTTCCCATTGCAATAATATACCCATTGCTCATTTTACTAATAACAACTATATCTGGAGTAAACTCAACTCTCTTGCCAAAGCCTATGTGAGTGATCTGATAAACAAATAGGAGATTAACTGAAAAACTTGGAACATAAAGAACATCATGAAATGTCCCTTTGTTCATGTCAATAGATACTCTCTCATGCACTTTAGTAGGAGTGTCATCACCCAAAATAATGGATGGCATAGAACATGATTGTAATGAGGAAAAACACTCTTTTGATGAAGCCATGTGGTGTGATGCACCAGAATCAATAATCCATGAATTTGGTTGTGAGGCAACAACTATTAGGACCTTGCCTTTTCCTTTTCCTTTTCTTGATTTCTTGGAAGATTCTTAAGATGAATTTGTCTTGACTAAATCAGTACTTTAATATTGTTCCTTTCAAGAAGATGGTTCAAGTGATCAATTTGCTTCTTCAGACATTTATGTTCATCATGATCAAGTTTCTTACAATAGGAACATGTTGTTCTCTCCTTCTTGGGCTTATTTATTTTTTAAGAAGATGCATCATTTACTACTCTTGGAGTAGAAAACTTCTTTTCTTGATTCTTTTCTACTTGGTACTTTTGTTTCTTTTCTTTCTTAGGAGGCCCTCTTTGTTATCATGTGCTCTAATTTGTAGTGAAGACATGTGACTTAGATGGCTTGGTCATGTCCATATGGATCAACTACAATATTAAAGCATTCAACTTAGTAAAGAAGTCTTGAATAGTATCAAAGTTGCATTGATTTAATCCTATCAATTCATTCTCTTATTGATGCCCTCTCAATTCATCTTTCTTTCCAAATAATCTTTCTAATATTGTCCATACAATATTAGGAGTTGTAGGTGATTCCGCATGAAAGAGAAGCTCCAGAGATATGGCCATGCACAAGGTACCATATGCTTCATCACATTTGTTGTGCAATTTAAGCTTTTATACAAGTAATGTTAGTTCAAATTCAAGATCTATTGTTGCTCTATACAACCCTAACTTCTTAAGATAGATTTTCATTTTAGACTTCCACTCATAGTAGTTATAGGGTGTGAGTAATGACATTTTTGATTGATCCATTTTACTGCAGAAATAAAAATTATTTTGCAGAATGAAAGGGAATAAAAGTTAACCCAATGGAGTAATGGCAGTACAAGAGAGTACACACAAGACTACCCCCCTTTTTACTAGATCAATAATCACCCCCCAAGATGCAATAATTTTGGCATTTTATAATTTGGTGCATGTACAATTGTCACTTTTGCAAAAGATGGTTCAAAGTGGACTTGATTTTGCAATTAAAACTTCCAGTTTGAAGCAAAAAAAGACTTACACAATCAGGATAAAGAATTACTATGAATCCAAAATATTACAAGTGCCAATTTTTTGCCAAAGGCTGAAAGTACAATTTTCATCTAAACAAGACTATCTTTTTATAGAATATTTGGATTCTTCTCAAAAAATCATGCACTTTAAAAAAAATGACACTCCAAAATATGTCCGTATGAGCCCATAAAATGCTCTGTAAGTTGCAAAATGTAGGATTACACAGGTAAAATCATGGAAAACCGCAATTTTAGATTACCATTTGCATCCAAAAATCAAAACTAACACCACCATTGCATTATTTGGAGAATTCTACCCCAAATAAAATAAAAATACATCCAATTTGGAGATCAGATGACCAAGTTATGGCCATTTAAAGTTAGACTACCAAAATAAAAATGTAATTGATGAAGGGTAATTTAGAAATCTATGCAAGTAAACTTGGCAAGCTAGTGGATGTCACAACGGAGTAAAAATGACTCACAAAGATGGGTATATGGATGTCAAATTTAACTTCACATGGTTCTATGACATATATTTGTATTTGATGCAAAATAACTCCATTTTGGATGAAAGAAAAGTCTTTTTTGACTTTCTCAAGCCTTTTGGATGTAATGGTAAGGTCTATTTGGCCCAAAGATGCTTTGTTTTGCATTCCCACCTCCACATTTGAGCTACAAGTATCTGTTTGTAACTGATGTAAACAAACTCTGATTTGGATGAAACAAAAGTCAATCTTAACTTTCTTGAGCCCTCTAGATGGAATGGAACTATCAAAAATTCTCTAAGAATCCTCTAAATTGCTACAATCAATAGATTAAGAAAAAAATGTATATGAAAAAGAGGGATTACTATGTCTTTATAAATCCTTTCTAATTCTCTAGTTCATATAGAAACACAAGAGAAGAGCATACAAGATTTTTCAAGACCTCTAATAAAAAATAATCTACTCTTTAAAAATTGCTCTCATACCATGTTAGAATTTCTATGAAAAAAATAAAACTAGAATCTAATGAAAGACATAGATTAACAAAGATGAAATAAAATTGTCAAAAAAAAATACAATAACAATCTCAGATGTAAATGCTCAAAGGCATAATAGCATCAATATTTCCTAATATCTAATACACAAGAGCTAGCCTATTTATATAGGCAAGAGTTGGGAAGCTCCTTGGACAAGAGTGAGACAAGTGTCTCAACTTGGAGGAAGTAGAGTCTTGATGGAATCAACCACCTACCATCTAGACGGGTGGTGTCCAAATTGGAATTAACGACATGTGATATCTTAGGAGTAGTTGGAGTCAAAAGGATGACTCAAAATATCCTCCTAATAATAGTATCCAAGAATCTATAATTCCTCCTAATTTATGAGCTCACCTAAGTAAACTTAATATAAGAGTTAAATGGAAAAGAACAATTTACTTTAACAAAGTCAACCTCTAATAGGAATTAAATACCGAATGCCTTAAAGTCTCACAACACTTATTAAATACATCAAAAACAATTAGCTAAGACTCAATTAGGTCCACACAACTCCACCAAAATCCCTCCAACATGCAGGATGAACCACTACCCTAGGATGTTCCTCCATTAAATTTCTTTGAAATGGTACTAATACCTAAAATAATATTGCATAAGCAATGTTAGGATGAATGATTGAAACGTCTAATAGCACCATTGTAATATTTAGTTCCTATCCTTGGGTGAGTTGATGATTATTAGGCTACTAAGTTTTTAATTTGGGATTGGCATATATGACATCTGTATATTTACCTTTGGGATCTTAAGTTATCATAGTTTTATCAAGTGAATTTTTCATCTGCCAAAGTTACCTTACTAAACCGTGAATTTCACAGTGCTGAGTCCTTTTGGAATTCTTAATTTATTAATTTAAAACCATGTATCTAGCAAATTGTATCCATCAGGAATGTATTTGGAAGTCATCCAAATCATTTTTCTTCATCCTTGGTAGAAATGGCTGGAATGTTGGTTTGAGTTTTTATTTGGAATTGAATTAGCCAATGGCATCTTTAGTTTATCAGTCTAGACTTATTGTGTATAACAATCAATTTGTGATATTTTCCCTTTGATAATTTTAAAATTTAATTGTAGATTTAGGATCTATCGGCTGTTGGGTCTTTTCTATTTGATGATTAGATAACATGTAGCAGCATTTCTTTGGTTTTTCTAAAATATATTTTAATTCATTGGATGTTTACCTTCATTAAGGTAATGTATCAAGAGTTAGTAAAACTATGTTGAAATTTACTATAAATGTAGACAATTTAATAACAATTCAAATAGTGAATCTGATTTAGAAAATATTGCTCAAAAAATTATTTTCAATTTATAAATTTTATGGTGATATTGGAAAGTAATGAATTACATTTCATTGATTTACTCATACTAGAGATTATAAGAAATAATGAGTTACTTGGAAATAGTGAGTTTTATTTTGTTCACTCATAAAAATCTAGTAGAACTATTAAGTAAGTAATGTTTTATAGTCAATGTATATTCAAGCTTTTCGAAGTGTCCACATTGAGGTAGATGTTTATTGGGTACATAAAGATTGCATTTGGAATTTAAATTTGACTTTTGGGAAGGGTGCTAAATGTGTGATCAAAGAGGAGGGTAATTATTGGAAATTTTGTGTTATTATTCCTTATATATTACCTGCTTGTATTTTATATTATGCTAGTTTATTATGCTTGGTGAAGCTCAGTAAAATATTTATGCATATATTTGAAATGCATTGGTTATTTACATTATTTTCTCTCTTCCAAATACATGTGTATGTTCTCTACTAGGCATACATGTAAAGTAGAATTAGGTGCTTGGCTGCGCCAGATCCTTTTGATTCAATTGTACCAAGTTGCTAGCCTTCTTGTGCTAGGGTTGGGTAGTTCTTCTTAATCAAAGAACCCCAAGGAGATAACCAGTCCATGGTTGGGTAGTAAAATTTCTTGGAACACTCTTCCATCTCATGATAGTAGGTGGACAGTGTTTTGATGGCTCACTACACATGGATAGGCTCATAGGTCCGATGACATGTTCTTTTATGTGTTTTATGTTATTGTGCATTTATCTCATTTGACATAATCATGATTCTTTATGTTTGGCATGCAAATTGTCATACTTATGATGAATTTTTGATGTGTACACTTTATAACTATTTTTAATTTATGATATTGACATGTGGTCAACTTTGTAATATCAGATGTGTAGAAAGATTATGGTGTTTGTATAATGATGATATGTGATATTAGTTTCAACTCAGCTAAATTTTGTTATGTAATTTCCAACTTTAAATTCAAATTGGAACAAGTATTTATGCTTATGAAGTCAACATTTAACTTTTCAACTTTAGGTTTCTATATTTTATGGTTGTTATGTGTATGTGGCAATGTTAGAGAATTTGGTTCTTACATGTGGTACTAGAGCTATGTTAAATGCGAAGACCTAAGGTTTACTAATGCTAATGTTGCATGGTATTACTCTTGGAATAGGAGTAATCAATCACCATGTATTCTCATAGAGGTAATAGGGGTGGAGGAAAAAATTGTCCTCAGAATGAGCTTCAAAACCAAAGGTTGGACCAAATTTTGATGCTCCTCACTTAATAGAGATGATGCATGGATGACATAGAAAATTCCATGAGACAAAAATAGGCTAAGGAGAATGAGCGCAGGGAAGCTTTGCACCAACAAGAAGAAGCACATAAGAAAAGAGAGAAGGACAAACTTTTTGATGCTTAGAGAAAATAGCAGGAAGATCTAAGGATTGAAGAGAAATAGAATGAAGAAGCTGACCATAGGATGGCTAGTTTAGTTCATGATAGGGTTCAAATAATAGAAGATATTAGTAAGGACCTCAAGAAGGTCACACCTCCTACTTTTAATGGTAAGACTTTAGGATAGGAGGTGGAAGCTTGGATAGCTACCATGGAAAACTATTTTCATGTTTGTAATTTCACTAGAAAATCTAGAGTAGTGTGGGCTACTTTTTAGCTGGTTAGTGAAGTGACAACATGGTGTGAAATGTTGACATAAAGGTCAATTTTTCTATTAGTGACTTACACTTAGTCAATTGGTTATGTTGCTACCAAGATCTATAGTTTCTATCAAGCTTATATTTCAATCAATAGTGTTAACCAAGTGCTACAATTGCTCCCAAGCCAAGAAGTGAATATATAGTTGCTACTAAGCTTTAGAGTCTATATATAATTCATGCCGAGTGTAGTAGTATCTACCAAGCCATTCAGTGGAAATGATAGAAATTCTAGTGTTGACCAAGTTATTCAGTGTTAACCCTGTTCTATAGTGTCTATCGAGCTTGCAGTGGTAACGATGCAAATCTAGTGTTGACCAAGTCAAGGAGTGTTAACCGAGTGATTTAGCATATGTCAAGTTTCTCAGTGTTTACTGAGTCACTAGAGCTAACCAAGTTCTTAGCACTTGGAAGTGATCAATATGGACCAAGCCTCTACTTCAACCAAGTGCCAAAAGATGTCGAGTGTTGACAGTGGTTTTCAAGTGTCATAACTTCACCAAGTTTGTTCTTGGAACCCAAGTTATAGTAGTTGAGCTAACTTTGTGGATTATGATGAAACTGGTATTGTAGCTAACTCTAGTAAGTTATGATTTGGATTGGTATATATATGTAATACATTGTATTATATCCAAATATGTGAGTGTGAAGAATATATGATGAGAAGAAGTGCAAATTAAGGGCTACAAGTGGATTATGGTATATGGTACAACATAGACTTATCTATCATAGCAAGGTGATTATTAAATTACAAGGAATCTCAACCAAAAAATTAGAGTTGCAAATTAGAGATTGGCTACTAGTTCATCCTAAGAGGTGTATTAGCTAAATCATTTAATAGGGTAGACTTAACAACCTTTTGATAAAACTCTTTACTGAGTGCATACTTCATTATATATTTTGTAAATCCTTTCACAAGGTCAACCTATTAGTCCTTAATGCCCTTAATAGGGTAGATCACTAGAAGTGATCAATTGTAAGCCTTAACATGCCAACTTTATACTATAGTATTCAATCTTTTGGGTATCATCCCCACCCTAGTTTTACTTTCTATTTGGAAGGTTTCTAGGTCACCATATCTTGTGTCAAAGTGTTATGAATTTTTTATTGCTTTCATTCTTTCATGCATACAATTAGATCAAAATATTATATGAAGGATTAATTGGTGAAATAAGATAAATTTTTATTGGTTCTTGATTCATCCCTTCCTTCTCACTAACCTTTCCTACCTTATGTTTCCAAAAATTAGTATCAAAGCTCTTTGGTTCTCACAAAAGAAGTTTAACAACTTGAGAAAAGATTAGAAGTAATGGAGGTATACAAGCTAGAAAAGGCTATTGAGAATGATAAGTTGGATTTGGAATTAGCTATTGGAAATTTTAGAAAAGAAAAGGAGCATCTGTCTCAATCTCTGCAAAGAAGAAAAGAACTAGCATCACAATTGAATGACAATCTCTACATTGAATAAAGAATTGAAGACCTATGTCTAGAAAGAAATTCAAATGAAGCTAATGAAGCAATCAAGATCTAATTGAGAAGAATCTTACTCTCCAAGAAGAAGTAATAAAGTTGAAAAGTGAGAAAGAAATTTAATTAGTTAGACTATGTGAAGTAATGGAACAAAAGGATAAAGCTAGAGAAAAGATAGAAGATAAGAACAATGAAATCAATCAGCTATCCCTTTAACAAGTAGATTTTACTAACCAACTCACTAGTGCAAATGAAGAACTCATGAATCTAAGATCAGAGAATGAAAGACTACAAAATGATCTCAAAATTGAAAATAAAACCAATGAAAGGATGATGAAATCTCAAGATGATGAAATCTCAAGAAAACATGAATCAATTGAGTGAACAAAATTAGTATAGACACAAAGGTAAAATAGTATTAGGTTATATAGAAGAAGGAGAATCATCTAAGTAAGGAGTTCAAAAGAAAAAAAGGCCTACTTGCAATCATTGTGGTAAGATAGGTCATACATCAAACAAATATTGGAGCAATGGTAAACCTAAATTCAATGGAAAGTGCTACAATTGCAATAAGCATGGTCATAGAGAAGTAAATGAAAAGAGAAATCTAACTTTGAAGGAAAGTGCTATAATTGTAATAAGAAAGGACACAAATATTCTGAATGGAAAACCAAGAAATTGAATCTAGAAAAATAGATTATGAAAGCAATATTTTGATGGGACTACAAGACATGGTTTAGATGCCACTACTGTGGTGAAATTGGGCACATTGGAGAAAACTCTATGAAACATCACATAAGGAAAAGATACACCACTAGAAGATGTTTCATTTGTATAGAACTTGGACATCTTGCCAAGAACTGCTTGAACATAGGAAGAGTTGAAGATGAAAAGAAAGCCAAAGTTGACAATATCAAAAAGCAGATAAAGTAGCAATGTATACCAAAATCTCCTAAGAATGCAAACCAAGATCATGAAGTAAATAACACCCACATCAATGAGTTAGGTGGTCCAAACACTTCAAATTAGTTCCTTATGGAGATCACTAGTGCTTTGGTTCAAAAGAAGAGATCTAACATTAGTTCAAGCTAGTAGAAAGAAAGATCCACATCAGTATTCAAGATGTACAAGGATTACTGAGCATAATAGAAAGTAGGAGATCTTACTAAACAAGGTCATGTCACAAGATCCTATCAAGAAAGGTCAGGATACAGTAGAGCATCATATGTGGACACTGAGTTGTTGGTGACTCTACCGAGTGATGGTAAGTCTATCAAGCTATGAATGTCTACTGAGCATTAAAGGATGAACAAAGTGGAGGACAGTCTATCACCAAGTGAGTATGAAGTACAAAGCACTAATGATGATTGAAAGAAGGAAATTTGTTAAAAGGAAGAATCAAAGGCATTATTTCACCGTAAATTTCCAGAGCTATTTGTGAATAAAGAATTCAAATCCCCTGAGAAATATAAGTGTTTGATGTTGAAGAATTTTTGAAGTTTTCAAAAACCTTCCCAAGCATGGCATCTTCAAGAAAAATGAAGAAATGTTCTGAAATGTTGATCCATGGAGTCAAATACAAGGCACCAAATTTCAAGCTAAGTCCAATAATTGCAGAGGCACTCAACCCACCTGAGGCACAATAGCAAACTCAACCTAAGGTATTGTTCATGCACGACATCTGATCATTTTATCACTATTCTATCCAACAACCTAGAACCCTAGAGATGAATGAGACATTCAAGGAATTATGTGTGGATGATGCATTGAAACTCGAACTTCAGCATTTGGAAACCAAGGGCTTGATACATATCTCTCATATGCCAAGAGTCTTCCAAGTCAAATGGATGAGATATATTTTGAGTCATGTACATAATGAGCAGTTATGGTTGGAACAACCCATTCAGATAAAAAAGTAAATGATTCATAGAATCAATGGGCTCCCAATGCTAAATAATGAAAAGACAACCAAAACCCTAGGTCAGGTTGAACTAGCCAAGAAGACTCTTGTTGAGTGGGACAAAAGATGAATGAAGATAAGTGGAATCATTGACATGGAGCTAAAGTTTGACATTCATATAATTGCACACATGATTTATAGTTCTAGTAGATTAAACATGTCATGTGAAGTTGTCAATCTTGAATATAAGGTTGTGAAGAAAATGTCCTTCGACCTTGTTGAGTTATTATTGAATCAAATCAACAAGAACATGGAGAGCATTAGAGGTTCAAAGATTAATCCATGTAAGTCCAGATCACTTTTGACTTGTTTATTTTTCTTTGTACAAAAATCCTTCCCTTCCAAAGGTGTAGTAGTATGGAGGAAGGATGTTCCAATTTTGTATCAGATTAATGAGATCATAGTAGAGATGGGTGAAAATTTTGATAGTATCATGGAAAATTACTTTGAAACATTCAAAGAGAAGATGAACAATAGATTTAGGATCCCAAAGAAACTTGTAGCAGATTACAAGGATGATATTTGTTTCATGGTGGATTGTGATAAAGTATATATTTAGGTAATTAGACCTAGAGTAGCATGGGTTAAACCTCTAGAGTATGAGGTTAACATCGATGACACCAAGGATATCATAGATGCTCTGCTGAATGAGCCCAAGGACCTTAAAGCTACATATTTCAGGACTTATGAAGAAGAAAAGGCAAGAATAGAGCTTGAGATTAAACTTCCTCAAGCAATAAACAAAGGAAAGAAGATGAAAGAAAAGATAAAAAAAGCAAGGACCTACTCTCCTACTGATAGAAGGAAAAGGAAATGATGTAGAAGATGATGATGTAGAGGATGAAGAATGAGTAGAATCTGAGGAGGAAGAGCCTCCCAAGAAGAAAGGTAAGGTTATCATAACTAGACCAACCAAATTCTCTACTATTGTATTCACAAGAAGGACAATCAAGACCAAAGTAAAATTGAAGATAGGAGAAAAAGAAGATGATGATAAAATTATCTTTTAGAAGACAACTCATACACTTCAAGAAAGATTGGAGAAGATGGAAGAAGGTTCTAGTATGAATAGCTTCAAATCACTAAAATATGAAACTAGGAACCTAAGGAGAAGAAAAAAATTAAAGATTTCTCTTATCCAAGTTGGAAAAATGGAAGTATTCACTAGATGAGATCACTCAACAAGTTCCAAATGCACTCCTACAAGAAATTAAGCTACAATAGGATAATGCAAAAAAGACTGCTATGGATATTAGCGAGAAGACTGTAAGAAAACTTGTGCCAAGTCTTAGAAACAAAGAGGTGAAGGAAGAATTGAAGAAAAATGAAAAGAAACTTACACCCTAATTCAATACATGTCTTGTGATAATGAAAGACATTGAATATGCAGTAAAGTTAGCCACTGCTACATGGAAGAATATCTACTAGTTGCATCAACCTAGTGACTTTTTTATCCATGTCGATGACAAGGAAGGTGATGATGAGAAAGAAGATGTAGAAATAAAAGATGATGAATTTGATGATGCAAATATGGATGATGAGGAGAAAGAACAGGAAGCTATTGGAGGAAGTCTTCCAGAGATACAAAGCATTAAGGAACTAATGTAGAGAAGATTGTAGCAATAGTAATGCCTTCATTTCCTAATTCTCCAAGAAAAGCTTTAGTGTCATCTAGCTGTGAGAAAGCTTCTATTGAGTTGGTTGTGGTAACCACTGCCTCACCAAGCACCCAACCAAGCTCTAGACCTATTCAATTGAGCATTTCATTGACATAAGTGACCAACACTTCATCTACTAAACTACAAGTTTCTCCATCATTAGGCATGACCATACAACAACATGATATTGCTACTATTAGTACCATCTCTACATTTTTTGCTAGCCCATTAGTTTGACCAATTGTTTCCATTTTGAATGTATCTATAGCTACTACAATGACAATTGAGAACAAGTCTCAACTGAGTACTAAAGTTTTAGATAAGGGAAAGAAAATTGTTTCTACTATGTTGAAAGAAAAGGGTAAATAAGAGGAAATTAATTTAGATGAGGATTTAGTTATTCCAAATTGTGATAACTCTACCCTCAACCATGATTAAATGAATACCCTAGGAGAATTAATGCAAAAGAGAGCCAAGCAACAAAAGCTTAGAGAAGAGCAGAGGAAGAGAACACAAGTTATTGAAGATATCAAAGACATATTTTTGAATGTTCTGAGTATTGAGGTTGATAGTATTCAACCTATTCTTGACCAATTAGCAAAAATTGTCCACAAATCCAATGAAGAATTGAATGAATAGGAAAAGCTACTTCAAAGAGCTGAAAGAAAGTTTGAAATAGAGTTTTGGAACAAGTTGCAAAGAAGATTGCAATAGATAAAGTAGAGTTAAATTTAACAACCAAAATTAGTTCAATTTACTAATCATTTAGACGATAAACAGAAAACATAGCATGTTCACCAAAAATTTTACATTTATTCTTCACATTTTATTTTCTTGTATTACATAATTTGGTTTTAAATTCTATGACATTAATTTTATAGTTTTTATGAATGTTTACTATTTGGAAAATATTATTTATTATTTTTTAGATTATCACCATCATTATAAAGATATGATATTCTTGTACATTTTTTAATGTAGAAATAAAAAGTAACATTTAAATATTATATTTCAAATTTTCTAAGATTTAAACATCTTTTCAATGTCAACACAAATAAAAGACCATTTTATTAAATCATTTAATTCTTAAACAAGATTGATCTTAAAATGAAACTTTTTTTTTCTCTTATACATCTTATGTTATAGTTCACTACATCTATCAAAAATTTTACATTTCTTCTTCTCATTTTATTTTTAATTGATATCATGTCTATTTAAATTTTTTTTTTTAAAAATTAATCTATTATTAAAAAATTGTCATTTTGTAAATTTTAATTGGAAAATGGTTCTAATGTTTTTTTAACATGTTATTGTAGGTTATGGATCCTTTGCAGAGAAAGAAATACATGAAATAAACAAATAATGTAGGTATTTGATGTTAGATTTCTATCGTTGTCTATTAAAAAAGGCCATAAAAAACATAAAAACCAAAGTAATGACTATTGTAATGTAGACAATAGGGAAAAACAGAGCCAAAAATAGAGATATATAACTAAAAAACAACAATATATTAATCTAGCTTGCTTACATACACTAGACCTTCAAATTTCTTCTAACAATGCACAACTTGTATGTGCACATCACATATTTATACATGTAGTACCAAAATCTAGAAACTTCTTTTCTAGAGTATTCTGTATCATAGAATGTTCTACATCTAATCTGGACTATACAATGGAAGGCTCTAGGAAGCCTCTTCTCTAGATTCTTCTAGAAAATCTTAACCCTTAACATCCCCTTTTAAGATTGGCTACAAAAAAAAACAAAATGGGAGGAAGAGGGGAACATTATATGACTATCCCCCCTTAATGTTCACCTCAATCATACCAAGCATACTCCATAGCTTGAGGAATTTAGCCTCAAGCATACTCTTAGTAAATATATCTATTGTTTGATCTTCACTTGGATAAAATTGAAGATTAACAATATTTTCTTGAACAAGATCCCTGATATAGTAAACATCAATTTCAATGTGCTTTGTTTTAGCATGAAAAACAAGATTTCTTGCAACTTGTATAACACTTTGATTATCACAATACAAAGTAGTAGCCGAACTTTTTCCAAAACCAAGCTCACACAAAAGATGTCGAAGCCAAATTACTTCTTTTCCTGCTTCTTTTTCTTCTATATATTCCACTTCACATGAAGGTAGTGATGTAGTGGCTTGTTTTTTTCTGCTCCATGTGATTGGATTTGAGTCGAGCTAAAAAATATAGCCTCCTGTTGATTTTCTATCATCAATATCACCACTTTAATATGAATCTGTAAGGCCAAGCAAAGAAATTGGGGACTTATAATTGTAATGTATGTCATAGTACATTGTTCCATGAACATATCACAAAATTCTCTTGGCAGCCATCCAATGAATTTCTTTAGGTTCCTACATAAATCGAGATACCAGATTGACTACAAAACAAATGTCTAGTCTAGAATGAGTTAAAGAAACCAAGATACCAACAAGTTATCTATATAGAGTAGGATCTACTTTCTTGGAGGTGCATTACTTAGTATGCTTGACTTTTAATTGGAAAGGATTAGGGGTTGGCTTGCAATCAAGCATTTTAAATTTCTCTAAAAGATCTAAAACATATTTTGTTTGAGAGATGAACAACCCATCATGAAGCCTACTAATTTGCAAGCCAAGAAAATAAGTTAGTTCACCCAAATTAGTCATATAGAATGCCACTTTGAGGGTCAATTTCAAATCATTGATTAAACTAATATTTAGTCCAGCAATGAGTAAATCATCTACATAAACTAAAATGATGATGATGTCGTCTTTCACCTTCTCATAAAGATTTGGATCTGATTTACTTTTTTTAAACCCATAAAGCTGAAAATACCTATTAATCTTCTCATTCCATGCTCTTAGTGCTTTCTTAAGTCCATAGAGTGACTTCTTTAATCTGCAAACATGATTAGGGTGTTGTTGTTCTATAAAACCTAGAGGTTGATCCATATGGATTTCTTCATATTAATCTCCATTTAAGAAAGCATTTTTTTACATCCATTTGATGAACATGTTACCCAAGACTTGCAACCTAAGATAAAATAACTCTAATTGTATTCATTTTAATGGGAGAAAATGTTTCTTCATAATCAACACTCTTTTTTTGATTAAATCCTTTAGCAACCAATCTAGCCTTGAATTTCTCTATATCACCATTTGATCTAAAAAAAATTCTATAAACCCACTTGCAACCAATAAAATTCTTATCTTGGGGTTGAGGTACAATTTCCCAATTTTTACTTTCCATTAATGCATTATATTCTTCTTTCATGGCTTGTTCCCATTCTTTCTTCCCTCAAGCTTCCTCATAGGATTTTGGATCATTTGCTTGCAATGCTTTGGCCATGAGAGCACAACCATTCCTTCCTTGGATTTTTGAGTCTTGTCTATAGGTTTCTTCAACACTTCTTGTCTTTTGTCTAGCTAGAGAAGCATCTTCATTATCACTACCTTTTTCTAGAATAGGAGAAGTAATTGTTGTTGTAAGTTGTGAATTCTCATCAAACTTTACATCTCTAAACTAAAAAATACCTTATTTGTTGTCAAATCATATAACCTATAAGCATTTCATTCTTCACTATAACCCACAAAAAAACACTTGTGACTCTTTGGTTCTAACTTTTTCCTCTTTTCATTAGGGATATGTGCCAAAGCAATACACCCAAATACTTTAAAATAACTAATGTGGGGTTTTCTACCACTCCAAGCTTCTTTAGGGGTGATATTTGTGAGGACTTTAGTTGGAACTCTATTCACAATATATGCAACATAAGAAACAACCAAACCCCAAAATTTGTTATATAAACTTTTAAAATGCAACATGATGAATGTAATGCCCCGCCAAAGGATCCAAAGAATTTCACTAAGTTTTCCAAACAATTTTTTTTTTAAAACATGAAAGTAAAACCACTCATAACATTTGCAGAAGCAATAGAAACAATTTGAATAAAAGTACACATAACATAACATAATAGATTACATTCTTTAAAGATCCCTTAACATTGAATTACTTCTAATCATAACTTATTCATCTAACATTACATCCTTAACAATGAAATAACAAGGATACATCCAATGTTCTTAAACCATATACAAGTGTACATTTTAAATTGCTCAATCATCCACTATACATGTTACAAGGTATGAAAAACTTAAAAGAATAAACATCCATGTAAATAAAGTACATCATCATCCAATATTAATCCATGATGCAATAACATAATGAAACCATAACCATACATGATACATCATCATCATAAAGATATAAACATCCATCATAAAAGATAACCATACATCACAAACATAAATAACTAAGTGC
This sequence comes from Cupressus sempervirens, assembly GCA_028749045.1. NCBI lineage: Eukaryota > Viridiplantae > Streptophyta > Pinopsida > Cupressales > Cupressaceae > Cupressus > Cupressus sempervirens. The sequence goes on from CM053792.1 coordinate 894,348,721, forward strand.
ACGGTTCCTCCCAACCGTAAATAGCATCATTAGACCATTGTGGATCCTAGCCATCCCTCCGTGCGTAACATTCCAAAGCACCGAAGAGATCATCGGCTATAAACATAGTAAGAATGTCACTCCTAAAACATCCTACTAACATGCAAAGTAAAACATGGGATACCATCATCTAACATATGCAAACCATCAATATAAGAAACATACCAATAAATACATCCATCATAAGGTATATCATCTACCATAATGATCCAAGAGCAGAATGAAGATAAATACCAACCAAGAATGCTTTAGCCACGGTGTCTCAGACAGATCTCAAATGATAAGAGTGATAAAACACTACCACCCGACCGCGTGGAACCTAAGTGGTCCACTCCCACCGTGCTGAGGAGATAATCTCAAGTCCCAAACATGCTATCCATAACACATAGCACAAATCTCTATAAGTCCAGGAATCTTAAAAGTATACTACTCAAAAGTTCCAACAGACACAAAATCAACATCTAATTCCCAGAGGCACACAATGACATGTAGGAAACCTACTCTGCAAGCGGGAAAGTGTCATCGCATTTATCTCGTACAAGTTACCTTGGCAGTTAGCTAAACTCCACGGGTCCATACAGATCTGATGCGGCCACTAGTATCTTCTCATACTGACGAGGCACACTACGGAATGCAAGGTCGCAACCATGCGTCTCACTACTCCCATCCTAGCCTGTACAAGCACTCAAGGCATGGGCGAGAACATCAACAGTTATCTTTTTAGGTTCATTTAATTCCCATTTAGTGTGTAAATGTTATCACTTATTAACCAAACTTACAATGAGTTACCCTGGTAGCCACTTAGGGCCCTGGCCCCCATTGCAAGCCACTTCCCGACACTACAAGTAGATTACCTACCCTAATGCTCATGGAATCATAAATCACCACAATCCTGTACAAGCGACTATAAAGAAATCCAAAAGATAATCCATAAAAAGAATCATCAAATATCCACAAAATAAACATCAAATATCCATAATAAGAATCATCAAATCACCGAGATAAGAATCATCAAATCTCCATGAGCATCCGAAAAGAATCCATAGAAAATCATGATCACAACAGTTCTCTATTGGCAACTGAAGGCATCACTGATAATCATAAGTATCCATTGGTTCTCAATAACCATAATATATCTCAAAATAATCACCATATCCATTGGTTCTTCAACAAGCAACCAAGAATATCTCAAA